>CAOLHI010001518.1:0-447519 GCA_948474755.1 Ctenosaura bakeri
CAGGGTTTTCTTGACAAGAGTTGTCCAGAAGGGTTTGCCTTTGCCTTACCCTGAGGCTGAGATAATGTGACTTGACCAAGGCTGCCCAGTGGGCTTCCATGGCCAAGTAGAGATCTGAACCCTCATCTCCAGAATTGTAGTCCAACACTGGATCTTCAGGGATATCAAGGCTGTGAAAACTTCCTTTTGCCCCCACCCCCAGTTCTTTAGGATCAGGGCAGGATACAGATGAGGTCAACAGAAATCAAGGAATTCGTTTTGGTACAGTAACACAAATGTTAACTGGGAAGGCTTAGAGGGTGGGGCTGGAGATCCACACATATTGGCAGGCATCACCTGAAGCCAATCCAAATTTGAAATGGATAGCTGCTGTATTTCTACCCAGCTACACTACTGATGTTGTTCTGAGATTTATAATGGCACTGATGTCATATCCTCACAGGTCTTTGGCCTGCCAATCCCACCATTGCTGGTGTTAATGCTTAGATATTTACACATCTCAAATCCCCCTCCTTGTCACTGCAGCTGGCTCAGTGCTGGGGTTGCTTCACTTCTGCCCAAGTCCATTTGGTCCCCTATGCCACCATCTGCCCCTTCTCCTCAAGTCTTCTCTCAATTGGTTTGCCTAGGTAAATGCCCCATAGAGGACACGTTATGGAACAAGGCTGCCACCCTGTGGCCAGGTGTGCTCATCACAGGAGACCAACCGTATATATCTGCCAAAATTGTGGGAGGTGAAGACATGGATAAGGGAGTTTAGAGCCCAAACTTTAGCAGGATGGGGCATCTCTCCTTGTTGAGGGAAGGTAGCTAAGCCTGATAACAAAGATTAGATTCAAATATGATCTTGCATGGGTGTTGGAAATGAGCAATGGGTTCCTGGGGCCCCAAATATAATATATGAAATGTGATAGCTGTTCCATCATGTAAAACTCCACTTGCAAATTAAGTCTTTATTTAATTCATTTCTGCATGCAAAAATAAGCAATTTAAAAAGTTTTCTCCCTGCTGGATGAGATACCAAGATTTTCTGCACATTTTTGACAATAACAAAAATGTTGTGATGATTAGCCATTTTGGCCAAAATTTTGCCAGTATTGTTTGTATCCCTAGTCTACACATCCATATAGTCCCTATACAACAGGTGGGTAGTCATGGATGTGTATGGAATAAAAAGCATGCCCAATTGCACTTGCTTCTTCTTATGTGTGAGAGAGGTCCTGTGACATAAATCCAGTTCGATAAAAGCAAAAAAAGTCACACAGCCAAAAGCCCACTTTCTCACCAATGGCCAGCTGGAGCCAACACGTGAAGCTAAGCAAATGGAAGTGAACGAAGCTCAGAAGCTGCTCATACTAACCAATTCAGCTTGCATGTGCCTTCTGCTCTGATCTTTCCTAGCATATACCTTTTAAAGGCTTCTTCACTTCTGCCACCACCTACAAGGCCCTTTAAGAGCAGAAAAAATAATAAATGATAATTATAAAGGCGGCAATAATGGCAATGAGGTAGCCCTCAAATATTTAGCACTTCACAGGAGTTAACATGGAAATCTTATAATCATCTCTTGAGGGGGGATCAGCATTAGCATCCCCACTGCTTATGAGAAACTGAGAATGATAGCACAATGGTTTGGTTAAAGGTACTATTGAGTTCATATGGAGGTAACATTCGAACTGTGGACTTCTCCACTTTTGTTCTTAACTAGTCTCCCATACTCCATAAATTGGGGGCAGGATATGAGGAGGTTTGGGGTACTCATTCTGTTATAAGCCACAGTTTAATACTTCTGGTTATGACCCACAAAACTGTATGTGACTCAGTACAAGCTTATGTGAAAAACTGCATTCTCCCCTACCGGTCTACTTGGCCTTCCCTTAAGAACCTTAGGAACAACCCTGCTTCCTGGTTTTGGCTAATATTTCCACTGAGCCCTTTTCAGTTTTCTATTTGTCTGCCTTGGCCTGGCTTCTCCACATAGATATGGCAGTGTTGGAACACTCCGTCCCTTACAATCCTGGCAAACCTAGTGCCAGCCTCCCAGAATGGCAAAGAACAAATATGAGAAGTCTAAGATTGGCAACAAGAGGCAGTAGCTACATTCCTATCAAGAACAGAGACAAAGAAGATGGAAACTGTCAGTTTAGGTCATCAGAGGGGTGTTCTGTTTTTGGGTAAGTCAAGGCACTGGCACTATTAGGTTCATAAGGCACAGCAGGGCACACCTCAACATAGCAAGGAATGTGGATGCTCCCTCACACTTCCCACACCACAGCCTCTTCATCTCTAGACTTGATCTAAAAACCCATTATGACAACCAGGAGAGAACTAGATTAAGAACGCCTGCCAAATGAGACCTCTTGGCTTTGCTAATCAGAAGACACCAGGCAGCTATTAGTTTTTCTCCTCCTTAACTTATCTTGATGGAAAGAAAACAGAGAAGCAGCAGTGGGAGAACAAAGCTGACCAGTACAAGACAAGATTGTCTGCATGATAACAGCCTTGTCTAGAAGCACCCAAGATTTGGAGAGACCTGGCAGATGAAGGACTCAAATCTGCCACTGACTCTCTCAGCGGCCTCCACCAAAATAATCATTTCTCTGGCTATTTGTACAACAGGAGGAAATGGTGGGAAGCTTGCTTCACTGCGATGGTGAATACAATCAGAAAACTTTACCAAGAAAATCACAAGTGCAGCAAAGAAAGCAACAATCTGCAAATCTTAGGATGGGAAAGGGAAAAGAATTCCTGAAGTAATTTGGTCCCCTATGCCACCCCCACCCCTTAGCTGTCCTGGCTGCTAGTGTTTTGTGCCAGGAAAGTCTGGGCAAATAGAGGCAGCAGCACAGATGGCTGATGGGCAGGCGGTCTCGTTGGGCAAAAGACACCTGCTGTGTTGTGGGGCCCAAGAGGGCCCTGTCCATGCCAGTATCAGAGAATGGGCCCATTATCCTGACCCTTACCCCACCTCCCCTTGGTCCTTCCGGATGCCACAGACAGAGGGGTAAACAGACCCAGCTTGCAGCCTGGCACACATTGGAGACAAGACCTTCCTCAGACTGGCACTCTTGCAGCAATAGCAGTGGAAAAAGAGACAGAATCACAGCTGTTCTGGCAGACGAATGAATGGTACACCAAGGACCAAGCGTCAATCCATCAATCTCTCTCTCTCTTTCATACACAGACATGTACACACTTACTCACTCACTCAAGGTTCTATGCCAAGGAAAACCCAAGGTCTGTATTTCAAATTATGCAAATTAATTGCATTTATATCTTTGGGAATAACTATAGCAATGTAATTCTAACACTCATGTGCAGAACTTGAAGAAGATGACATTTTATCCGAGAATCCTTCAACCAAGAAAGCCACTGAGATGTTGGTGAATTCGTTGGCAGGGGCTGAAAACACACGCAAGCAAGCAGCAAGTAGTCCACTCCTGCCTATGGAAAATCCACTCACAACCCTTGTGTCACCCCATCTCCTAATCTGCAGCAAAGTGGAGATACCAGCCTACTTCACAGGGCAGTTGTTAGGAATACTAAGATAATGCATGTAAAATTCTTGAAACCATCATCCTGACCGCAAACTCTGCATCCATGACCACCAGTGTGGTCCAAACTAAACACAGAGCTTACTACCAACATGTGTATTTAATTGTACTCTGTGCTCTTACGTTGCTTCACTTATACGCCTTCTTTCTCTCAACAAGCAATCTACAAAGTAGATTAGTCACCTATTGGGACTGAACAAGGGTCCCTTATGTTCTAATGCAAGACTCTGGGACTAAGTGACTAGGACAGCCAGGAGCAGGGGCTAATGGAGAAACAGCCAGGCATGGCACCTTGACACCTACCCCTGACCACAAGACGACCCTCGCTAAGCCCTTCTCTCATTTCTGCACTTGTCAAAACTTGTCACTAATGCTTTCCTGAGCTGTGCCCTTCCTACCATTCCCAAGGTTCTTGTTGAAACATCTTGGGATGCCAGATTAAGCTTGATGCCAGATTCTGTCATAATGCTTTTTTTTCCTGAGAAGAAAAAAGGCTGAAGGATGCAGCAATGTGAATTGGCAGCTTCTAGATCTTGGAATGACAGTCTCTGCCATATGAATTGGAGCTGCATCACTTGCAAATAGTGCCAAGAAACAGGCTGAAAGGCAGCATCTCCATTAGCTCACAATATTACTACAACCTCTCTGTGCATCTTTCAGTTTACACATGGATTCCACACTTAAGTATGAATAAGTGTAACTTCCTTCATGTGCCTCTTCTTTCCCTCCCGGGGCGGGTACCTTTGATCTAAGCATACATATTGTGTTCATCAGGTTTGTGTTTTAATACTGTTGTCCTCTATACTGCCATCATATTGGTTCCCTGGTCAAGTTAGAAAATGTGGGAACATAGCCACACACAAAGGCCATAAGAAATACTAATTGAGAGCCTGTTATACAACACCCTACTCTAGTTAGTATGAAATCATGTATGACCTGAAATAAAAACACTTTGATAAAGGTCCCACCAGCTACCAGTGAGTGGCTAATGTTATCAAGTCACTGTCCAAGAGCTTAACAAAATGGACGATAAACTAATTTACTGGTAGTTTGATCAATGATGAGAGGCGCATCAATGTCCATTCAAAATAAACGAACTCTTAATCAGGGCATTTTTTATATACAAAGGATGTCTAAAGCACTATTTGGAAAAGTTACTTTTCTCAGAGCACAACTTCCTAAACCTCCCTGCCAGCATGGACAATGGTTCAGGTACCCTTGCTCAATAAGTCCCTCAATCCACTGACCAATTTATGTATATCTCGTTTTTTCCCTAAAAGTGGGAGTTAAGGTAACTTGCAGAATAAAAAGAGATACTGTGGGTTTGACTTCCATGGATCTGATTATTTGCAAATTTCTTCAACCCCTGCGCCCCCACCCGGCGCTTCTTTTCCAGGAGAATCTTCATCTTGGCAGCTCTGATCAGGTCATGCAGCCTTTTAAAAACCCACCTCTGGTCCTCCTCCTCTTCCACCAGCTACTACCGGGCCAGCTAATGACAGCTCGTAGCCTGATTTCTCAGCACGCAAGACCTCTCCCAATGCCCCCTCCACACATCTAGGGAAGGAGATGGGCAAGAGCGAAGTAGTATGGGATCACCATTCTGATCCTTTCCCTCTCCTTTCCCTGGACACAGGGTGCCTGCTCTCCCCACCAAGCCTCAGCCCCTTCCCAAAGACACACAAATGTTTTGAGTTTTGTAATTTTTCCACTTTTGCAAAGGTCTTGTGCCCCTAACCCTAACAAATGTGGAGGGTCAAATGTACAACTCAAGCCACATACAGATAGAAACATAAGGAAGTTAATATTAAAATCATATTAAACTGCCTACAGCATAAAAACCTAAATCAAACGTGAATTTTAAAGCACAAATTAAAAACAGTGTAGCATTAAAAGAGAAAGCCCATTTTGTAAAACAATCAGTTCTCAAACACCTAATGGAATAGAAAAGTCTCCACTTAATGGTGGAAGCACAGCAAAGGAAGGAGGAGACAGCCTGAGGAAAGAGGGTGCCAAAGGATAGGAGCTGCCACAGAGAATGCCCTCTCCTGCATTCCCAAGATCTTAAAGTTTGGGCAGGCTCAGGCAGAGTCAGGAGGCCCACTCTCTCAAGTTGCAACAAATAGTGTCTTTTACATGTGAAGCCAACAGTACACTTCTACAATTTCGCGCAGAATTACTTGTGTCACCTCAGTAACTACACTTTTCAGCAGCAGAGACAAACTCACTCATTCAGCCTCTGTCCACCAAATGTTTAGTCAGAGCTACACACCAGCATGTCTGAATATATTCTAAAATAAGGTGGGAGAAAACAATCCCAAAACACCGCAATCCCAATCCCAAAACACCGCAAGAACTGTACTCTCTAAATCACAGGTCATATGAGTTAGTAATAAACATCACCTGAGTGTTTTCACTCAGATACCCTGAAGCAGGCCAAAGAGCTCTGGGGCGGGGGGAGGAGTTTAGCTTAGAGTCCTCCATTGCAAGCAGTAGGTCTCGGGTTCTGTCCTAAGTTAAAGGGATCCTGAGGTAACAATGCTGGGGAAGATGGCTGCCTGGTATCCAAAGAGTCACTGCCAACTGGAGCTGACAGACAACACTGCATGAAATAGACAAACTGGTGTGACTTAGGAAAAGCAGGTTTATGTATTTTCCTTTGTCTTTATCAACATTCCTTTGGTCAGACCCCATCTGGAATACTGTGTCCAGTACTGGGCACCACAGTTCAGGAAGGATATAGACAAGCTGGAACACATCCAGATGAGGGCGAGCAACATGACAGCAGGCCTGAAAACCATGCCCTGCGAAGGGATCTGATATGGAGGATGGAGCAAGCCTGTTTTCTGTTGCTCTGAAGACTATGACGCAGAGCAATGGCTTCAAACTTCAGGAAAAGAGATTCCACCTACACATTAGGAAGAACTTCCTGATGGCAAAAGCAATTTGATAGTGGAATGCACTGCTTCGGAGTGTGGCGGAGTCTCCTTCTTCGGAGTTTTTTAAACAGAGGTTGAGTGGCCATCTGTTGGGAATCCTTTCACTATGTATTCCTGCATGACAGGAGGTTGGCCTCGATGGCCCTTGTGATCTCTTCCAGCTCTCTGATTCTATGAACGCATTACTCAAAAGCTCATTGCTGCACAGAGATGTACCAGTCTGGTATAACCTAGAGCTTCAGATTTTTACTATGCCTCAATAAATGCTCAGCTGACAGGCCTCCGTGACATCAGTGCAGCTAAACCAAAAGCAGTGAGTCAGGTTATGACATTCCTTCCTATCCTACAAACATACTGTGGGACCACAGCAGTTCAGCCAGTAGTGCCAATAAAGACAAGACAAGCAGAGAAGACAGAGGACAAGGAAGAGATTTTATGGGACTTTTGTCATTTTGATTGCTCCTTATCTAATAACATGGTTGATAGTAATATATTCATGAATCATAGATAAGTAAGGCTGCTATTGTTAACTGAGATCTAGCAGCGAGATTTATCAATCCCATGAATGTAGAACAAGATATTATATAAACCCATTTGGATCCTGTCCTTTTGGTTTGGATCCTGTCCCTCCCTCACACATCTTTGCACACTGACTCACACCTTGGTTCACACACCCAAAAGGGCACTTTGGCAGCTCCTGCCACATGTTAGCTCCCACTCACAGGACTACTAAACACACTTGGGTACATTGTTGGTTTGCCACTAAAAGAGAGTCTACATTCACAAGACTCCACCTACATAGTGACAGTCCTTTGTGAGAAGTGCTTCTCCTGATCTAGTTGGATGAAACCAATTAAAATAAACAACAAACTACTTTTCAGAGGAGAAGAGTCAAGTTGTGAAAAAGGATGCAAGAAAGCGTGTCATGGAGTCTTACCCAAACCTCAAGTTCTTGAGCAACACTTTAAATTCAAGAGGGAGAGGGAACACTTGGACACCTGAAATCATACTTCATGTTCACCTCAGATGACACTGTGTGTATGTAAAAGAAAGAACTGTCCACTACAGCACCTTCGTTTCTGTGTGACTGACTTATTTTGCTGCATCTAGCCATTGGGATTAGTAAAGCAATCCAAACACATTGCGGTCCACTGAAGGCACATGGTAGAATAGTCCATGACCCAGTGGAGATACATGACAGAATGACCCAGTTATAGCCCTGTGATTCCATTTTAACTGGCCATATGTGCATCCAATGGAACCTGAGGATTTGTAGTTTGGGGAAGGGTGTTTTGAATTCTCAGCCAGAGAGCTCTAGTGCCTAACCAAATGACAAATCTTAGGATTCCACAGGACGCAGTCAAACTAGAATCATAATGCTGCAACTGTGTAGTGTGAAAGGCCCCTCTGTTCTTAGTCATGTTTGACTTGAAGTAAGAACAGAACAATGACTTGTGCAGAAAGAAATACTTTCAGCCTAATTGGTGAGAACTTACTTCAGGCATGGGTAACCACGTAACTGCTTCTGATATGGGAAGCTTTTTTGTGGTACCAATGGTGTTCCCTGGAAGTCTTTACAAATGACTAATGTAATGCAACACCCCACACTCACATGATAGTTAGGGGTTGGCAACAAGGCAGACTCCTGGTCAAATCCAGTCTGACTGGCTCACAGGTTGTTCTTGCCTAAGTTGTCGTCGCCGCCATCATCATCATCATCATCATCATCATCATCATCATCATCATCGCCATCATTGCCATTGCTGCCACCACCACCACCATATACATATCAGTTTCACAGTCTATGTGGTGCTGCCGACTGGAG
This sequence comes from Ctenosaura bakeri, assembly GCA_948474755.1. NCBI lineage: Eukaryota > Metazoa > Chordata > Lepidosauria > Squamata > Iguanidae > Ctenosaura > Ctenosaura bakeri. Next base: position 8,319 of record CAOLHI010001518.1, read on the forward strand.
TTTTGGACATATTCTATCCAATAATTCTGGAAACAGTGAGGTATTGCTGGATAACATGGCATATTGCAAGCAGTGTCACTTTTTGTAATTGTGCTACTGTAATCCTATCTATGCTGATTTTATTCAGATGTTTTGTTTTTCCATTTGGAATTGCTATCACCACCACCACCACCACCACCAGCACCACCACCAGCGTTATCATCCTCATCTCCTCAGCCAAAGAGAAAATGAATGGTGGAAGAAAAGATGAGTTTGGAGAAAAAGTAGTCCCCTCCTTTTCAAGCCTTACTGTCAAAAGAAAAAAAAAGGAGAAAAAAAAAGGAGGAGAAGAACAGGAAACTGGTGATATTTAACAAGTTAAATGTAATACCCAATACCAAGTTTGATTCTTGTGGGGTGTGAATACAGAAGAAAGAAATTAACATCTTGCACTTTAGCTTTAAAACTGTGACACTCATTTAAGCTACAAACACTCTGTCACTCTCTCCAGTATAGGAGGGAGGCATCAGTATGCTGAGAAGGACCTTGAGGTTTGCAGAAATACAAGCCAACTATGTATGCGTGCATGTATCTCACACACAGTTTGTTTTTCTCTCTCTCTCTACAAAAGGAAACTGAAAAGGTGGGAAACACCCATCTCAAATGACAACTGTAGGGATACTGAGAATGATCACTCACTCTCAAGAGACAGAAAAGGTTGGTGCCATTTGGGAAAGAAGACACAGAAACTGTTAGGACAGGAGGAGAATCAACTGGCCTGTTGCAGACTCTTACAACTGTATAATCCCAGCAGATGCTATGCTATAGTATGCAAAAAGGCAAGGCTGGCTGGTCTGAACTCTGGGCAGTAGCCTTCTTTATTACGAGTAAGAAGACATTGCAACATTTAACGCAGGTCCCACTTTACCAATCATAGTGCTCCTGACAGGGATGTTCCCACAGCAAGGATTGGGACCCTACTAACAGCATTTCTAAAATGAAACCCTGAGCTAAATGCAGGTCTTGAAACAGCCATGAGAAAACCCAGTTAGGGTAAACAAAGGTAGAACTTTGGAATTTCTAGTAAATGAAAACCAACTGTAGTTGTGATCATTCATGAGTAAAAAATAAAATCCATGGTTGGATAATTTCTCGGTTAGACCCACCTCAAATGCAATGAAAGTGTGCAGGCTTTCAGGTTCCTCAGAATGCTTCATCAGACTAGATGATAGTGGCACTGATAAAGAGTTCTGCTGTGTGAACTCTAAAGTAGGCACATTTTTGTTATATTTTGGTTGGTCCTAGCAAAGGCATAACACAAACTACGGATTTTGCTTTCAAAACCTGTAGTGCACAAATGGTTGCCATCTGCTGGATGGCCTTACCGGGTGTCCTCTGGCTCCGACAGGCACTCCACCGTGCTGGGCTTCTGTTCCATTCACCGCAATTCCATCCAGACCCAATAAGGAGAGACCGAGGTGGGCTCCGCCCCCAGAGGCAACACTCCACGGTCGCCACGACAGATGTGGGTTGGGATTTGGGAGAGAGGGGGCTTTTAAACAGAGTTAGGAGGTGAGTCCCATTGTGCCTCCTTCAGTGTTGGCAAACAGCAAGCATTCTTGATTGGAAACACAGGGCTGAAACCCTACAAAGAAGGAGAGGAAAAAGAAAGGAGATCAGTTTTCTTATTATTCATGCTTTCACAATTTTTCTTCCCCTCTCTGTGATTGCATTAGTGCTGAGAACTGTTACTTTTTTTTTAACCACAACTCTGAGAATATTCTAGCTAGCATGACCACTGGTTTTGAGAGCTGTAGTCCAAAAGAGTAACTTTTCTAACAACAGTGAGAAAAGGTCTATATTTCACTGAATGCTACTACAGTCCTGATACAGTCTACTGGACTTGACTTCCAGAGTTGTGAAAATTCTGAGCCACTCCCCCTGTTACACACATGCAACCAAAGTCCCTGATTTTTTGTACTTCAAAACTCAAACCATATAGGGCGATTTACATAAATTGAGTACATTTCAGCATATGCCTGTTTACTTTGCCTAATTTATCCTGACCTCAAATGCACATAATTGGCCAATGACCAGAATAAGGATGGAGGTGAAGAGGAGGGAAAAGTTCTGGCATTACTGTATTGGAGAGCAAAAGATAGCAGTCACTGGGAAGAAACAACATGTATGGGGCACTGAAGTCTTCCAGAAGTGCCTTTGTGCATGCACAGAATGCCTTTCCCTCAGTAGTGCCCAACTGCAACTAGATACACCATAGAAAAGTCCCACATTTCTGCCCTGTGTCCATAAATTCTACACTTATAGGTACTGCCTCACACATTTCCATTAAGGGCTATACAATTAACCCTTTTTGAAAAATAGAAACCACGAATTACAATAGGCAGTATTTGATTCTGTGCACTACACTTCTTGACTGCTAACCCTGATCTACATGTATTTATTTGACTAACATCCCTCCTAGCACTGAGACCAGCAATAGCACACAACATGGTCCAAAAACAAGTACAAACTAAAAGGCAGTACAACTAGACAACTTATTAAAATACATTTGAATTACAAACAGTTCTAAAAGCACATCAGTGGAAATAGTAACAGCAATAATAATTATGATGCTGATGAAGATGATGATGACAATAATAATAATAATAAGGCACACATGCACTAAACATCCTATTCTTTTGCCAAAAGGCTGCCTGAACAGAATACCTTTGAGAGCCAGCAACAAGGAAAGGCTAAGAGTGCACACTATTCACAAGTTAGTCTCAGGTTCAAATGTCACCTGTGTTATAAGCTCACTACAAGCCCTTTGACAAGCCACTCTCTCTCTCTCATCCATAAGTCACTTTTCCACAAAGTACAGATGGAGGAGTAAGTAATATTTGAGCCCTTAAGTCATCTTTGAGTCTAAATATCCTAAAGACATCAGATCCTGGTTGATAATGGAAGCTAAGCAGCGCCAGCTCTGGTTAGTTCTTAGATGGGAGACCACCAATAAATACCAGGTGCTGTAGGCTATATTTCAGAGGAAGGACCTGGCAAAACCACCTCTGAATATTCCTTACCTAAGAACACCCTATGAAATTCACAGGGTTGCCATAAGTCAACAGGTGACTCAAAGGCACATACACACAGAGAAATGATAGAGGAAGAGGACAGCAGCAACAACAACAATCTACATTATAGAGTTGTTGTTACAGATTCTTAAGATCCAGAGATTTGAAGTACTGCATTACAACTAATAAGTTTACTTGCACACTCTCTAACATTACACAAGGACACATACAGCCAAGCAACATCACAGTATGTCCAAAATAGCAAAAGGTATTAACCCAGACGGCTGCTGCACAGAGGAATTTGGAAAAAAAAGAAGGTATTAATGAGGAAGAAGACACAGGTTAGGAGAGGCTATGGCAGTCTGTTCTTTTTCTGAGTCTACTGTGAAGGACAAGATTTCTCCCCTTCCTCTCCCTTACCTTGTTGAGTTAACTGATTGCAAACTATTTTTGATCTTTGAACTCAGTTTGCAGCAACTGAAGTAAGCTGAAGACAAAAGTGGAGAGGAAGTGGTAAGAGGAGTGAGAAACTGAGACACTTAAAAAGTGGGACAATAGTAGATTAACTGGGAATATCTCTGCCAAATCAGAACAGTTGGCAAATATTAGTGACAATTTACTGGGGAGGCAGCATAAAAACAATCCTCCTTCCCCATAATGACTGCTCACAAGTACTTACTCCCTCCCAGTAACTATTGTTTGATTTTCCTTGTTACTTATTGAAAGCAAAATTAAATTTTATATGAATTTTTAAAAAATTTAAAAGCAAGGGGAAATCAATATGTTAATTTTTAAAAAATGTTTGTGTATGCGTACTTAATAGGAAGCACACATTACTTTGGTGTGTGTCAGGGATTACTCTAGCTTTTTCAAAAATTTCATCAGCCAACCTATTTGTCAAATGACAGTTTTATTTAACCAAATGATGATTTGGCCCTTAAATTCAATCACATTAATACACCAGCCAAGTCCAAAGCCAAACTGCCAAAACAAAAATCCAGTATCTAGCATCTAGTATCAACCAAGTGAGCCCTGGTATGTGTAATGAATTACATAGGAAATCACTATTAAAAAGGAACAGTCTATGCTTTGCTGGGATTGTGTATAAGACACTTATAGAAATGCTACGGATTCTTACTGTGCCGTGCATTTTAGGAAGAAGACACGGAGTGTGTGAAGAAAAATGTTTTTTCCCTTTGGAAGGAAAAAAAGATGATTTATTAGATTTATTTTGCTAGGGGATGGGATGCAACTGACCACTCCATTATTTTTCATTAAAAAGGAATATTCTCTTAGTGCACAGCAGGAGCACACAGCTTGGTTCACTTGCTTGAGGCTAGCATTAAAACTGGCTTGTCAGAACAGGCTGAAAGTCTGCCTAACTTCATCATTCAAACAACAGCCAGACCAGATAACCTTGGGAAGTTATCAATACAGCGTGACCGAGACAGCAACTGTTCCCTTGTATGTGTCATCAGCATCTGCTTATTCAGAAGTAAACTGTTTTGGAATGTGGAGGTTTGCTTCACTGATTTCTCTTGAAAGATACTAACAGAGCTATCCTCCCTGAACTTGTGTAATCCTTCTTTAAACACGGGGAGGGGGATCTTTGCCAATGGCTGTTGCCGCACCTACTCGGTAACAAATTCCACAAGAGAACTGCACAATCTGTGTGCTCCTGCATTTACAGGGAAACAGTGTGGCTTGGCCCGTATCTCCCAGCAGCAGGAGAACCTCCAACACCAGGTTGTGCTGTAGCTCCCCTTCTGCTTTCCCCAGACTGACAGCCTGAAAGCACACATACAGACACGCACACACCTAAGACCAGAAGGAAATGGGCTGGAAGGAGGGGGGAGCAGAGAAGCTGCTAGACTGGTTTTAAGTGGCCCCAACCGGTTTGTATCTCAAGCCTCCCCCCTTTTTAGTTTTCCTTACAGCTCTGCTTTGGTGTTAGGTAGCAAGCACAATTACTTCGCCTGCATTTAAACCAACCCTTGCAAACACAGAATGGCTCTGGCTTATTCTCTCCCTGCCACTTTTTGGAAGAAGCATTAGCCTAAGAGGGTGTGAAATTCTGAGCTCAAATAAGAACTCTCATATTCTAGATGCCCATCTGGAGCCCGGTATAGTACTTGCTAGTCCTAACTCAAAAACTCAGTGGTTTTAAAGTTTTGCTTCCAAACCAGATTTCAGTGCCAGGCATTGGAGTCTTGCCACATGTGTGCAATGACTTTTGCTCAGCATGAGCAGAGTCTTCCTTCACTAGCACATTTATGTGCAACGAGACCACATCTCCCACAAGCTTTGGGGCTCCACTTTCCAAGTCAGCAGTCATGACTAAATGTTCAAATCGCCCCTGAAAAGTTTTTACTTTAGACCCTATTACAATGATTTCTTCCCTTGCAACACAAGAAGCTGCCTCATAGAGGAGTTACAGGTCCACGTAGCCTGAGAATAACTCTGACTGGCACCCACGGCTCTACAGGTATTTGGGCAAGAATCTTTCTTAGCTCTACCTGGAGATCCCAGATGGTTTCACACCTCAATATTAACCAGACTCAACACTGTTTTGCTTAAAAATCAGAGCAGACTAAGGTATTCAGGAGGCATGAGGCAATGTGAAAAAACTGTGATGAAAGAGTTTAGGATGGGTACCCCCCTGCAAACTGGCAGAGATCTGTAACTGGTTTTAAGGCAGGGATGGGGGCTCAATATTGGCAAGCAGGTTGTTTTCAATTTTGCCTACTCACAGGTACTTACATCGGGAAGGCAAATTACTTTCCCCATTCGTTATCACTGGAATATTTTTCAATATGAAGACTCCTACAATCATAATGTGTACTTAAGAGTGCCTTCTGTGTGTTCAGTATAGCTTACTCCTAGGTAAGTGTACACAGGACAGACTGGAGACAGACATTACTATTCCTGGAAGGACTCAATGACAATAGCTGCCTTAAAATTACCTAGTGCTTGATCATTTAGTATACTTCTGATCTAGCAATTTCTGAGGAGTCTTGGTGGTCCAGTTTTGCCAGAACATTTCAGCAGGGGCTCAGCCCCTCCTTACCTAGCCGGAGAGTTTTGAGTTTTCCTCCTCTCCATTCCATGATTTATGCTCCCCAGCATAGTGGCTGGCGGAATTCAGGAAGTTCTCTTCCAAAAAAGTAATGTTTCTAATTTCTAAGACAAACAGATAGATGCCCAAAGCCAGAAGGAGGCTGGACCTTTGAGCCAACAAGAGCAGGGCTGTGCAGGACAGGTAGGAATTCTGCCTCAGTTTCCCCACTCTGTCCTTGATATGCTCTTGCCACTGTTGGGAATCTCGTTTCTTCTGTTCCATGCAGGGTTTAAAAGGAGGCGATTAAGCTGTTATACGAGACTTGGACCCCCCCTCCTCCACCCCTCTCCACCACAATCCTGTGCAACTCACTCTGTCGCAGCACAGATTTCATTCTCTCCTTCCCTCCCTCCTTCCCCTCCTGCCGCCACGGCCACACACACAATCCTGTGCGCCGCATGCAAAACATGCTGTAAGGAAACCTGCAGCTCCCTGGCCTGTTGCCAAGATTGTAACATCATCAAAGGAAACGTGGAAAACAGCGAAGTCCTTCTGGCCTGCCCAGAAGGGAAAAGAATTGGGGTGGGGGTGGGGGAAAGAGGAGAGAGGGGGAGGCCCAGCTGTGTCCTCAAGTGACCTCCCCTTGAGGATTAGACCCTCCTGGAAAGGTCTGCAAACAGCATGACTGGGAACTGAGGTTACACAAGGACACGGGGTGGAAGAGCTCTTAGAAGGGGACACTCATGGGGTGAAGCAGGGAAGAAGCAGCTAAAGGTACCCCCATTTACTGGATGGGCTGCTGCCTGTACCCTAAAAAGATGTTAATAACTAACTAGAGAGAGGGTGGACTGAGTGTTGGCAAGGATACTTGGAAGCATCAGCATTGAGAAAACATGGGGTGCAAACACAGGGTTACCTAACAAGAGCAAGCATGGCACTGTGGTGAGAGTGTTCAGCTAGGGGCCCTACACAATACACAATCATAGTGCTATGATTCCACTTTAACTGCTTTGGTAGCATCCCATGGAATCCTGGTGTTTGCAGTTTGGGGAAGCAAGAGACCTCTTTGGCTGAGAGTTCTAAATGCTACTCCCTAAAGTGCAAACCAACAGCAAGCATGGTGTAGTGGTTTGAGCACTGAACCCTAGAGACCAGGGCTCAATTCCCCCCTTGGCCATAGAAACTCACTAGGTGACCTTGGGCACGTCACACACTCTCAGCCCCAGAAAACCTTGTGACAGGTTCACCTTAGGCTTGCCATAAGTGGGAAATGACTTGAAGGCACACAACAAGAAAGTGTAAACCCCCAGGATTCCATAGGATGCAGCCATGGTAGTTAGAGTGGAATCATGGTCCTATAACTATATATTGTGAAAGGGCTCTAGGACTGGGAATCCCAGGTTCCAGACCTCACTCAGCCACAAAGCTCATGGACCGGCCAGTCTGTCATTATCCTTCAGCACAAATCTACCTCACAGGGTTATTGTCAGGATAAAAGTCACGAGCAGGGGAGGAACAACCATATACATAGCCTAGAGTTCTTTGCAGGAAATAAAAATAATCCTTAGCATTCATTCATAAAACTTGCCAAAGTACCTCTTAAAGGAATAGTAGTTTACTTCCATACTGACAATCAATAGTAAAATACTACTTTTGTACTCTTTCAGTTGCTAAAAGTAAGAATTGTTCTTTATAAATTATTCTTTCTTTCTCTCTCAGTTCCACGGTTTATCAGGTGTTGCTGCTGTTGCTATATTTATTTATATCACATCTTTTTCCCACTTTGGAACTCAAGGTAGCTTACAACAGTTAAAACAAACATTGTTAAAAAGTAGCAGCATATCAAAAGTTAAAAAGCAATCATACCATCATAAAATTTGAAACCAGTTATAGCTACTGTAATTAAAAAGAACAACAAATTTAGGACCATCAGTGATTCAGATACTGTCCAAGAATCTAGAGTCAGTGAGGTATCATAATCTTTTCTTTACCATGGATCCCCTTTAAATATCTTTTGTTGCACTGAACCCCCAAAAACTTAACTCAAGATTAAAAAGTCTAGAGTGCATCAAATATTTATTTAAAGTTCCTCAACAAAGGGCCTTCAAATCTGGAGAGAAGGGAGAAATAAATAAATGCACACACTCCTGTTATAATATTTTTATTGGAATGATTCCATTCAAGTTTGTCTTCCTTCCTTCCTTTCTATTTTAACTGTAAAAAAATCCTAATATTTCTTCATGCTTTCACAGACTCCCTGTGAGGACATCATGGCCTCCTGGGAGGCCATGGACCCCAGGTAAAGAATTGCTAATGCAGTACATTCCAAGAAAAGTCACTTTTTTGTAATTCTGCTATTGCAATCTTATCTATGGCATTTTATTCAGATGTTTTGTCAGTCTATTTGCAGTTGTTCTTGGAGCACCTATCACTAATAGAGTCATAGCTGTTTCCTCCTCTCAAAAGGGAAGAGATGTTAATGCTGATGATGACAATGATTTCTAAAACTACTGTACTTTTTAAACTAAACTTTCTGGAGAGGAGGAACTGTCCTTTTGCAGAAAAGCTAATTGTCAGAAACAGACATAGCATGAACAAAGAACAGGACTGATCAATGGTGAGAAAACAGATTTCTAAAATGTCATAGCAGATGAACTTTTAATGGAGGTTACTGCTTCTGTTTTATTACATGCTTTTAATATTGCTTTTAACCTGTATTTTCAAATTGTGTTTTTAAAAAAGAAGTTTGTTTTAACTGTCTTTTCACTTTCGTATCAAAAGCTTTTTAGTTGTATTGTGTTTTTAAAAGATTATACTCCCCCTTGGATCCGGTTTTAAGAGAAAGGTAGGATAAAAATAAAACAAAAACAAGGTGGTATCATACATGAGAGCTTGTTTGTTTCTCTGAAGCTGGGGTCACCAAGGATAGGGTGCTGGTTTACCAATAATTATTACTTAGCATTTCTTCAGTGCTTTCAAGGGTTCAAAGCCCTTCCCCTTGCATTTATCTTGTTTTCATAGTTGTAAAACCCCTGCAAAACAGGCCAGACTGGGGAATGAAGCTGAGATAAAAGCAGCTCGCCTAAGGCCTCAAAGTAACTTTACCGAAGGGATGAAATTCAAACTACCAACTTCCTCATGTTTAACTCAGTCTTTTAGGTATTAGGCTATACCAGGTTAGCTCATTGCTGGATACATCAGGGGTTATAAACCACTGGCTCTGTTGACGCTATGTACTACAACAAGTTCCATCACCCCTGACAACTAGAAAAGCTGGCTTGGGCTAATGGGATCTGAAATCCAATTATGCACTGTACCCCTTCCTAGGAGTCCTTAGAATATATAAGCATGTCACCTCCTGCATACATATATACCTTATGCAAGCACAGGTACAGTATTCAAAAGGCTATACATCAGTTGCTAAGCCAAAAAGTGCTAGAAGACAAACTTCTTCCTTCCCTTTTTATAGTGACTCGGACTAAGGCAGCTGTTCCTTTGGAAACTCACACATTTGAGCTGTTTTAAAACTGGATTTTTGGCAAGTAATAATACAAATACAAAAAATCCAAATATATAATAAATATCAGTACACTCAAGTATGCAGGTAAGATCCAATCTAAATTAAAAATACTAATGATTAAAGTTACAAGTTTGGAAGCAACAAGAGCCCCTTAGAAAACTTGCTTGGATAGGCAGGGAAGCAGACAAATTGTTACTGTAGTTTATAGTCCGGGCCTGTGGTATATTAGATATCATTTGATATCAATAAATTGACCATCCCAAACCATTCCTCTCCACGTGCTTGCGAGGCCCCCGGACAAGCACGCACACGGGCACAGCCGAAAATAGCTGAACAATACAAAATAAATCCAGGCAGGCCAGTAATTGCCGGTCTACAGCTTCAGGAGACCTCCAGGCAAGTACACTTTAAGATCACATTATGTATGCATGCAGCATACAAAAGATCCCCTGCCCCGAGCAGGCAGCTGGACAAGCCGAATATCCAACTGTCAAGCACTCCGCGTTTGCATACTGTCTGCGCTATTCACAACTCTGTCATACTTCAATCATGCAAAATACTGACCTTTCGGAGGCTTTGTCTCCAGCCCGAAACCCACTGTTTTCCCCTGGAATGGACTAGCCTACAGGCACATTTTCCCCTACAAAGACCCCCTGATTTTGAGTGTTTCTTCAGATCGCTCCTGGCTTTCATCCTGCCTTGCTGCCGCTCCGTTCACCGAGCCCTCCTCTCAGCTCCACGTGCTGAGAATCTCCGATTCCACTGACTTTTCTTCTGACTATCCGGGCTTCAGGATCAGGTGTAGTATTTCCCCTGAGAAATCCCTCTTAAAATCCTCTATCAAATTCCTACCTTTCTTTCGCTAGGTCTGTGTGAGTGATTGCATACATATGTTTTGACTGTGTTTCAAAATAAAGAAAAACAATTATTATTTACTTCTGCTTGATTATTGACTCGGCCTGACTCTGTAAACACTGGGTTCAAGATCTCACTAGGTTGCCCTGCCTCTTGCATTGCTTAGCTTGTACTCTTGCTAATTCCCATTTCCCAGTAACTGGAGCACATTGAGGTGTCCCTCACGGGACCCCAGAAATCAGGGTAACAAAATGGCAAGGCCTGGTGACACAAGTATATTTGGTGACGTGTTCTGAATGCCTGTGAGGCCAAATTGGAGGTGGGGATACTTCCAGTGATAAAGCTGGTGCTAATCTTCTTCACAGTATGTTCCCCACAGAACAGAGCTAGGATATATCTGTGGGCCTCCAGATGTTGCTGGCTATAACTTACTTCATTCCAATTCAGTCAGATAGAAATCCTAGGATTCCACTGAATGTAGCCATGGCAGTTAAAGTGGAATCATAGTGTTATTATTGTATAGCGTGCAAAAGCCCAATGATACAGTGGGCCCTGCAGTTTGTTCCAGCCCCCCCCCTGTGGATACCTAAATTCATAGGTGCTCAAATCCCATTATACATAATTGCACAGTAAAATCGTGTCCCTTATATAAAATGGCAAACATCTCAAACAAGTGACGGAAGGAGACTGAGGATCCGTGAAATAGTGGGAGGCTACAGAAGGGCATGCTACATGTCAGCATAGTGCTCAGTGTGCTGCAAAATCAAGTTTCAATCCATGGTTGGTTGCATTTGTGGATGCAGAACCTGTGGATACAAAGGGCCAACTATACAGTGGCCGCTCCGTTTATGTAGGGGTTCTGCTCCAGGAAGCTCCATGAATAGCAGAATTTGTGAATGTTCACATCCCATTATATTCAATGGCAACAACACGTATGTGGATGCTTCAGCATGTCCGCGCACACATCACTGCCATTTTAGGTATAGGGATGTAACACTTCGCATTAACATGAAACTTCACGTGCAGAAGTTGCAGGTAAGAAGGGCCAACTGTGCTCCAGAATGTCCCTTTCCACTTTGTAAGGGGATGTGTGTGTGTGTGTGTTTATGTGTAAGTGTAAGGTGTTTTTTTTTTAAAGATGATACTTTGTTGTTGTTTCCTGTTGTGAAAGACTGAAACTTGCTTGAGAACTGCCTGCCAGTAATGTTGGACCAGCTCTCCATCCTCACCTGCCACCACTGGCTTGCACCCTCCAGATGATTTGGACTTTGCTGCTGTTGTGTGGATTCGGGTAGACTCTTGACTTAAGGTGACCTTACCACAGGGTTTTACTGGCAAGATTTACTGAAAGGAGGTTTGCCTTTGCCTTTCTCTTAGGCTGAGAGTATGTGATTTGTCCAAGGTCTCCCAGTAGGTTTTCAAGGCTGAATAGGATTCAAACCCTAGTTTTCTGGAATTCTAGTCCAAAACTCAAACAACTATATCACACTGGCTATGACTCCTATTTTCCCCAGCACCGCCAGGTATAATGGGAACATAAAATGAAACATCTGGAGGCACCAGCCTGGGAAGGCATCAGTTTTGGAACATTGTTGGTCTCGTATGTGATGCCAATTGAGGCAGTCTTAATTTCCTTTATTTCAGTTTGGTTTTAAATCCAAGTTCTCCTCACTCCTCAGGGCTGGGCTAGGCAAAGACTTTTTTCAAAACAAACATATTATTGTTGCTCATAAAAGCAGATTAAAAGCTAACTACTAAACTGCCCCAAATTTGCACACAATGACTGTTTTTCAGTCTGATCTCAATGACTGCAAAAACTGTGTGTATGGAGGAGGGTTGTTAGTGGAATTTGGAATATTTGGGGGCAAAGATTATTAGAAGGCAAAAAAAAGGGGGAAGGATATTTGTCACCAGGAGAAAGAAGTCAAGGTTGCTGCTCTCCCGCTCCAACCCAACCACTCTCCAAACTTCACTGTGGTTACTAGCACACACCATAAACATTGCTGGTGTGATTTCCACATTTCTTCCTACATTTGTGGCTGACTTACAAATATTGGAAGCTAAGACAGTGACGATGGACCAAGCGAGGAATGCACCACTTAGGGCCCTGCCAGGAACAGCTGAAATATCAGGAGAAGGGTTTGTTGGCCTAGCTCCAGAGGGTGATTTATCCACACGCTAAGTTGGGGGAAGGAGAGAGAGAGGGAGGAGAGCATGGTATTCAATAGGCTGTACAGACATCTTCAAAAAGCTTCCTCCTCCCCTGAACCCTTGGGAGTCTAGGAGGCTCTGATGCAGGAATTGCCAAATATGGATTAGTATCTCCAAAGATTTTGCAGCTTTAAGCCAGAGAATCATGTGTATGTTGTATTCATTTAGTCAAATAGCTGATTTAAAACAGGTTTGTAGTTCTCATCGTGGACAGAAGTTTGAAGCAATGTGAAACCTTTGTCTGTTGAAGGTTCAATGCCAAACTAGATGTGATGGTGACAGATTCAATGTTTAAGCTCTGACAAGTCAGAGTAACACATAAGTAATGACATCGGGGTGGGGGGCTGATTTAAGCTTAATTCCATACAACTCTTTCTTCCCTGCTCTCCAAACTGTTGCACCTTCAACCAGGCTCACTTCTGGAATTACCACTCCAAATGAGAGAAAAGTATATAGCGAAAGAATCTACAAAGAAGTTAGTTGAGGAAAGGAGAAGGCTTCTGCACTTAAGAACATAAGAAAAGAGCACTGCTGGATTAGACCAAAGGCCTTCCTTGACTAGCATTCTGTTCACACAGTGGTCAAACGGTTGCTAAGCTGACATGAGCAGAACTGTAGCTTCTCTCTTGTGTTCCCCAGCAACTGATATCCAGAGGAATACTGCCTCTGATACTGGAGGTGATATATAGCCATCTTGACTAGTAGCCAGTGATGGCTGTAACCTCCATTAATTTATCTAGTGCTCTTTTACAGCTGCCCAAGTTGGCAGCCCTCTCTGCCTCTTGTGGCACTAAAATCCCACAGTTTAACTATGTGCTATTTAAAGTAGGACTTCCTTTTATCTGTCCTAAGTCTCCCATTGTCCAGCTTCTGTTCTTTAAAATAAACTTGTTCCATCCCTACTTTTCATATGATTGAGAGAGGTCTGTGCTTCAAGCACACAGATTTGCTGCTCTTACCTGTAGTCTGACTTTCAGAAAACCAAAGCTAAAGAAAGGTATAAATGGGACTTCTGATGGATGGACTATACAGAAGTAAATTTACTCCACACAGCTCTACCTCTTTCCCATTTAGCACAAGAATAGAGGCTGAAAGATTCTGGCTTTATACTGAAGACTGTTAACATACATGCAAGACACTGCAAGATGTATTTCTGATACAATGCAAGACAGGTCAGATACACATATATTTTAAAATTAAGCTTCTCTTCCTTCTAGTGGCCAGGACAAAAAATGAGTATGCAGCCTCTGGAAAGTAGAAGAGTTACTATTGTGTCTTTGGCCTTGTAGTGCCCCGCCTAACACTTTTCTACTACCCCTCAAACAAGAAGGCTGAACTTGGCTAGTTGTTAAACCCTTAAGAACAGTTTCTACTAGGATCTTCCTGCTTTTTCTGCATTTATGTCTCAATGAACACTGTAATATTTGAAGAAGCAACATACTGGGACATGCAAAAGCCTCATGGTTTTGCTCCAGAACACTTACAGATGTGGTTTGTCTCCCCCTTTCAAAACTTTATCAGGAGAAGACAGTAAGGCAGTAGCAAAATTACACACTGCAAGATGTGAGCACCTTCCTAGAAAATCAAGATCATCTAGCCAAACCCACCTATCTAAAAGGCACTGTCATGCTCAATTAATTAAACATCTTCCCTTCCCCTCCCATATGTCAAGTGTTCAAAGTGTTTCATTTACAGTATTTCCTCAGTCAACCCAGGGACAGCCAAATATTTTTGGCTAGGGTGACACAAGCCAAGTCTAAAAGCTTGTGATAATACTGCCATTGTAGTACACACTACATATACAGTTTTCCTGCACCTTGGTGTGGTTTCAGCTCTGTATAGTTCATAAACCTGAAGAAAGAGGCAGAAGAGTAACCTATGGGCTTGCTGAATCCTTTCAATATAGCGTTATTTGTATGTAGTGCTAACAACAGCCATACAGGTTAGAAGGGAGAATTTACAGCTGCTAGACTGTATGTGAAGGGGTCCAGGGGCCAATTTTCTGTTCATGAAACCCTTTCAAGGCCCACACGGACTGCCAAAAATGGCCCCAAAAGGAGAAAAAATGAAAATGGGCAGAAATCCTCTTCTGATTTTGAAAAACAGGTATTTTAAAATATGATATAGTACAGGGTAGCCCTGCTATCTATTTATAACGTGAACTTCCACTCCTGGAGGCTTCTGCATGAGTCAATTTGTTCTTTTGTTGTTTGTGCCTCCAAGTCATTTCTGACTTACAGAGTCCCTAAGGTGTCCCGTCTAAATACCCTAAAGACACCGGATCCCATCTGCCTCGGAAGCTAAGCAGGGTTAGCCCTGGTTAATACTTCAGTAATATAAATATCAGGTACTGTAGGTGACAGAGGAAGGAGCTGTCAAAACCACTTCTCAGTATTCCTTGATTAAGAAAACACTATGAAATTCAAGGGGTCAATATAAATCAACAGGTAACTTGAAGGCACATACATACAAAGTGTCCCTGTCAGAAAGTTTTCTTGGCAAGATTAGTTCAGAGGGAGCTTGTCATTGTTTTCATTTGAGGGTGGGAGAGTATGACTTGCTCAAGGTCACCCAGTGGGTCTCGATGACTCAATGGAGATTATAACCCATAAGAAACCGAGGATTAACAAGAAATATTGGTATAAAAGTCAAAAAGAAGGTGGCCTGGGACTTCCAAATTTAAAATGGTATTATTATGCAAATCAATTGAGATATATTATAGATGGAGTTTCAGGAAAGGGTGATTTAGATTGGTTAGTGACAGAAGATAAGAATATTGAGATGAAATTAGAAAATATATTTTTTAGGAATTTTTCAAAGAAAGAAATGGAAAAGATAGAAAATCCTTTTATAAAAAATATAATAGAAATATGGAAGAAAAATAAAAGAAAATTGATACCGAATATATCAACATTAACTCCGATAGTAATGATGGAAAAATTTCCAATGAATTTGAGAGAAATAATAGAGAAAGAAATAAAAAAACAAAAAATATATAGATTAAAAGATTGGATGAAAATAATGATAAATAAAGATAGAATGAAAGAGAGATTGCAGGAAACTAAAATATCCTGGTTAAATTACATACAATTAGAGCAATGGACAAAGAGTATGAAAAGATATGTTAAGGATTTTAAAGAACATACTAAATTTGAACAAATTATTATTCAAAGAGAAAATATGCAAGAAAATGAAATACTAAAAGGTACAACAAGTGAAATATATAAAATATTAGCAAAAGAACAAGAAGAGGATTATCTTAGAAAAATCTGGGAGGAAGAGACAGCACAAAATATAGATATACAAGAATGGAGAAAAATCTGGAAACAACGTCATTTAAAAAAATTATCAATAAGAATAAAAGAGAATTATTATAAAATAGTTTGGAAATGGTATTTGACTCCAGTGAAATTAAATCAAATAGATGAGAAATATACAAGATTATGCTGGAGAGGATGTCAAGAAATTGGTACATACATGCATATGTGGTGGAATTGTAAAAAGATAATGGAATTTTGGCAAAAGGTTTTTAAAGAGATAAAAGAGATTACAGGAGTAGTAATACCAGTATGTCCAAATATAGCGTTGTTGTCTATATATAATAAGGTTGAGTGTACTCGGGTAAGAAAAGAATTAATAACAAATTTGTTAATTGCAGCGAGATTAATAATAGCAAAAAAATGGAAAACAAATGAAAAATTTCAAATAGAAGAATGGTATAAAGAAGTGTGGAAAATTGCAATTAATGATAAATTAACATGTAGAATTAGATTTATGAAAGGTTTAACAAAACGGAATGATTTTGAGGAAATTTGGAAAATATTTTTGGAAAAAGCTTTGATAAGAGATGGTAAAGCTACCCTATTACAAGAAGAATGGCAATTTTGGAAAGTGGATTAAATAAAAAGTTGGCTCTGGGGGGTGGGTATATATATATATATATATATTTTGTTTGTTTGGTTTTGTTTTGTATTTTTTATTTTTATTTTATATTACGCGTGTGTGTTAAACTTGTGATCTATTGATGAAATTGGATATGTAATGTTTAATTTTTAAAAGGAAAAAAAAAGTTAAAAGTTAACTGGCTTTGAAGTAATAAGATTATAATTAATAATAGTAATAGGTTAAATGGAAGTCGAAAATATAGAATTAAGAATGAAACTAAAATATTAAAAATGAATATAATGAAAATAAGAATTAAAGATAGGTAACAAAAATGTATAAGCTGTATGATATGGAATAAGCTGAATAAGGTTATGATTTCAAGTGTAAAAGAGAAAAAAAAATAATGTAAGTTTATGTTGTTTAAAGGAAAAAATTTTTTCTTTTTTTTCTCACTATTATGTATAACACATGGTGTTTAATTTTTTGCTTTTGTTTTCCAGTTATATAATCAATAAAAAATTATTATTAAAAAAAAAGGAGATTATAACCCTCATCTTCCAGAGTCTTGTCCAATACTCAAACCACTGTACTGCACTGGCTCTCATGTTGGCTCACTTTGGGCAGAGGGAGGCACAAAAAGGTCACACTGGGGAGTCTGGAGGGGCAGAAAGCTGCAACAATACCCCCAGAGAGCTGCATGCAGCCCTAGGGCCACACTTTGCACACTGTCTGCACCAGAATCTCACCCACTAGTCTCATCAACCATTAGAGAAATTTTGCTGTTCTTTTTAGAACACTGAGAATCACATTCCAGGAAGGCATGATTCTGCTCTAAACAGAAGTAGTTGGCTGCCATATGTCTTATTCTGAAGGGGAAAAAAGGAGTCTCTGAAACCGGAAATGGACTTCCAGAAGGAGCAAGTGAGGTGGTGCTTGGTGGGTTATTTGGCTGTCGAGAATTGGCCACCATGGGTTAGAGCAAAATTTTCCTTGGATTGACTGCACTCTGATCTGAGATTCTTGCCAATGAGGCAAAGGGGTTCTCTAATAGGTCAAGCAATATCCTTTTGTTGCTTCACATGTATCCTGGATCAGTTTTGCTGTGGAAAACAATCCCTTGAGTTCTAAATCTTGCTGACTTGTGGCTCAGGTTAAGTTCTGGTTCTAGCTAGATATTACTGCTGCTGTCTGGTTTAAGAAATGTCATCAATGTTGGGGTTTATGTCTGCTTAATAAGTAAATAATGATTATAACGATAATGAATGAATGAATGAATAAATAAATATTACTGTACCAAAGCATAAAGGGTAAAAGGTCTCAAAAAAAGGCTTCTAATCGGGTAAGATCTCCCTAGCCTTAAATGTGTCAATGTGGACAACAGACTACAGCAGACTACAGTAGTAAGGTAAGAGCCAGTGTACTGTACTCTGGTCTCCAGGTGTACTACAACCCTGGAGACCAGAGTCCACTTCCCTGCTACATCATGGAAAGTCTCTGGTGATCTTGGGTGTATCACACACTTTCAGTCCCATAAAACCCGGTGATAGGTTCACTTTAGGATTGCCATAAGCTGAAAACAAATCGAAAGCACATGACAACAGCAGGGTGAATACATTCTGCTCCTGATGAGAGAGTGTATTTTAAAAATAAATTTGTTGCAGATTAATAGATGGCTGGGAACTAGAAGGGAGATAAGGCTGGGAGGAAACTGGCTTGTCAAAAGCCATATACAAGCTAAGAATTTTCTGGCTAACAACACATCGTCTTGGGCACCATGATCCGCCCATTCTCCCCCCCCCAGATTATGCTAACTAGTCCAGGCCACAACAGAGCTTGGAATAGTTACATTTTTGAACCACAGCACCCAGAATCCCTCAGTAAGCACTGCCAGTGACCATGCTCACTGGGGGGATTCTGAGCATTATGCTGCAATGAAGTGACATCTGCCAGATTTGACAGTGTGAAGCAAAAATGCACATATGCTGTAAGAGACATCTCAGCTAAACAAAAAGCTCCAACCACAAGCTGCTAGAAAAGGCTTAAGAACTAACTGCATCATCTTTATCCTCAATGTTCACATTCTTGCTGTACTTCATCAAGGGATAAAGAAGCTCTTGGGCCCACCAGGTTAGCATTCCAGCCTCACAAAGCAAGCTCAGGCTTTGAGTTCCTTCCATGTGCCCCACCCCATCACAACACTTTGGAGAAACAGCCACACAAAAGAGCTCATTTGCTGCCCTACCGCATGAGTTCTTGGGAGTTCTTGAGTTCTAGTGAGAACAAGCAAGTCTTCTAGAGCCAGTTGTGGGTTGGTAAGGCACAGCTGTGCCACAGAGATTTGCTCAGAGACTAAGTGGGAGCCACAGGTAGCAGGTGCTAACAGAACAGATATCTTGGCCCACCTGAGACTTGCAAGACTCCAGGTCCTACTCTTTGGGGGGAAAAATGGCATAGCGCCCACCTAATTTCCTCAGTAAGTCAGAAGGTTTGGCTGTGGGAAAGTCTGGGTTAGTTTGTGATAACTTCCTTCCTCAGTAATAAACCATATGCAATCTTCCAGTGCTTCTTACCAAATTCCCAACAACAACCCCCCTTGGGAGCCCACAAGAAGAGGTTGTTGCAGTTTCCACATGCCTCTGCAAAAGAAAGAAGGAACTCAAATCCACCACAGGCCACCCAAACTGTACTGGACACTAGTTGATTTTTCAATGGGAGGCATGAGACAGCAAGCTTTCTCTTAAAAGCAGTAGGCTAGCTTGGGGATATGTGGCAGTTAAGACTGACTCACTTTGCCTAATGGTAGGGACAACTCTGATTTATCTTATCACTAAGTAATATACTGCTTACCTCCATGAGAAGGTGATGGCCTGAATCCTATAGGTGAGTCCCAACTAGAGGAGAAGCTGTTGAAGCTGTTAACGTAAGTATATTCTAATGTTTCAATAGGTCTCATCTATTTCAGGCTAACAACAAAATTAAAATTGGTATTTCCACTCAGAAATCCTCCATTCTATTAGCCCTGTAAAATTTTTGCTTCTGAACTCCTTAGGAAGCAGTGATCTTTATTGGCTTATGCCGTAGGAGACCAGCAGGCATTCTGAAGGTCTTGTCTTATTGCTTATTCCTATTAATAGCTTATTAAGAAGGTATTTTTCTTTTACCTTTTACAACGCATTTTCTTTTACAAACGCTAGTGACGTCTCTTTGCTGGCTATGAAATCAGAGAGCCGCTGCAATGCAGCTGAATAGGATCAGAATTTAAACAGGAACCAAGAGAACTCACCAAGATTTGAAACTCTAAGGACTGTTTTTCACAGCAGGACTTACCCCAGACAGTTGTGGAGCAACAAATGCCACAGTGCCTTTCAACACTCTGCAGAAGGCTTTTGCTTCACTGGGAAGTAACCACAATGCAAATGCACACAATCCATGATTTGGAAGGAGGAAGAGCACAAGAGAGAAGAAGGTATGATATTACAGCAAACTTTGGCTCTGTATTCTCTTTACCACAGCTCATTTTAAAAACAAATCAAACAATTGAGTATTCAGAAACATTTAAGCTCTGCTTTAATTGATCAGGAATATGGCCGTGCCCTCTTTCTTGTAATTGTAATCACTACTGTGGCTTGCAAAACACAAGTTTGCATATTATATATATTATACAGGTGTGGGAAGCATGTGGCTTTCTATGGTGCTGGCTTCAAACTCCCAGCAGCCCTTGTCAGTATAGCCAACAGTGAAGAATAGTGGAACTGAAATCCAGTAAAATTGACTAATTAATGACCTGTGGAACAATAATGTTGTGTGTACAAATGTATCTATGTACCTGTATTAAAAAAGAGAGTTGAAGAAACATGACACAGAAATGGCAAAAGAACACTAAATCACAGTAACATCACCACAGAAATGCAATGAGGTAGCCACTGCCCCCATTTTACAGATGGAGGAATGTAGCCATGCAACAATTCTTGGGACAAATAGGAAAGTGTTCTTATATTGTTGTTGTGTGCCTTCAAGTCCTTTCCAATTTATGATGACCATAAGTGAACCTATCATGGGGTTTTCTTGGTAAGATTTTTTCAGAGAGGAGTTCCCTTCACCTCCCTGAGGCTGAGAAAGTGTGACCCACCCAGGGTCATCCATTGTTGTTGTTGCTGTTGTTCTTGTTGTCATGTGCCCTTTGAGTTGTTTTTGACTTATGGTGACCCTAAGGTGACCCTATCATGGGTCTTTGCGATGCACCCAAGGTCACCCAGTAGGTTTCTATGGCCCAATGGGGGAATCTAATCCTGGTCTGCAGGTTCAAGTTCAAACACTACACCATCCTGGTCACCCTATAGATACCTGTAAATGGTCTGTAAATTTGTGTCTATTACTACCTGGCCCTATCCCAGCTGCTCTCTTTCTTTTCATTGTCTTGGGGAAGGGAAGAGAAAAAGAAAAAGAAAAAACGCTTTGCAAATCCAAAACCAAACAAAAACCTTCACAGTATAGTGCAAGAGGATGCCAGCCTTTGCAATATTCATCTACAATTTTCAATATCCAAAACAAAATACTGGAGCTCCTGCAGGACATCCCAATACAGCAAATGCACCCTGGGGAGTGAAGGTTGAGGGACAAGAATGACTCCCCACCAGCAAAGCTTTCCTGCCCATGCTGTTTGCCTGTGCTTTTGACGGAGACTAGAGAGGCGGAAAGTAGGTCACATTTTTCTTGGCTGAGGGGGGAAATTCCTTTGATGGATTTAAAAAGCACTGAGTACAGCACAGAGCTGCTCAAAAAAGAGGGGGGGGTCACAGAGAGAACTGAGGAGGGGGCAGGACTGATTGAAGCTTTAGCTGTTCATCAGGAACAGAGGGGAGGGAAATGTCAATCCAAGAACTGGTTGCCTTTAAAAAGGACTTTCTGGTACACGTAATCTTACGCTACCCTTAACAGGCTACTATGGGGGGAAGGTGAAGGAGAAATGATATGGGGGGCTCTACAGGGTAGGAATTCATGGGAGTATTTGAAAATTTTACATGCAACCAAAATACCACAACTGCATTCTTGTACAATGATAAACCATAGTTTAGAAGCAATCATTTTTGGGCTACACCTCCCAGAATACTCCAGCCAACTTGGTTGTAGTTCTCTCTCTCTCTGGGGAAAAAAAAAAAGAACAGTATTGTTTCTGAGCTCCCCGTTCCCAACTGGCAGCATTACTGGGGAATTCTGGGAGCTGTAGCAACTAGAAAGAAGGAGGGAAAAAAGAGGCCAGGCTAAAGTCACCTAGTGAGTTTATGGCTCGGTTGATATTTAAAATGGGCATTTCATAGATTGTATGCATAAGAGCTATGCCAGATCCTTTCTCATTTACAGCCATGGTGCAGGACGATTGTACACATTAATTTCCTGCTTATACATGGCAATGGTCACATACTGGGAAGTTGATTTTGCTTCTCAGAATATACACATGCAGCAAAACAGATGTGAGAGTGAAATGTCACATGGTAGCCCAAATGCAATTTGCACGCTTCTTCCTACAGTGAAATGCTATTCCTTGTCACTTTTGAAGCAGCCTTCATCATCTCCCAACCCCCTCTACAGGCAGCACATGATTGCATGTTAATATTTCAGCAGTGATTTTCAAACTTGTAGCCCCTAAGGCCTCTCTCTGTGTTAGCTGGTTGAGAAAGTCGCACGCATCTGATTCTGAATCAGCATTACCAAGTGGGCAAGAATGCTTGTGTCGCACAAGTACAAAAATTTAGAGCCTCTGCATGAGTTGTACTGTCCTTTTTATTCTCATGACCAAGAACACACAAATTAAGGCTTCCTCAAAGCAGCAGTAGGTTGCATAGTGAATACCAACTCCTAGTCCGGTCAGCAAATTTGAGAGCCTATGGCCATTTCCGCACTACACTCTTATAGCGTGATTATTCCACTTTCAACATCCTATGGAATCCTGGGGTTTGCACCCCAGGATTCCATAGGATGTTGAAAGTGGAATAATCATGCTATAACAGTGTAGTGTGGAAATGGCCTATGTGGTGTAATGGTTAACGCTTCTGGGAATGATAAAAATGGCCCTTTAGGTTGTGTGCAGACCATGGGCTGCACTTGGTCCATCCCTGAATTAGATTATTGAATGAGGACTGGGAAAATCAAATTTAAAGCCCCACTCAATTACAAAGCTCACTGGGTGATTTTAAGTTGGTTACAATCTCTCAGCCTAACCTATGACATTGATCTATCTCTAGGGATGGCAGAAAATTTAAGTGGTTTTGAGATTCTTACAGAAATAGCACATTTCAAACCTTTTGAAACTTGCTGCAAGACAAATAGCACACTGCTTCAGAACTCTGCATATTTATTGTATGCATGATTGCTGTATATTTCATACATACAAAAATTACTACTACATCATTTAAAAATGCAAATGGTTAAAAATGTGTACAGTTAAATACATGCACAGAGACAAGCTAACTGTCTACAAAACGTATACATCACAGGAAATGTATATGGAAAGTGCACATGAATTTCCATAACGAAAAGAAAGGAAGTCTCACAAAGTGATATCAATAAAAGATCAAATGGCAGCACAGGTGGGATTCAGAGAAACACAACGTACCTCACACACCCTTGAAAGATGTATGCTTAGTGCCTCAATTTACATCTTTCTGTATCAGTTACACTCTGATCCCATCCCCAAAAATGACATGCAAAAACCCACAATTACACCTGTGGCTTGAATATTGTACTCTATCAATGCATATGAAGAAGTGGATTGAAATCTATGAAAGCTCAGGTGAAATAAAACAGAAAGGTCTTAGGTACCCCTAGATTCTCCATTCCCCTTTGTTTTATAAGAGTCAAGAGCTGCAGAAGTATTGTGAGGACAGAATGGTGCTGAGGAAG
The DNA here is from genome assembly GCA_948474755.1 of Ctenosaura bakeri. Lineage (NCBI taxonomy): Eukaryota > Metazoa > Chordata > Lepidosauria > Squamata > Iguanidae > Ctenosaura > Ctenosaura bakeri. Next base: position 31,801 of record CAOLHI010001518.1, read on the forward strand.
AGACACATTTATTCACCCTTCAGTTTCTTAGAAGAAAAGGAAATGGATGAAAATTAATAATAATAGTGTAAGTAAGAGTAGATACAGGATGGTTGGAGAAAGACTGGAATTTCCCTGCTATACTGACAGCTGTTGCCTCAAGTAGGAGTGATTTGCCCTACAAAGGAGATTTTCCATAATCTAATCCAAATTCCACAGCTGCATCAAACTATGGGGCAAGGTTTTCCTTCCCAATACCCTTCTTTTTGGTTTTTCGTTTTTGAAAGAGGGTATCCTGCAAACTAAGCTGGCAACTTGTGGGATCCCAATCTGCATCCCCTGAAGCTCTGCAAAGCCTCTAGTCTCCCTCTAAATGTAAAAAAAAAAATGTTTTTCAGCCGATTTTTGGCCTCCCAATCCTCCCAAAACTGTTCCCACAACATCCAACCTGTCACGTACAGGTTTCTTCCACTTATGTGACAGGTTGGGGACTGGAGCACTGTCAGAAAATGGAACTAATTGTAGAGTGGACCCATGTACTCTATCAGAGGGAGCATGAAGGACTTACTGAGGCTCACTTGCGATTGACCATGCACAAGCTATTTGCAAGATCTCTTACTCAGCTTAGCACCTCCTCCCCCAGCTTGCTTTGCAAGCAGCATGTGAGTGGTTCTAAGTGAGCCTCCGTAGACAAGAAGAACTGATGAAAGAGCAGGACCCCTGCTGAATCAATGGAATTTGCCCTTAATTTGGAATTATCAGAAGAGGAAGTCATCAGATAACAGGGCATCAAAAGGTAGAGACTTCCTGTGCCTTCAAAATGGGAGGGAAAAATCAGCCCTAAATTGGTCAAAACTGAAACCAGAAGTGATATGTTGTCACTCCCAGTCTTGCTGGGTGTATCACGGTGGCCCACAAGAGAGGAGGGTTTTAGAAAACAAAATACCCTCCCATTGGTCTAAATTGATTGGGAGCCGTTTCTGGCATAGGTGCTGGAAAACTGAAAGTGGTGTGTGTGTGTGTGTGTGTGTGTGTAAACTTCGCTTCCTCTTTTTTGTGAGCGAGCATCCTTTGATCAAATTTAAGGACGAGGAATAGAGGATATTCCTGGCAACTGTTGTATCCAGGCCCTTTCGTATGTTAAAATGATCTAAAAGTGAAGTTGTAAAAGGGGGAAGTGGCTCTTTCTCCCTGCATAAAAAAAAGAGAGGCACCCTAGGCAGGATTCTGAATAAAACCAGGCAAGTCTAAAGGTCCCATGACAATGATTCCAATTTGTCCACTTGGCAACCCTGATCTGAGAATCATAGAATTACCTGGATACGATACTATCTGGTGTTAAAGGCTAATTTTCATATTATTATTTTTATTCTGTTCTTACTGTTTTAGTATATGTTTTCTGGGTTTATACTCTCTTGTACACCACTCTGAGAGAGCTCACAGCAAAATGCAACCTGCAGATCTTTTAGTCTAAATAATGAAAACATTTTAGTGTGCACTCTCAAATCTAGAAAGCCCCCAGATAGAATATCATTCTGAGGAAAGGCAAGGCAAACAAGTCATTCCAACCTGTGTACCTGAGGTCTTTAAAGCCCTAGGAATCTTTTATAGGTTGTTGCACATATGTTTGCAAATTTAATCATCCTTATATTCAGATGCTTCTGAGACATCCTATGAAACTTGTTGCCTCTGCTCCTAAATATCTTAATTTTATCAACTGCAAGCTGAAATACCACACCTGGGCAGTGCTGTCACATTGGACATACTAAGAGTGATCCCTAGAATACTACTTAAGCAGTTACAAATTGCTTAGGAGACAGGAGAATCAAAATGGCTAACAAACTTTGGACAGCCACATCACTGTTAACAGATCTCATCGATCTCTTGGTGAGTTCCTGAGGAACCTCAGGTTTCCTTGGAACCCAATATGAAAATGAATGTATTCAGAAAAAGAGGCCAAAGATATAGTCATGCCACACTGTAAAATTTCTAGAACCTTTTCTGTTGTATCCAGGTCTCTATGCTGCCTTAAATACTGAGTTGGTATTTAAGGCCCAAAGAGGGCAAAGTTATTCTGTGAGCTATTCTGTTGCATAAAAAGCATGCATGTCTCACACATGTACTTTGTTTAGTGCAGTATCCAACAGGCTGAGAAGTCTGAACTTTGATCTTGTTTTAAAACAAATTACTAGGCCACAACAACTGAAAAATGAGCCCAAGTAACACATGTCTGGGGAAAACACCACAGCCGCAGTGAAGCTGGGAAGGGTTTCCAGCAAGAACCTAGAAAAATCACCTTTTTTCAGATTGCAAGTGACCATGCTGGCTGAGAGGTTCTGTGAAGTGTACTCCAGAAATGTAATGTTTCCAAAGTCTGGCTTCCCAGTGATATTAGGACAGGCTCCGGGTGTTCACAGAGCACCCTTGTTCTTCCTGTGTCACAGCAGAAGCACAACAAATTATGTGAACATGCACACACACACAAAAAATACATATACAGCCTAATTTGCAAAATGATCTTTCTTGTGGTACTGAAGTTTGGGTGGAACTGAGCAGAAGGGAGAAGGGCAGTCCTGCTCCACACAGGACTGTTCTAGGCAGCTGATTAGCAGACTGGGTTTGACACAGAATCAGTGGAATATGAGGGCTTGGGGACAAGGAGAACTGGTGGAGAGAACTGCCTGTGCGCACACATATGTGTGCAGCCCTGCGCTCTCTATGACAACGCCAGATAAGGAGCAAGATACTTCAAGCTCAGTTAGCTGTGAGGTCATGAGCCCAAGGAAATGAAACAACCACATCAAGGCCTTCAGGCTGCCAGTCATGGAAAGAAACGGGGGGGCAGCCTCTGACCAAGTGCAGAGCTTTATGCAAACAGGCACATTTATAGGGCCCAAACAACTGCCTGGTGCCTGCCGGATCAGCAATGGTGATACTTTAGCCGGATCAGCAATGGTGATACTTTAGCTCTGACAAAAGGGGGTGAGTACCATCTTACCATGGATGAATCTGATGGGATATGACAGAACATCAGATAAGTCACTAAAACACCTTAATCTGAAACTTTTAAAATTCACAGGAAAATTGGGCTGGGCTGAGGTTGAAGTGATGGAAGCAGAAGTGGCTTAGTTCAAGATACCCCCTGCTGTAACTCTGCACATTGCTTCTTTTGTTGTCTTTACTAGACAGATTTTCAGCAGGCGAAATTACTCCTATCAATGCACTTCCATACCATGAAACACTTCTTCTGTTGAATGTCTCTATCATGTGACTGTTAAAAACACAGTAGTCCTGTCAGAGAGAAAACTACTGCACCCCTGCATATATACTCTACATCCCAGAGTCTCTGTAAGCAGGAGATTTGTGGGGAGGGGAGGAGGAAATGGCTTATCTTTGCTCTCAATGAGGGAAGAAATTGGTAGACACCAAATTGAAGCAGGATTCATAGCTTTCACTCAAGACTGTGGAAAAGTCACATTTTTGATGATCTCTCTCAGAAGCATGGCTAGGCTAAGGTAGAGATAGTACATTCTCATATCTCACATAGATGAAATGATGACATTGGCAGCTGAATCTTTCTTCAGTGTTAGCAGTGGGCCAGCATCTTCCCTCACACATTGAGGGCAATCAGCTAGCTCAGCAGGCATATGGTACTAAACGGCCATACCATCCAACACTTCAGCATCAGCCCCTCCCGTTGCCATAATGGTACAGGCAGCCAGTGGTTGGAACAGAAAAGGAGTCTTTCACACTACACAGTTATAACACTATCATTCCACAACTGACATGACTCTGTCAGATCGAATCACAGGATATGAAGTTTATGGAGGGGCATTTAGAATTTCACCCAAAGAGCTCTAGTGCCTCACTAAACGACAAATCCCAGGCTTCCCTCCAAGACGGCCACAGCATTTAAAAGTGGAATACACTGCTATAATTGTATGACGTGAAAGGGCCTCTCTAATCCTTCTGCCTCCTCTAGAAGGACAGGGTTGTTTTGTTAGCTTAGAAGACCAAAGGGAGATGGAGAAACGTAGCCTGTGGTAAAGATCCAAGACAGCAAGAGAAGTCAAGCAACAGTGATTGTGAGAAGTTAGACATTGTTTGTTTGGTTATTTATTTAGTATGCCATCTTTCTCCAAGAGTGGGACCCTATGCAGCTCACAAAGAGAACCAGTTAAAAAAAATTCACAACAGGAATATTTACATTCCACCCCCCCTTTTTTTTTGTTATGGTTGATGTATTTCTCTTTAAATTTAATAAACATACATTTTAAAAAAACCTTCACAATAACATTTTGAAAACAATTAAAAATCCCCGTACAACAATATAAATTCATTTCAAAGACGTACAAAAATTAAACACCCCCCCCATAAGAAGTTTCCTTGTTTACACATTAAAAACCTGCTTAAACAAAAGGGTCTTTGCTTGCTAGCGAAAGGAAAGCTGGGAGCACGGAGCCTAGCATCCCATGGAAGGGAGTTCCACACGGTGGGGGCAACCACTTAGAAGGCTCTTTTTTGTGTCCTCACCAAACAAGTCTGTGATTGTGCTAGGAGCAAAGGAAAGTGTTCCCTTGTAGATCTTAAAATTCTGGCAGGTTTGCATGGGAGACATGGTCATAAGGAATCATTTTGGTTTCCCTGTACAGTTTGCATGCTTTGTGAACAAAAGAAGCTAAACCATCAGTTCTCCTCTTTAAAAATGGTTTGATTATTCTTATGTGGAGGACTGAAAACATATTTATGCAATTGTTTCCTATATATAATAAATCATTTGGTGTACTGGAAGACAGCATTTTCATGCATGTAAGAGAAAATCTGGAGCTGAACAGAGAAATTGAGACAATAAATTATGTCTTATGTTAAATCAGGCTATATTGATCCACTTAGTATTGTCCACTCTAGAAGGGTGTACTCAAATGGTCTGAGTAGGGGCAATTTTCCCTCTCAGGATCCCTTGTGGGCTACACCAGCTGGAAGTTCACTTCCAGCTTTGTAAAAATCCCTCTAGTATTTTTTAAGGGCATGGGAGGTCCAGAGGATCCACAAAAACAGTCCAGAGGCCAGTTGTTAATTACGATCAATCCTGGTAGCAGAGGACTTGGGTTTAGATGCATGTGCCTCAAAGCTGATGAAGACAAGTCAACTAATTTAATTTTGTGAGCAAGTTCAAAATAAAATTGCAGTCTGGCTGCCACAGCACTTGGAAGGTATGGGCTAGTGTTCAGACAGAAAACAGCCTTCCCACGAAGACTAGCTCCTTCCACCCAACAACTATAGTAGGAGAACCTCATTGGTTTGTTCTTATTTTACAAACTGAAAACATGGAGGAGCTAAGACATACTGCTTTCACTGGGGCCAGGCCTCCTGAGCTTAGGTAGCACTGAAAACACAAATCTCTTTATCTTTTCAATTCAGTAACTCTTTGGAAGTCTACAGGTGTTCCAACAGCTCTATCAGTATCCTTGTCAACACCCTTGAGTCTGAGCTATTGTGAAAATACTTGGATTGTGCAAGCTTCTGATTGTGCAAAGAAGCAAACACCTTAAGAGCATCAGTTAAATTTCCATGATCTCAGTGGTTTAACTATTTCCACAGGAAAACACTAATTCTACTTCTAAACCCAATTCTGATTGGTTGCCTTGCAAATAAGAGCCCCTACCTCCAACCTAGAGGTCTCTGTGTGAAAGATCCTTGGGTAATCCATGGGCCCAAGTTGAATATCATACAGCTCTGGATTCAAATAGTCCTGGCAGTCATTCCTCTCTCGCCAAGCATTCCATATTTTTTGATATGTGCCATGGTGGTGCAGTAGTTCAAATACTGGACTTGGAAGACTCAGTTTGAAGTTCCCACTAAGCCTTAAAGACTCCCTGGATGATCCTGGGCCTCTCAGCCTGACCTACCTCCCAAGATTGTTGTTAGGATAAACAGTTATGAATGTAACTAATAAATAGTTTGGGGACGGGTTTTCTTTTTTTACATTAAACTTGGATGGAAACTTCAGACTTCGCATTCTAATGATATATCTTAATTTTCTTGCAGGCTGCAGGACAACTTGTCTTTTCACGTTCTGTAATAGAAGCTCCATCTAGGAAGTCTCATGCATCATCCCATACTTTCTAGAGGTGATGTCATTGCACCCATCAATGCATCAACAGGGCCCTGAATGTATCCAGCACAGCAGCTTCATTTTTCAAACTTCAGCCCCTTTCAAAGAACAAAGCCTGGGAATTATCTTACGTTTTGGACTGTAACTCCCAGTTCCTGAGAAGTATAGTTGAAAAAGAAAAAAGAAAAGAAACAGCCACAAACTCTCAGAATCATGTAACTGAATCAAACGCACACAGTTGTTGGGAAGATAAAATTAAAACAACACATCCACAAAGTTTACAACACCCCACATAGCATCACCGCATTTTTCTGCATGCAGTCAAACAGCTAAAGCACACCTTGGAATCAGGAAAGCTTGAAAATACTCTTTTACTACTCCATAGCTACACCAAACCTGCATTTAACACAATAGCTAAGCAGACATTAACACAATGCAATTATTTGCCGCCTTCCCCCTCCCCAAGTTCTTTGCTATTTTCTCTGGCTACAAGAAAAGAAAGGGTGGCAAAAGGGTGAAGATGTGTATCTTCAGCAAAAATACGCTGACCTTAACTTGCCTGTTGTTGTTGTGTGCCTTCAAGTCATTTCCAACTTATGGTGAACCCATCATGGGGTTTTCTGGGACTGAGAGTTTGTGATGCAACCAAAATCATTCAGTGGGTTTCCATGGCCAAGCAGGGAATCGAACCCTGATCTCCAGGACCATAGTCCAATGTTCAAACCACTTATACTATGCTGGCTCTGCCTATGCCACCCAAATGATACCTGCACTTCCCCTGCTTCATACCAAAAGCTCATTGTAAGTAAGGACTCTCTGCAAGTTGAAAAAGCTTCATACAGAACACAGAAACCACTTTTGTTGTGGTTGCTGTTTTTTTTTTTTTTTAAAACCAGTTTGTAGCTCTTATGGCTGTGAGGTTTTTGTTTGGTTTTGTGAAAGTATGGAGCTAAATGTCTGGTAAAATCTTAAGAGGCAAAGAAGTTGCTGAATAGGATTTCTCACAGTTACTGCGAAGGAGCTGCTTTACTGCTCCCTGGGACAAGAACAATAGTTACACTCAGAAGTTAATATTGTGGAATATACACATGCAAAATGGGAGAATTCATGCAAATTTGCTTAAGTGACACGATTTATCTGGTTGTTTTTTCCTGCTGAAAATTCTGGATCTCCTAAGTACAAAATACTCCCTTTTGCAGTGTTTTCCCTGTTGATTGTGCTACGCATCTCTAACAGCCTACAACTAGTCTAAATGTCCTAAAGGCATCAGACCCCTTTTGATTTTGGAAGCTAAGCAACATCAGCCCTGGTTAGTACTTGGATGGGAGACCACCAACAAATACTAGGTGATGTTGGCTATATTTCAAAGGAAGGAACTGGCAAAACCATCTCTTGAGTACTCCTTGCCTAAGAAAGCTCTATGAAATGTATGAGGTTGCCATAAGCTGACAGGCAGCTTGAAGCCACAAACACACACAACAGACTGTATGCTTTCAAAGCAGGGGCCATCTCATTCCTATTCTGCATGCTTTTGCTCCCACGTTAAATGTCAGTGCTCAAATTAAGCTGAATCTTGGGTGCATTTTCAAAAGATTCCTCTTATCCCACAACCCATGATTTCTTCCCAGCCATGTTTTAACCCCAACTATACCCACCCTCCAGTTCCCTTCTCAAAAGACCTTCACAGAGAACGCTGCTCCAACCAGGCGGATCCCCTTCACCCTGCCCCTCCATTTCACTTCTCCCACCCATCCAGAGCAAACACTCAAGGCTGGGTAAACAGGGAAAAGTCCCCCTCCCTGCTTTGTTCTCCCCCTTGGACACCTGGCTGCCCCACCCTGGGCACACCTCTCTCCCTTGCAAGGCCCCCATCTCACCTACCCAGCCCCTAGCAGTCTGCTTGCTGTAGCAGCAGCCGCCTCAGGCAGTTGGAGGTGGGGAGGGGGGTGAGTGAGAGAAGAATTGTTGCACAATCTGGCTTAGTCAGTTTCTGGTATGACCCAGCCCTAGACATATATGGGGGGAGTGGGGGGGAGAGAGAGAAAGAAAGATAATGTTAACTCTTGCAATGCTGTGTCCTTGTCCTCTTCTCAGGATAAGGAATGGAGCCCACAGGCCATGGTGCATGGCTCTGTTTTCAGCTTGGATTTGAAGACAAATGGGATGTGAAGAGATGGAGCAGGACGAATCTGAACCAAGACACCTGGGTTCCACATTCAGTGGGGGAGAAGGAGGCAGGTAGAGTTACTAAGTGAAGTAAGGAACAGGGCTCCTGTCTTTTTAATGGTTGTCTATAAGTGGAAATTTCAGCAGATGTTTGTGCAAGAAGCAACATAAATTCCCTTTTCTGCATAACCATTGAAGGGGCAAGAGCCCTGTCCCTTATTTCATCTGGCAAGCCTAGGGGCAAGAGGAAAGCAACTAGGTTCCTGATCTCTTATTTAGAGAACGCACAGCCATTGTGGAATTGTTCTAGGAACTTTTATTATTACCAGTATGTTTTGATCCCCGTGGCCAAAGAATGTGAGCTGAGAGGATGCTGGTTCAAATCTTGGTTTGGACAAGAATATATTTGGTAACGTGCAGCAAAGTAGTAGGGTTGCCACAGTGAAAACTGAAGACTGCTTCTGTACCTTTAGCAGTTGTATAAAAGGGGGAATTTCAGCAGTGGTGACTTGTTGCACAATAAGCAACACCTGGTGAAACACCTTCTTCTGCACAGCCATTAAACGCATAGGAGCTCCAGTTTTAAATCTGGCTATCCCACAAAGCACTATTCTCTCAGCTCCAGTATTCCACTTGTCCTGCCTTACCTTACCCACCTTACAGTCCTGCCTTTACCTTACCCACCTGTTGTAAAAGTATAACTACAGTGCTTTGAACACTACACAAGTACTGTTGTTTGTACATAGCACCTGGAAGGAGAAGAAGAGAACAAGGCAGGAAGGATATGTGTGGTCTGGGTAACAAGAACTGCTGAGACTCCTGTTTCTAAAAATGGAACACGATTGAGGCAGAGAGATAGGACTCTTCAAGGTCCAAATTGCAACGTTCAAAAAGGAGTAGAGAATACAGGTTATAACAGGGCTAGGAGATGTAGAGACTAAAGGCCTTTCCGCACTACACTGTTATAGTACTATTATTCCACTTTCAACATCCTGTGGAATCCTGGGGTTTGTAGTTTAGTGAGGGGCATTTAGAATTCTCAGCCAAAGAGCAATTTGGCCTCAGTAAACTCCAAACCCTAGAATTCCACAGGATGTTGAAAGCGGAATAATAGCACTGTAGCAGTGTATGGCAGAAAGGTCCTAAGAGCTAGAAGAGTTATTACACCACCATCCTATCATCCCTTCAAGGAAATGAGGGCAGCACATCTGACCCCACCATTTTGTTTCTAAAACAGTCATGAGAGGAAGTGACTGGTCAGGGTCAGCCAGTGAACTTTGTAGCTCACAGTAAGGATTCTCACCTGGATCTCCAGAGTCTGAGTGCTATAGCCACTATACTACATGGCTGCTATGGCCTCACTGGAAGGAGAATGGAATATGTGGAGAGGCAAGTCCACTGAATTCTACTGTCATTTTGAAAAGAAGGGACCTATAAGTTGACTCCAAGACTCTGATGTTGTGGAAGTTATTTCATTAACAAGTGAGGAATGGCACAGAGACCAAAAGCACTTTGGTTCTACAGGTTTATGGAAGCTAAGGGTGAAGTCTGGGACAACAGGATACTGGAGTTATCTCCCCAGCTCTTAAAAAGCAGTGGGTTCCACTAGTGCAGCTGGTATGTAGCCAGGGGGCCCGGGGCTTCTGCAGCAACACAGGGCTCAGATGTTAAAGGATGCTGGGTACCCAGTCTGATGGACCATAATGGACCAACATACCAACAGAAGGGTTTTAGCACAGGACAGTCATGTAGGGATGGGGGGTGGGGGGGTGGTTTGCCCTGGGCGGCAATTTTTTTTGGGTATCCTAACCTGTAGCCATGCCCCACGTGCCCTGGCCATGTCCCCAAATAATGCAGCCCCACCCCCACACACAGTGCCCCCCTCACACCATAGCCCTGCCCCCCTGCCCACACTCCAAGCTCTGCCACTGGGGAAGGAAAGCCACATTACTTTCAGCATGGCCAATAAATGTGACAAACCATGAGTCTGTGTGTTTGTGCATGCATATGGATATATACGCATCAACATGCATGTTCTTCTTCTCCAATCTCTTGAAGTTCTAGGCAAAAATGATATAACTCAGTCCTTGCCAGAATTCCAAACATGGATCAGCTATTTTTGGATACCACCATAATTTTATGAACACCACTACCCTGAAGTAGCAATCATAACAGACACTGCAGTACTACTCACAGGCATTACATAGAGGAAAAATCAGAATGAAGGGAGGAGGAATCCTACATCACCAGTCTAAACTTGGAAATAAAGTACCTGCAAATTTAAGGCAATCTGATTAGTACCACTCTTTATACCAGCTACAATAGTGGTTTTTTTCAAACACCCTTAAGCAGGGAAAATAGATATGTCATTATTCCTATTACATACAATGCAAGATGCTGTCATTTGCTCAACCTGCCATATAATTACGACATTTTCTTGCAGAAAAAGACTCAGAATATTAGATCCTTGCCTAAGCAGCATGGCTCCTGAGAACAAAAATGGGGAAATAGTAGTACAGTACTCAGCATTTACAAATACTTGAGAGTGCCGAAAAACCCTTGAAGTACATTATTTTGCTGTAATCCTGACAAGTCTGTAAATGCAGGCCATTATTATTACCCACACATTGCAAATGAAGTGGTGAAGTTAAGAGAGAGCAGCTTGTTCCTGACCAAGAATCTGCAGCAGAATTGGAGTTTGAACCAGAATTGGAGTTTGAACCAGCACTCTATTGGTCCCCTGCTCACTTTTTCACCCACACAGGATCCCAAATACCTGACAAGGCCACTGTCCCCAGCCACTAATCTCCTGCTTGCCAAACCTCTCTTTTTTCAACCTTACAAAACTTTTGTCCCCTTTTCTGTGCAGTGCCCCAACTTGATCTGCAACCCCCCCACTCTGCCTCAGTCATGGAACCTATACCGTGAAGTGTAAATATGTGGGAGAGTTGAGCCAAGTGTTTATTCCATATGGGATTGGTGTACGCCAGCCACTGCCAAGTATAGAGACTGGCAGCATGCCAAGGACGTACACAGAATCCATGTCCTTCACAGGGCACTGGGGTGGGGGTGGAGGGTGGATTCTTTGCAGCATGTAGCTTGGACACAGGGTCCTCTATTCCTCCTCCACCCTCTTCTCCAAGACACGACAAGCACGGAGCAGACAGAGTGGTGACTTCCCTGCTTCTGTGGCCCAAATCAGGTCAGCACTTGAGCCAGTTACAGTAGCTAGGCTGAGTCACAACCCTACAGGCTATATTGTAGCTGTTCCTTAGCTATAAGCCAAAGAAAGGGTCAAAAGAAGGGGAAAACGGGGGGAGAATAGCATGCTGCTACTCTCACCCACTATCTCAACACTTTTGCATCATATTCATATATGCATGCAGTTGTGCAGGTGGAACAAAATCACACAGAGACAAAAAAGGAAGTCCTGGGATGCTTTCACACTATACAATTATGGTGTTATGATTCCACTTTAACTGCCACTCAAGCTCTCCAGCTGAGAATTTCAAATATCCCTTGCTGAACTGCAAACCCCAGAAGTCCATAAGATGTTGCCATAGCATGTGATGTGGAATCATAGTGCTTAACTGTATAGTGTGAAAGGGTCTCTGGACTTCCAGTTCTGAACTGAAATTTACTTGATTTAATTCCTTCCTCTCTTCCATTCAGAACAAAGGGAACAGCAGAAGCCTACCTCCAGATGTTAGCTTTATGGTGACTGGCCCTATTTACCCAGCACTAGTTAATCTATATGTGGCAGTATTCGGTCTGTGGCCAACCTACATTTCTAGAACCTAGTTAATACATGACCATTGTTCTTCCTCTGTGTCAAGCTCTTCTAGTGAGCTGCTCCCATACAGTTCCAGATTTTTTCCCTCTAATCAAGTTATTTCACATCCTCACTGTTTGCATTTTGCAACTGTGTGTGGTGGTGACGGGCAGAAGAGAACCACTGCATCCTAAAGAACTTCATGAACTTGCTTGTCACACAAAGCAGCTTCCTCCTGGTAGAAATTTCAAGTTGAAATGCATGCAGTTGGACGAGTGTGCAGGGATGAAGCTGGGCAGGCTGCAAGACATCTTCATTCTGCCCAGCTTACGAGCTTACCATTTTCTCTAAAAGAATGCAGCATTATAGGGACAGCAGCAAACCGTTATGCTCCATCTGCTTTCAACTTTAGGAGCTAGGGAGAGAACCCCAGAATCTTGGCTCCCAGCCCTTTCTACAAGGATACACAAGACCCCCTTATGTAGAGGTACGAACGGAATCCAAGCGTCCTCACTCAAAACCTCTTCTAACCCACAAGATGTTATTCGTCCACTCTTGGTAAAGCTGAGCTCACAGCTCTTCAATTCCTGGTATCATGGGCTTTAATCCAGCATTGCAAACAGAAGGTTGCTTCCACAAGATATGTTTAAATTGCTTTCTGAACTTGTCCTGTGCTTCTGTAGTGATAGCACAACTCACTCACATATTATGCACATCCTTCTTTCATCCTTAACTATGTTATGCCAGCTCTATACACTAGCTCTATAGGCACCAACTCTATATAGCTGAAATACATAGGGGTGGGCACCTGTAGCCCCCCAGAAGCTGTAAAAATCAGTCTCATAATCCCCCACCACTGGCAAAGGCTGACAAGGATTGCATCTGGAGAGTCTTCTGTTTCAAGAAGGTTTCATTTATCTATCCGAGTTGTTGTTGTTGTTGTTGTAATATTCTGTTAGGCAGCCAATTTGGAATTTTCCTTGAAGGGCAGGATAAAAGTAATTTAAATAAACATTTTAAAAAATCATGAATTTGTACCAAGATGCCACATTTTGATCAGCTGCCTTGGATCCCACCCCAGGAGAAAGGTGGGGCATAAACATAGTAAATAAATAAGATTTCTGTAATATACACATTTGCCTGTATCTGCTTATTCTACACAATTAATTCTGCCCAAGATAGTCACATATGAAAGGCAAACAACTATGCAGGGCACAGTTAACCCCATTCATCAACTACTGGTCAAGATGTTGTCATGTCTATGGCAGAGCAGGCATTTATTCACAAACTTCTCACGAGCTGAGAGTCAAGGAATGTCCAAACAGAAAGGCAACCGAGAGCAAACAAATCCAAAGGGGCAAAGCCAAACCATAGTCCAAACTGGCAGAGTTCCAAGACAACCAGATCCAAGAGCACAGTACAGGGCTTCAAGGCCAAAGAGACCACTTGCTGACTCTGGGACGAAAGGCCAGCAGGAGCCCTTTTTTATGTATGGCTGCTCTCACCACAGGTGTTCCCTCATTTCATGGCGTCTCTGCTGCAAGGTAGGTGTGTCAGTTATGTCTTCCTCTATTTGTTCCCCTGGCTCAGGCCCTTGTTGTTGTTGTTGATTATTATCTCCCTCTGGACCAGCTTCTGGGGATACTTCAGCCTGTGGGGAAGCCTCTGCCTTGGAGTCAGAATCCTCCTCCTCACTACCACAGTCTCCAATGCAGGGCATGACAGATGTACCCACAACTTCTGGTTTTTAAGGGATGCTCTCCTCTTGATTTCACAAAGTGGGCAGCTGAGCTTTTGTGCAGATGCTATTCCATCCATGTGCCTCCCTTACTTTTATCCTCTGCTTTGAGATGCCAGTTAATACCCCCAAGAAGGAGAGATATGGTCCATAGTCTCTTTCCGTTGACCTCAAACCTATGCAGCTCCAAATCCTTGTTTGGACCACTAATGACTAGAAGTTTGTTCTCTCAAGGACAGAGGTCACCTGCATATCACAACTCCATACTTAGAATCAGAGCAATCACACAACTGGGCCCAACTGCAAGTTAGGAAGAATCACTACCCATCAGGAAAGTAAATACAGTGACAGGCAGTCAATAACAAGCATCAAGAACATAAAAAGAGCAGAATATCTAATTAGACAGTTGCATTTAAAAATATTTAGAATGGCCATTCTCTTACATTACATACTATACCAATTGTAGCTACAAACTTTTACAAGAATCACCATGAGTGTAGAAATGTTTATATTCTTTCAGGCTGCATGCAAAGAACTCTCATTCATTCCCAGTTACGCTGTGCAGCAAGAAAGATACACAGCCCATTTTAGAGACCAATTCACTTGGCCAAGACTATCTGCAGAATTTCTGGGCAAGCAATGGGTGTGAATCTAGGCCTCATCTATACTTATATTGAGGCAGGGATAGGGCAACAGTCTAGATAGCATTTAGAGGCCAAAGAAGGGCTTGTAGGTTAGAACAGCAGTACAAGTTCATGGAATAAGGAGACGGAACCTCAAACTGAAATAAGGTTGCCGGACTGAAAACTAGAGAGGTCTCCTGTTACCTTCAACGCTTGTGTCGAAGAAGACACTTCTGCAAGTGTCACTTTTTATACAAGCAACATCTGCTGAGATTCCACCTTCTATACTACCATTAAAGGTACAGGAATCCTCTCCAGTTTTCACTAATCCAAAACAATGGAGGATATACCCACCCTGACTTGGTCTGCAAGTCATCCATGGAGAATAGACAGATGAGAGGTCTAAATGGAAGGCTTTGTTCAGAGTGATACATCTTTCATCACCCCAGCTAGAATAATAGAAACAGTTATGGAGTCCAACACACTTGGAGGGTATCAGCTTTGGGAAAGCTACTTCATGGGATGGGGAACCTGGGGTGTTGTTTGTTCTGTTCTGGTGTGTTGTGTTGGCCCAGTGCCCAGCATTTTTGGATTTGATTCTCCGCTTTTCCTTATGGAGAGTTCTCCAACCCTGCAAGGTCCCCACACATTTTATGAAAATTTTCTCAACCATCAGGCAGAATGGATATGTGCAAAAACTGCAAATAGGGATCGTACTCTTTGATACGTCTGCACTCAGCAACAAAGCCCCAACCTACTCACACTAGGGCAGAGACAGATGGAAGCTCTCTGCCCATCTCATTACCACCTGCACCACCTGATCAACAAGGACAAATTAGAAGGAATTAGCAGGGTTTAGCTAAGCCTCTGCTAACAATAAAGGGTAATTAACAACCAATCGGCCAGCATGAGGAGAGATGGACAAGAGTAGCTGGTGGGGGAAGGGTATGCATGCACACCAGCCCAAAATATTCCCAACAGGTACACCTCTCACGTACAACCTGTCAAGCCCCATCCCCTGGAACTACACATGCTGTATACATACTGACCTTTCCCACAGCTTTACTCTTCTACAGTTTCTCCTCTCATATGTGAAAAGAGAGAGAGAGAGATCTAAGCAGGATGAAAACAAGGTTGTATTCTGTATTCTGGGGGAAAGCATAGGGTGTTTGAGCATTTGAGCACTGTACTTGTGTGCCTTCAAGTAGTTTCTGACTTATGGCAAACCTAAGGCAAACCTATCATGTGGTTTTCACCCCGTGGGTTTCCATGGCTGATCAGGGAACTGAACCCTGAGTCACAGTTCAACACTCAAACCACTAAACCACTCTGGCTCAAAATGTGAGACTGCGTCCTGGCAAATATGTACATAACACAAGATGTCCCTGAAGCTTTCTGGGGTCATTAAGTATCCATGTTGGAGTTCCTCACTCAACTCATCTTTGAGCGTCCATGTTGACTGGGAACCAACAACTATCTCCAGCTGCATGACTTTAGGGTGGCCACACGAAAAAGGAGATTGGACTCCTGTACCTGTAACAGTTACGTGGAAAGGGAAATTTCAGCAGTTGTAATTTGCCATGTTTGCTTCATCTGCTGAAATTCCTTCTTCTACACAGCTGTTAAGGCATTAGAGTACAAACACAACACAAGACTCCCAAATGCTACTCTGGGCTGTTTAATTAATATAAGTTCAAAAGTGGGAGAAGGTTAAATGGCAACCAACCCTGACTCTCTGAACCATGGACAAGTCCAACTGCAGCATTTTGGGGAAGAGTACTGTATCAGTGTGAACTTTTGCAGGCATCACCTGTGTTTCTCTTGGACAACAAAAATCACAGGAGGTGACTTTTCCAGACACACTCAGATTGGGAGACAGCATGGTTCCTCATGTTAAAAACATG
Source organism: Ctenosaura bakeri (assembly GCA_948474755.1). Classification (NCBI taxonomy): domain Eukaryota; kingdom Metazoa; phylum Chordata; class Lepidosauria; order Squamata; family Iguanidae; genus Ctenosaura; species Ctenosaura bakeri. The sequence continues at coordinate 48,098 of CAOLHI010001518.1, forward strand.
AGAAACATTTCATGGTTCCCCATGTTAAAAAATACACACAAAAAACTAGCATGTCGGAGACAATAGATTTGAGAGCTCTTTGACTGGCTATTTTAGGGAGGCTTGGATTTTCTTTTTATAAGTGAAAGCACATTTTAACTTGCAAAACCAAACAAACTCAACCTCACAATTGAAACTGGTACAGCATAGGACCACATGCATTACTCAATTCGGCTGAGTGTACACTTTAGACTTTCCTCCTCCTGTCCAGAGAAAACAGAGCTATCACAGGCAAGACTATCACAGTGAACTATGATTCAGTGTCAATACGATGCTGGCAGAGTGCCCCTTCCTTTTCCATGTGACTTTTTCTGATTTAAGAGAAACCCTCCAATCCTCTTCCTCTTATCAGGTCTGCAAGTGCCAGGAGGCTTCTGACATCTGGGTGTCATCGGAAGGACAGAACAGTGATAGAGGAAAGGGTAGAAAAGAGCTTGGGAAAGCTATCTCCTTTTTTTTAACTACAACTCCTAGAATCCCCAAACCAGAACAGCTAATGGCTGTGATGGCTAGAGGTTTCAGGAAGTTGTACCCCCCCACCATCAAAAAAGAGGAACTTTTCTACTTTGTGAGAAAAGTACTGCAAGTTCTAAATTTTGGAGCAAATAGCCCCAAATGCAGTTAAAACATTGGCCTGGAGCAGGAATAGGGAGAAAAATGTCAAAATCCTTGGACACTCTGCATCCAGTTTTCAGACACCTAGGAATCACATCCAGCCAGCCTTGGCTCTCTAGATTAAGACTATATGCATATTAACAGAGAGACAGCAGGTGGGAGTAGTTGGGGATTAGAGCGCTTGTGTGTCCAAATGGAAGCGGGGGGGGGCAGTCCCACCAAACAGGGAGGTGGATGTTGTGACAAGGCTGCAGCACATCTGAGGCTTTTGCCAGTGCCCCACCACTGCTCTCCTATCCAGCAAGGGGTGGCATGGAGCCAGGCCTAGGGAGCTTCTTGTTCCTGGCTTGGAAAATCGGAAGATGTTTAATTAAGTCTAAGTGCTTTGCCGGGGGTGGGGTGGGGGGAGAAGGGCAGTCAATGCAGCACAATCCGCAACAGAGCATCTGTTGCGGGAGGCCACCACAGCTCCCATGTAAACTTGAGCCAAGGCCAGCTGGCAGCTTGTCACACAGACACACTCACACACATACATACCCGTGCCTTGCAAGGGAAGTGAGCAGCTACGTTTCAGTGGGAAAGAGTTAAATCATATCTTGTGTACCCTCCTCCTCCTCCACTTCCATGTTCCTTTGCATGCTGGAGCTCCACCCCCTCCATTTTCCCAGAGTATACGAGCAGAGTTTTGTTAATGCGCCAGATTCTCTTCAAAATATTTGTTGATCTGGTTGAGCAAGCAAGTGCGAAGCTTCTGTTAAATTTGAGCATGTAAATCCAAAGCTGCTAATTTGCTTATTTTTAATCTCTGTGGTTTCATTTCTCATTAAGGAAGAAAAAATGTGCAACAACATAATTTTTGTCCAAAGTGGAAAATCCACATGTCACCCTGTACACATGCTAATTAAGATGAGGGGAACAATCCATTCCCTTATCAGGAGAGCTGAGCATGAGCTCCCTCTAGCAGGGCAGGCACATGACAATGGCCTGGTCACTGATGTCCTATGCTGACTCATAACCTACTGGAGCCTGAAAATCTACTATCTGATGTAGCTGCCTTAACTTTAACCTGCTGGCCATGATGTGAAGCAATCTGAAGGGGCACCCCTGTTTTAAAATTCAGGACTTAAAATGTTAAATGCAGGACAGGCAGCCAGTATTGCCTATAGTTGCAATAGACAAAGAAAAGGGTGAAGCACAATGCAATGTTAAGTGTCCCTTCCCTTCTCATCTACAGAAGATCTGTACAAAAACCAAGTAATTTTGAGCTGCAGTAGGCAACTACAGGGGATTATGGGGTGCACTGACCTACCAAAAGATCTCAGAGGACTCAACTTCCCAACACACAAAAATAATTCAGTTTTTTCTGCTTCCAAATAATGTCTAGGGAGCATGAGAGGGGGCAACCTTGCTATACTTTTGGGCCCTCCTAGGCTTACTTCCTCTTTAAAAAATCTGTCCCTAAAATGACTAGACTGTCCCACCTCCCACCCCAAATAATACATAAAATCTCTTCCAGAGGACATTTGGGAACATTTGTACCATTTGGAGGCACTGGAGCCCCTCAACAACGAAGGCTTTGCCGAACCACATGTGGCCCACAAGCTGATCTCAAAGCCCTGAGATGAGGATTCCAAATTAATTACCCTTATTCCATAAAAGATTCAAATGGTTTCAGTGATCTGAGCAATCCTGCTAAATCACCCTCTGCTTTGACCTTGTTCCTGCTCTGGCTTTGCATCACTTTGGCTTCAACTTCACAAAGGGTTGCTGGACCAAAAAAAATGGAGAGGGCTCCTATTCCCTTAATGGCTGTGTGGAAGCAGGAATTTCAAGAAAGTTGCTTGTCAAACAAACAAGTAACAAGCAAAACACCTGTTGAAATCCCTCTTCTGCACAATGATTAATGGTACAGGAGACTTCTAACTTCACAGGAGCTGGACCAGACAACTAGAGACTTAAAAAAAAAAATGAGAGAGAGATTACCAGTGAAGTTTGAAATTTTTAATGAAAATGGGTGACTAGAGACATTTGGAATGTCTGCAACTATTGGTAACTTACTGAAATTTACTTTTTAACTGTCAAAATTAAGTTATTTCAGCACTGACTTAATTACAACATTAAATTATTAACTCATTAAATAAAAGAATGTGTTAACAAGACAATAAATGTTACTCAAAACTTAGATGCTCATGGAGATGAGATTATAAGAAAGGGAGAAATGGAATGAAAGAGATGCATTTTTGGTGAGGAGGATGAGAAATGGGGTCTCTTCGACAATTCATGCAGCTGTTTTCTTCTCTCCCAAGCTCAAAACAGGGTCAAGAGGGGAAGGTGGTGATACTACCTTCACAGGTGGTACTACCTTCACATTTTTCAGCTTCTTTCTGGTAAAGATTTTGGTGCAGGCATTTGAGCTTAATTTAAATGGCAATTTAACAAGAAATTAATAGTTAAATTTCCCCCTTCTAATCTAAATCCATTTGAACTAGAACTTTGAGCTTACCACCAATTAACTAATGTGCTAATCTTTTTCTATTAAATCTTCTATCTCTGCTAAAAAGTGGCCTGCTTAGGCCATTTGTGAAAGTCCAGCTTCATGACTGCATTCCCAATCACCTACATGAATGGCTGCTTTCCCATTCATTTTTGCTATTTTAGTTTTTTAAAAATCTATCTCATTAAAAAATAAAACAAGCTAGCAACTCATTCTTAAAAAACCAAACTAAACCACAGACACCCATTTCTAAACACAAGAGATAACAAACTTGACCAGCAGTTTCATATAAAATGTCTTTCTACATTGTCAAATTAACAGAAGGATTCAGTTTACAGAAAACAAATATGCTTATCAGTATACCCACCCACATCTACCTATATAAACACAGAGGTACACTCAAAGATATATATTCCAGTTCACCAGGGCCAACCGCAGACATTTTGCTGCCTCCTACCAACTCAAGTAAAGATGTATTGTCTTCAGTGCCCATCAAAGTTACTTCAGTATATAAATATTTAAAAAAAATCCCACAAGCACTTGTTCCCGTCCCTGGCAGTAAAAATACAACATGGATGAAGTAAATCACCAACTATTTGTTGCATTTTTACAATACAGTAGGTCCCCCATAACCACGTAACCAGTACCCACAATTTTACTTTCTGCAATTCACTCCAGGGCCATGGCTGCCCTCACTGGCCATAGTCATTGCTCTGTGTAGCCAGGCTGAGAAAGATGCATGGTGAGGCACAGCTGGGTTTCCCGTGCCTCTCCTCACCAAGGAAGGATATGGATACTCCTTTGGCCAAGAGAGGCACAGGGGATGCCCAGCACAGTTCCCCTTGTGCTTCTCTCGGCTGAGGAAGGAGATGGATGCTCCTTCCTCAGCCAAGAGAGACACATGTATTGTCGCACTTCTATTGATCATGGAAGGAGACAGACACTCCTTCCTCAGATGATAAAAGCATCAGAGAAGCCTGGCATAGCTCCGCTTTACTTTTCTCAGCCAAAGAAGAAGATGGATGCTCCTCCTTCAGCAGTGAGAGGCATCGGGAAAGCCTAGTAAGGCTCTCCCATGCTTCTCTCAGCTGAGGATGGAGACATACACTCCTTCCTTGGCTAAGAGAAGCAGCCAGAACTCCCACTGGATTTGGTTTCCAGGGAGGGGGCTTCCTGCCAAGCCCTGCTGGGAAAGAAGGCTGGAAGAAAGAAGGAGCAGGGCAGTACAGCTTCCTCCCTCCCGCAATGCCGTGCCCAACCTGGGGGTCAAAATAAAGCAAATGGCGTTATCTGCATTTTTTACATCCGCATTAAGGCTGGGAGTGTATCGCTCATGATTATGGGGAACCCACTATATCTACAATCTGCTGCCTCAGAGAGCTGCTTCACTCTGCCTAATGGTAGAACCAGTTCTACAATCCACAGAGCACTTGAAATATCCAGCACCTCTAGATAAGCATCTGCAAAATCCTTTTTGCTGTTCAAGAACACTGAGCAACTCCAATACAGACAAGACAATAAGATCCATTTCAGCTTTCAATTTAAGCACAAGTAGCTTCAACCTTCCCCAAGCTGGTGCCCTCTAGATGTATTGTTCCACATTTCATCGTCATCCTCAGCTAGCCAAACATTCTTCAGCTACAGACTGCATAAATTACCACAAATCCACTGAGTCCTTTGGCCTAGGATGGCCTAGAAGTGCCAACCAAATTATAAACACAAACATACTAGTTAAGTCTAGTCATTCAAAAATGAAACAACATTCCCAGGATCTATCATTGCCATGGTCTTTGAAATTTGTAAAGCAGGCTAAAATTTTTATCTCTGTCTTCCATTATAATCAGTAACTTCTCTTCCACCTGTTTTCTTTTCTTTTTCAGTAGCTCCTCTATTAAAACACACAAGAGAACCTGACAAGGTGCTTTGCGTATGGAGAATTCTGCAGGCTCCTGAACATTAGAACAAAGCAAATCTCTAATCCTGGAGTTTCTGAATATGACTTTTTGCGGGGGTGGGGGAGAAGGTGGAATTTGGCATGATAGCAAAATGCAAATTAAAAAAATCATATTGTCTCATATCAAAATAATCTCTCAAAATATATTAATGCATGTAATTTATTATGAAATATGTATTTGCTTGCCATTAACCTTGATTTACTAGAAGCTTGATTTTCTCCCCGTTATTGCTATTTCCCATAATCTAGTCAACCAAGTCTTGACTTCTGGGATACTAATACCTTTCCATAATTTAGCAAAACAGATCTTAACACCACCAACTGAATCAAATCATTCATAATCTGACATAGATTGTCTTCTGTCTGCCACTCTTCAATTTTATTTTATCTTTATTTATTAAAACATTTGTATACCATCTCAGGACAATGTACAATGAAAATAGTTAAACAATATGATGCAATAATTTAACAATTTAAACAACATGAAACATTTTAACTGCAGTTCCACTTCCAATGGTTCTTGTTGTGGGAGTGCTTCTGTTTCCTTTTAATGTCTTGTTACAAGTTTAAATTGCATTTTTATTGGACATCATCTCAAATGCCTGGCCAACAGTTGACACATAACAGGAAAAAAAGAATGTCTGAGAAAAATCATATGTAAAGGGGCCCCACCCATAGTCACTGAAATAGTCTGCACCTCTAACGATAATACTGTGAACTTGTTTGGTCAGTACTCTTTCTAACAAATAGTGCTTCCATCTTATTGACATCAACTTTCAATTTGTTTCCCCTTGCTCATCCCAGAATTTAGACACCTGCTTAAGTTTCCCACTGTCTCCTTGGGACTGGTGGATGGAACCAAAAGGTAGAAGCATGTGTCATCCACACATTAATAACACCTCAAGGTGAACTTCCAGGTGAACTTTCCCAATGGTTTCATGAAGATCTTTAAAAGCACTGGATAACAGTTAGAACTGTGAGCTAACTTAAAGGCCAACAACCATCATGTTACAGAGGACTTCTCTACATCTAGACCTCACCTTCTCCCTCCAATAAGAAACAGAAACACCGTACACCCAAAATCAGAGTTCAGAACAATATTTTAAACAAATAATACCTCAGACACTACTTATTATTTTCACCCAACACTTCAGTGTTACTTGCTACTTTGCACTGGTATTACTAATGCATTACTTTTCAGTGTTTTTATTATCTTAGAAAAATACACTTAATAACTTAATAAAAATTCAAGGGTCAGAAATTCCATCAAAATATTTTAGAAATAATGAGGCTTGGTTACCCACTCCCATTACCACATCAATCAACACTACATAAAATATGTGCATGTATATGTGTACACACAAACAGTCATTCTACTATTTTAAAAAAGGAGTGCAATTATTACTCATAATGTGTTGTGGATAATGTAGCTACTTTTAATTTCTTCCATCCAACCTCTGCTTTATGCTTCCCAGCTCAACTCTAGCAAAGTGGCCAACAAGGATATAATCAAGATAAATACCAAAAACTGCTAAGAATCCAGGAGAACAAACAGGGTTGCCTTCCTTCTGTCTTCCGCTGAAGGTCAACCACTAGGATGACCAGGGCAGTTTCAATTCCCCAGCCATGTTAAAAGCCAGATTGACGCAAATAATCAGTTATCATCCCCCAAACCTGCTGAGTAGAAACATCACTACCTGGTGAATTAACTTGCCCTGGAAAGGAAAGTTCAACACCAGACAGTGATTATTCACGTCTGCTAGATCCACATCAGTTCTCTTGTAAAAGGGTTGAAATACCTGCTCCTTTAAGGTCATGGAAACAGCACCTTTCCTCAGAGAGGCCTTGGGCTCCATTCAAGTTCCAGATAGATAACCTAGATCTGGCTGATTTTTTTTCTGTAGCTAGGAAAGACAACGATAGAGAGGTATGTGCCTGAGCACCTTGCCAACATCCTCAGGCTGCATGAACTAAAAGGCATCTAAAAGCAACCGGGCTAGGCAGCATTCTGGCTACATCCATCTCTGATTCTGACATAACTATGGAGTCTATTGTCGAAGCAGGTAGGACTCATTTATCTGCAAAATGTCACACTAACCAGACACAGTGGATTCTTGAGGTTTCTATCTGTTTGTGCTCTGCACCTGTTTGAAACTGATAGGGCCTCAAAATAACTCCTCTGGCTGATAACACTATAACAGTGAAGTGTGGAAAGGCCCTATGACTGGTTATTATTCCACTTTCAACCTTCTGTGGAATTCTGGGATTTGTAGTTTGCTGGGGCCAAAGACCAATCTGGCTGAGAATTCTAAAGGCTTCTCCCTAAACTGCAAACCCCAAGATTCCATAGACAGTTGGAAGTGGAATGCTGGAAGTAGCACTATAACAGTGTAGTGCAGAAAGGCCCATCATCCAATGCTCCAACTACTACACCACACTAGCTCTTTAATGTGCTCTAAACAGTTGCAATTCAGCATCTTTAATGGAGCTGTTTATTGAATGGTGTTATAACTTTTGCATGAAACATTGTTTTTAATTTGACATGAGTCACCTTGGAACCAATAGCAGGAGAAAGGCAGGGTATTAAATAAATGAATAAAATTTGTCCTTGACCATTGACCTAATTGGCTAGAATATATAGGAGCTGTAGTCTAAAAATATTAGCTGGAGAGGCACACGTTCTCTACCTCTGGTTCTGTCAGGAAATATTCCAGCACAGAACCAAAATTCATGTTCACTTCCTCAAGCAGTAGCATTTTAGATCTGAAATCTGCCAGGGTATCATCTAACCCTCTGCATATTAAACCCAGATTTGAGGGCAGGGACTTGTTCAGGTTCCCTGGTAGTGAAAAAGAAGGGTTCTGCCCATGCCCAGAGGCTCTCTTCTTCCCAGAGAGAAGGAAAGCATATCTCTTCCCCTTTTCTTTGCAAGTTCTGGGCCAAAATTAGGTTACAGGGCTTTAGTCTTGGTGAGAGTCCAAGTTCAAATTAAGCCCCTAACGAAACAAAAAAATAGTCACTGCAGGAGATAAACTTGTTCCCTTTCCAGCCGTTTAAACAACCCTTTTAACATGCAACCTCCTGGCTGGCTCCCAGTTCCCACCATCCCTGCACCCAGCAAGGATTTTTCCTGCTGACTCAGGACTTTTGCAGCTGCAAAACAAGCCGCGGCCGAAGTCCAGGGCTGAGAGGGAGCCAAGCTGCACCTGGACACAAAGTGGCGGCCCCAGGAGGGTGTGTGCGCTGCAAGGGAACCCTGACGCAGTATGTGGCACAAAAGCAGAAACCCATGCAGCAGGGAACAAGACAGAGAGCTGGAGAGCTACTGAGGGACATTTACATGCTACAGCAGAAGGAAGGGCCCAACAACCAAAAGAATCCATGTGCCTGAAATAAATCTTTGCAATTATAAACATCAGTGCAAGGGAGGAGGTTGAGGCTGTCTGTGGGGTTGTAGTTGAGATCTACTGGCAGGGATGAGATCGATGGGGAGGGTGTGTGACAAAAGGAACCCTAAGCAAACTACTTCCAAAGTTGTAGGGAGGGAAGTGTGAAGTGATTTCTGTGCAAGCTCAATTAATATCTTGTTTTACTTGCGGCTGCTAAGAAGACCAACATCCTTTAAAAAAGTAGAAGACAAAGGAAGTTCCTGGCCCTTAAGGTTATGAAAATAAACCTTCATGTGTATGATCAATGCTTGGCTAAGCCTCTGAAACCAGAGGAAGGGCTGACTAGGATGTCCAGAGCCCAACACTTCATATATGGGGGAAAAACCCTTGAGGAAAATCTCTTCACACTGGGTGAGAATGAACAATATGGTATCACAAAATTGTATTTAGGATAGAAAGATCTTTGATTTCACAGAAGAGATAAGAACCTTGCAAATTCACTTGTGCAGTAACAAGAATGGAAATTCCTAAGTTAAGGCCTTACGCTTCACACTATGTAAGACACCACTTAGCTAGTCGCAATGTGCTCATTTACAAGCTTTGCTCCAAGTACCAACACTTTTGTTTGGTCTTTCAGACCTAAGCATCTGCCTTTGCGGTTTGGAGGCAATACTGAAGCTGAGATCATAACATATACACTCCTAAATTCTAAACATTCACTTCTGAAAACCAGCCTCTTAACAAAGCTTAGTTGACACAGAGTCCAATCTGATGAATGTTTACCTAAAGTAAAACCAGCAACATATCCAGTTCAGGCATTACTACAAGCAGTACTGGTTACATAGTGCAGGGGTGTGCAACTCAGGGCCCACATGTAGCCCTTGGAGGGGAACAGTCTTCACTTTCACTAAATCTTCCCCTACACACTGTTGCCATTGCAAGGCATGAGAGTAGAGTCTTCTCCATACATGCTGGTCCTCACAGAATCTGGTCTCTGTTACAGACCATATAATCAGCGATTGCTAGGCTTTGTAGACTGATTCCGCAAGGAAGCAGAGAGTCCTGCAATGATTCTCTTTAAGTTCTTGTCCACCCACCCCTGCCCAACAAAAATAAAAAGCAATCTGGAACATGACTTTTGGGAAGAGGGTGGAGGTGTTATGTCCCCATTGCCTCCATTACAGTAATTTGGATCAAGATTACTAGGAAGAGGGCATATTTAAAGTCTTCTGCTCATCCCAAGAATCAGGGGAACTTTTACCATATTCCATTTTAACTGCCATGGCAACACTCTGTAGCATCCTGAGACCTGTAGTTTGGTGAGGCACCAGAACTCCCCAGCTGAGGATTCTGAACACCCCTCCTTAAAGTGCCATTTGTGAAGAATGACTGAAGAGTGATGACCTATCTCAGTGGTTCCCAAACTTTTGTGCTACAGGTATTTTGAACTTCAGCTCCCAGAATTCCTCACAGTTAGCCAAGCTGGCTCAGGCTTTTGGGAGTTGTAGTTCAAGAATCCAGAGGACTGTAGTCTGGGGACCACTGGCTTATTTAATGCCATCAATTGCTTCCTCTGAATTATGTATTAGCTTCTTCTGGACCTGCCTTGACAGTCTCCTAACGTTTCTCTAGTCTGTCTTTCCCCCCTTCCACACACACACTCAGTAAGATTCCTACAATGTGCCTTCTCAGGAAATTTCTTCCTTACCAAAACTAGTTTGTTTGGCAACTTCTTTACGTGTACCAAATGGTATGCTCTGTAAAAATAGATGCTGATTTTCTACCCACCTTTTTCCTACTACTGGAACTCAAGGTGGTTTGGGTATGTATGTATTTTCAAGTTGCCCATTGACTTGGAGCAACCTCATTATTTTCTTAGATAAGGAATAATCTAAGCTGGTTTTGCCAGTTCCCTCCTCTGGAATCTAGCCTACAGCACCTGGTGTTCATTGGTGGTCTCTCATCCAAATTCTAACCAGAGCTGACCTTGCTTTGCATCCAACATCAGATGAGATCTGATACCAACTTACAACATATCAAAAGCAATACATTCAGATTAAAATACATACAAAAAACCAGCAAAAAAACCACGAAAATTATTCTAGAATGCAGTAATTTTATTTCTAATTTTTCAAATTCCAAAATGTATCTTGGATCTTACACTACAGATCAAGTTGGGGAATCATGAGGCTCTACATACGTTATTGCCTGTGAATCCCATTAATCCTAGCTAGCATGAACTAAGGTGAGGAATACTGAGAACCGCAGATCTAGACAAAGGGAGCAGTACACAGTACCTACTCCCTGTCACAGAACAGTATAAATATTCACACTCACTCTCCAAATTATAAATCAATAGCCCTGTAATCCTATCCACATTTACCTGGGAGTAAGACCTAGAGTGTCCTTCCTTCCAGTTCAATATGCATAAGATTGTTCTCCAAATCTACAAAGTCTGAGTGCTCTCTGTCATGTATGCAAATTGTCCAATCCCAATTCTTAAAATAATCCAACTTGAACTCTTGTAGGTTTTATTTACAACAATGAGATCTAGAAGCTTATGCATTTAATAAAAAGGGGGAGGGGGAGGGAAGAGGAACTACGGAATGCTCAGAAGTCTGAAGAAGCACAGCTTATGCACAGGAAACCTTAGAAACCCTCACTATTTACATTCCACTGCTTTGCTACAGCCAAAAAGGCAAAGCACCAGAAATCTTCACGCCCAAAGAAAGCTTACAGCAATGGATGCTCCCTGCACCAGCCATTTCTGCAACTTGTCAGCTTAGAGGCCTAAAGTGGATCAGGCAGGTAAGATGCTTTACAGGAAGGTAACTCACTTGACCAATTAGTAGAGAAGCAATAAGCAGATCAAATGAAGAGTACAACGTGGGGGATGACCACCCGGCCTGCAGCAAGCCTGAAAAAGATTTCAGGGAGATCTCTTAGCAAACAGGGAACAGAACCCAAGCCATCTTTATGACATTGTGAATGAAGGAGCATAGCTTCCAAGAGTCACAGAGTAATGCCACCTATCCTCTTGACTATAAACGCATATGCCACAGTGTTTTCAGAGGAACAGAGCATGGGGTATTAGATGCAAAATTCTGCTCTGCCAGAATCTCAACTTTCATGTGCATGTGCTTTTAAACGCAAGTTTCTAGTCCTTATGGTCACAAAAATTTGCATAAAAACCCCAAAGGCAATGCCTATTGAAAATGCAGAAGGGCCAGAAAGGGTGACTGAGTAAAATTTCCAGGCCATGACTTCAGCACTCTGCATAGCTTCTTCAACCCTCTCCATGACTCATATAATGCTTAGTTGTCAAAACAATGTCAATGTATTTCATTTATGCAAGTGGAAAAAATAATATTTTGAGAACTGCAATATGTAGATTGCGAAGATGCAAAATTTATTTTATCGTAAAATCTTGGAGGACATACCGCTCTGTCCACAGTTCAAAAACAATGCTGATGCATCAGAAAGAAAGATTCAGAAGAGATGACAAACTAGATGAGCAGCTGCAAGTCCAGTGGCATCTTGAATTTTGCACACATGGCACTAATGCACACAAAAAGTGACAGATGATGGAAAAGGAATTGAACTGCACGCTCTCATCGAGCACCGATTTAAACACACACCTATTTAAGTTGTGTGTGCCCAAAACTCCCCCACGGGTTGCAGCCTGAGTTTTCCTAAAGAACAGCCCACATCACTGAATGCTAAGATGGAAAAGTGTCTCCAATTCCATGAGGTGAGGATGGAAGAAATGGATATATTAAACGGACATTGGAAAATACAGCTGATGGTTTTTCAAGGACTTAAAAGGCAAATTAAAGGTTGAGGAAGGCAGAGGGTTGTGATTGATTGATATATTCAGTACAGACAAGAAGTGATAGATTTTAAATGCCACCACAAAAATGCCACTTGCCGCTTTGCTCATTGCTCAGAAAAGCTACTTTTTTGAATTGTAAAACCTAGAATTCCTCAGCCAGCATGTCCCCCTCATCTTAACTTTCCCCAGCCATAGTTCATTTCTCACCTACCAAAACAAATTTCCTGTCACCACTGTTGAATAAGATTCAAGTGCTAGACCAAGTTGATTTGGTGCACGAAATAGGGAATTTTGTCCATTGCTTCCAGCAGCAAAAAAAATTGAGCCAACCCTGCTGGGACTACATCCCAGAATCCTGTATGACTCTACCTCATTTTTCCTACAAGTTTCCCCTCAGAACTCATTTTTCCCTGGCAGGTTCTAGAACAATCCCCTAGCTCTCATGTCCTACTGTTTAAGAGCCTAAGTATTTTTTTTTATTATCTCTCAGTTTCACAGTCTACTGGATGTTACCAATTGGAGTTTTACACTGTCAATAATCTGGATTCTAATCCAAGAATCTAGGAATCAGTGCAGTATTGTTGGATGAAGTGGCACATTCCAAATAGTGTTTTTGTAATTGTGACAATTGTAGCTTCAGTCGGTAATACCTGATTGAAACTAGGACAACAAAAATAAATTAATTAATCCATCAGTGATTCAGATTCTATTCAAGACTCGAGGAATCAGTGAAGTATCTTCAAATAATGTGACATATTCCAAGTGTTGTCACTTTCTGTAATCACAGTACTGTGACCCTATCTGTGGAGAATTCATTTAGATGTTTTGTCAGTCCATCTGGATTGCTCCCAGTGTATCTATCACTACTGGAACCACTGTTGTTTTCTTCTCCTAGAGGTGCTGAATCTCAATTTGTTCATCTTGATATTTCACAATCTTTTCCCTCTCTTTATCTTTGAATCTCCTATCCCCTGGGATTGCCAAGTTTTCTTTTTCTCAGTCACATTATGCTGGACATTTTACATTGTCATCGTTATAAATTTATATCCCACCTTTTCTCCAATACAAGGACCCAAAACAGCTTCAAAATATTAAAACCAATACAGGTGAAAATACATAAGAAAATATTAGTAGAACTATAGTAAAGTTATAATAAAATAAACAACCTATAGAATTAAAGCCATTTAAAAAGCTGTCAAAAACTCAAGACAAAAATCACCAAGACAGTACATTTAATACTTAGGTACATTTAAATGAAAGTTATATCCCACACACACAAACAGAATATACAACATTTGCCCCCTCATTCAGCCTGTTTTGTCTCTTCCTCAGGGCAGGAATTATTTTCTCCTATACTTCAAAACACATCTAATATTATCACCACTATAAAAATAAATGCTTGTTAAATCTATTGCAATAACTGTACATAGTAGAAATAAACAGTACATAGTAGAAATAAATATTGCAATAAATGGTAAATATTGTTGTAATATTTATGATGACTTACAGGCTGAACATTAGGAAGGAAGAACACTCCTCTTCTTCCACCTTCCAGAAAAGTTCAGCTTAGGGACAAAATGCCTTAGGGAGGTAGGGGAATCACCTTACAGAATGTGGAAAACTTACCTTTTTAAACTGCAGCTCCTAGAATCTCCCAGTTGGCTGGAGACTTCTAGGAGCTGCAGTGCCCCAAAAGTAACTTTCCCACACTCTGCCACAATACATAGATGTTTTCAAAGACCAGTCTGGCATTTGTTAGGGATGGTCCATGGTGCCCAGTCCTAGGACAGGGCGCCTATGAGATCTGTTCAACTGTCCAGTTCCCTGAGCTTCTTACTTAACTAGGGAGTCACTGCCCCCTTTCTAACCTACCCGCCCCTCTTGCTCACCAGAGAGCCCTTGCAGACTTCAGCATGCCAGCCTGGGTGGAGGGCAGCGGCAGCAGTTGCAGTAGGAGCAGCACCCATCTGACAGACAGGAGAGGCGGCTGGCACTTCAGAGAACGGCATTAAGTGACCTGCGTGAGGATTCAGCCCTGCTTAGGTTTAATCCGGAAAATACTTTGCGGTGGGTAGGGATACTGCAAGCTGATTACCAAAATAAAATAAAATAAAATAAAAATTAAAAAATCAGAAACATCTGGCCAAGAGGGTGGGGTGAGTGAAGCAGTCAAGGAGTCAGCAGAGAGGGTAAGCATTAGGCTGGATCTGCATGGTCTTACAGTTGTGTTGATGGGCATGAGCACTGGCAAATGCTGACCAGTGGGTGTGGTCAGCTTCCTGTAGCAAATGAGGATTTCTAGTGTTTACATCCTACCATATACACTCTCATATCTGTTGACCTCGTGTATAAGTGGAGGGCAGGTTCTGGGGCCAAAATTATGGATTTTGATGTGACCTGTGGATAAGTTTGAGCGTTATTCCACAGAGGAGAAAGTGCCAGCACCACTTCAGGGGACCAGCCACCACCATTTTCCCACCAAGCCATTCAAAAAAGCCTTTTGCCACTCTACTCAGAGAAAAGGAGTATTTAAAAAATATATATAAAAGTTAAGGGAAAGTAATAACTCTTCTCAAAAAAGCAATTGTCCCCTTCTCTGAGTGGAGTGGCAAAAGACGAGATCTTAGTCTATTCTTTGAGAACCTAAAAGAAACACTAAGCATCTCTACTCTCTTGGTGCTACTTTGAGGGGAAGCACTGACCCAGGCATTCAAAAAAGCCACAAGGGTGCCATAGTGGAGAGAGTAGAGGGGGTCAGTGCTTCTTTTAGGTTCTCCCCAGATGAACTAAACGCTCACCTTTTGCCACTCTACTCATAGAAGAGGACGGTTCCTTTTTTGATAAGTGCTAAGGCACAGTACTTATATTGACACATTGGTAAGTTGACCCAGGTTTTTGCAGTCAAGTTAGTAACTAAATTTTTTAGATTTATAAATGAGCATATACAGTACTTCATAGGCATTTAATCCAGGCCCTGAAAGCAGCTTATGCCAGTCTTGCCTAATGTGATGCCCACCAGTGGTGCTTAAGTACAAAACTCATCATCCCCATCTGGCAAGGCTACTGATTATAATGGTAATGGAAGACATATCTGGCACTTCTGGAGAGTTCTAGATCAGGGAAGGGTGCTCCAGAATGTTTTCAACCAGAGTCTGAGGGTTGTTATTGTTTATTATAATGAATATTTTAGACTATGTGTTGCAGGATTTCCCCAGCCAGCAGGGCACCAGCTTCCCCTTGGGCATCAATTTGAAAATACATGTCTTTGGATTCCCTTGTACATGCAAATGAAACTTTCCTGAAGAAAAAAGTGACCATTAAGCCAAGTGTTGCAGCTAGACTGCTGGCTTGGGCTGGTTATAGGGAGCATATAACTCCCTTGCTAAAATAGCTTCACTGGCTAATAGTCCACTCCTCGGCACAATTCAAAGTGCTAGTCATTACTTATATATGGGCTTTATATTTGAAAACCCATTTCTTCCCATATGAGCCTGCCTGAATCTATAGTCTTCAGGAGAGAGCTTTCTCTCTGTTCCACAACCCTCACAAGCTTGTCTAGCAAGGACATGGGAGACAGATTTCTTGGCAGCTGCCAGGCCAGTCTTTCTCAACTTTTTTTACCTTGGAGGAAGCTTTGAAATAATTTTCAAGTCTCAGGGAACCCCTGCACAAAAACCATTATATTTACAGCTCAAAATATCTTTTTGCCATCATGATCTCTTGCAGAACCCCAAGCACCTTCTCATGGACACCTAGGGAACACCATCCAAGGCTATGGGACTCTCTCCCAAGGGAGGCTCAGTTGGTCCCTTCTCTGCTCTCTTTTTACCAGCAGGAAAAAAACTTATTATTCAAACAGGCCTTTAGCATTTAACTGGTTGGGATAGAAGGAGGTGCAATGGGTGTGCTGTTTTTAACATATAATATTATTTAATGTGTTTTTAATTATTTTTTAATTGGATTGATTAATTTCAAGCACTACATATTGTTTGGGATATTTTGTTTTAACCTACAAGATAAACCATTTTGGTTCCATATTGAGAGAAAGGCAGGATATAAAATAAACACATAAATAAGTAAGTAAGTGTGTTACTCAGAACATATGGTGTCTGTGCTCTCTGCATCCAAACCCAGTTAGTAATCTGACTGTCATATTCTGCACCAGAGACAGTTTCCAAAGACTGTTGTGGGTTTTCTGGGCTTTGAAGCCGTGCTCTATTAGTATTTTCTCCTGATGTTTCACCTGCATCTGTGGTTGGCATCTTCAGAGGATCGGGTGGCATGGAAGTGTGACAGAGTAGACCTGGCCACAACTGCAAGGTATGTGATAAACTCCAGTAGAAGTTACAGGATCCCTCTTGTTCTTTGCTTTTGTCCTGTACATAGGGACTACAAAACGCAACATCCAAACATGAATTAAAGAACATGAAAGACACTGCAGACTGATCCACCCAGAAAAATCAGCAGTAGCAGAACATGTAATAAACCAACCTGGACACAGAATGCTTTTTGAAAGCACAGAAATTCTGGACCATTCTGACAACTACTATGTCAGACAGAGAGGCCACTGAAATCCATAAACATATGGACAATTTCAACAGGAAAGAAGAAGCTTGGAAAGTAAACAAAATTTGGCTACCAGTACTGAAGAACACTAAAATCAAGACACAAAATATGACAATAAACACCACCCAGACTCTAGAGGTCCCTCTACAAGAAACAATACAATAGATGGCTAATGTACTTAACACACTGTTATGCATATCCCCTGACTAACAATACAACTCTGAGGGATATTCCATTTAACAATAGGCCATCACACAGGCCAACTTAACATATGCAAATTGCTTCCTCCCACCTGGGGACTACACAAGTATATATACTCTTGTCTCACTTCCTTGCCACCAGATCCTCTGAAGATGCCAGCCACAGATGCAGGCGAAACGTCAGGAGAAAATCCTAATAGAACACAGCCTCAAAGCCTGGAAAACCCACAACAACTTATGGATTCTGGTTGTGAAAGCCTTCGACTTTACAGTTTCCAAAGAATTCTTCACAATGCAAACCATGTAAAACATTTTATGATCATCTGAACTGTCAGTTGCCAAGAAATGACAAACACAGCAGCCAGGTCTTGCTGCATGCAAAACATGAGCTGCAACACTCCTGCTCATGCATGTGGTTGTACACATGGTTTTGTGGGCAGAGGAAAGAGTGATAGTAAGAGTGCTTTCTGTGCCAGCCAGACCAAACAAATGTCACGGCTGAGACTGAAGGACACTCTTGTTTGATTTTTGTCTTTGTTTTGATTCTGGTGTGTTGTAATGTTTCAAAAAAAACTTAATTAGTAACATAATGAACAAACACAAGTCAAATTTCACCACTGGAATGGAGTTCATACTAATAAAATCTAAGATCAATGTCATTGTAATTAACTTTTCTTTCCAGGTAGCTCAGGCTAGGAAGCACATATATATTTACAGGTACACTTATTTAGGCAAGCTAAAATTTGTGAACGCTTTTCAGAATCTTTATATTTGTCTTCAAAATCTAAACAATGTAAAGGAACAGTACTGTATAGAGTTAAGTCTTCAAATATTTACAAGGATGCCAATAACAATAAATTCAAATTTCTTTGAATGTAAGGTTCTGACTGCACAAAATGCGGTGCGTTGACGCTACATACACCCCAAATAACTACTATTAGCTATGGTTAACAAAAATTTTCACACTTAGAACATGAAACTAGCATGTCAAATTTTAAAAAAATTATATTTATTCATAAGGCAGTGTATAATCCTAAGAATGCTTACTGGGGCATAAGCCTTAATAAATACATTGGGGCTTCTGAGTAAACACACATAGGGCTGAGATGTAAATCAAATCACATCCTAAACCAGATCTCCATCCCTTTAAGACAGCCAACAATATTTTTTTCTGGGACATTTTCTGATTCAAAGAGTTCTAGGGAACCTGTGATGTGGCTCATAGCATGTGAAAAGGAGGCCACATTTGGTGAGGCTACAGCTCAGTGAGAGAGCTGTAAGCAGAAAGTACCAGGTTCATCTCTTGGCATCCATAAGTAAGGCTTGTTTAAATCCTGGAGAGTGACTGCTACACACCATGTCAAGTTAGATGGGACCAATAACTCAACAAATGGTACTTTCCAGATGAAACTTTTATTGAGCAATCATCCTGTCTCATTCACAGAATTTTAGACCAGGTCTAGATATCATCATATTCTATTTAGAATCCTTCACTGTTTTAACAGAATCACAGAATATTGGGAGATAGCTGTAAGGGCCATCTAGTCCAATCCTCTGCCATGCAGGAATACACAACTAAAGTACTCCTGAAAGATGTCCATCCAACCTCCATTGAAAGACCTCCAAAGATGGAGATCCACCACTCTCCACGTCAGTGTATTCCACTGTCAAACAGTTCTTTTAGAAAAAAAAAATCTTCCTAATGTTTAGGTTGAATCTCTTTTCTTGTTTTGAATCCACTGATTTGTGTTCTAGTCTCTGGAGCAGCAGGAAACAAGCTCACTCCATCATCTACATGACATTCCTTCAGATGTTTAAAAGATGGCTATCATGTCACCTCTCAGTCTTCTCCAAGCGTTTGTAAACGTACTCAATTCCCTAAGTCATTCCTCATAAGGCTTGGTTTCCAGACCTTTGACAATCTTGCTCTCTGTTCTCTGGACACATTCCAGCTTGTCATCTTCCTTGAACTTTGCTACCTGGAACTGGACACAGTATTCTAGGCAATGTTTTCCTTTTATGATATCAATTTAAAAAAGTTTTTCTAAAAAAAGGAACATTCTCCAGCAGCTTCTGTGTAAATCAGCTTTCGATGATGTTCTGATTTCAGGCATGGAAAATACATAATAGCAACTAATGCAGACACACAACTGGCCTTTGCAGTACACAATTGTAGCACTAAGTTTCCACTGTAATTACCATGGCTGCATTCCATGGAATCCTGCGATTTGTAGCCTGGCAGGACACTAGAACAATCTAGTAGATATTTCTAAATTAATCCATAAAACTACAAATCCCAGGATGGAGTCATGATCATTAAAGTAGCACTCCAAGTGCTATAACTCTGCCATGTGAAGGAGTTGTCCCTGCAACATGTTTACACACTGGAAGTAATTATCCACCCACAGATTAATAGGAACCAGGGCCAAAGCAAGCTATCAAGTGGAGTAAGTACTTTTGGCTCATCCAAAAAAATAAATCTTTTGTTTTTGTGTTTGTTTTGGTACACAGTAGCAGTTTTCTCATGGCAGACTAGTGTATCTCAATACACCATTGGGGAATCACTGCCCTACAACTACAAGGACAACAAAACCTGCTTTTAAAAATATTTAAATTTAATTTGCAATTTAAAATGAGAAAATAAAAGAGCTCAGGATGTGATAGTTTTCACAATGACCTTCAGTGGAGGATACTCAACACCTTTTGTCAAATTACAGCTCACAGGATTTCTCAGGCTACAGCAATTGTGGCAACTTAAAACCAGTTTATAGGTGTAGCATTCTTGTATTCCAAGGCTATGGTTTCAGATAGGTCTTGGAAATGTTCCTTTTTTCAGCAACAAACCCCCAATTACTCCAGCTATAGAGCTTCTAGTCCAAAAAATTAACTTTGTCCACCTCTGAGTTTTACACAGGTTACAGAGGTGTTTTTCATGGCATGCCGCAGAGCTCTGTGCAGGGGCTAGAGAATCTTCAGCAGAGAATCCTTTTGTCTATACACAAATGAAAATGTTCCAAGGTCTTCTGGGAGAACCTAAGAAAGGTATACTTTAAAATGTCAAGCTATTCTATTTCTGAACTTTACACCTTTTAACAGTTGCTCCTGCTCCCACATCAAGTCATACCCTAAATATACAGCTGGCCCTCCACGTTTGCCGGTTTGACTTTCACAGATTTGATTATTTACAAATTTCTTCAACTCCTGCCCCCTGGCATCTCCAGTACTTTTCTGGGGGAACCTTCCCCCTCAGCAGCTTTGATTAGGCCATGAAGCCTTTTAAAAACCTTCTTTTGGTCCTCTTCCTCCTTCACCAACAGCTACCTGGCCAGCTAAGGATGGCTCACAGCCCATTTCTTAGCACTAGAAACCAGTGATGCATTTAAGTCTTTTACTCCAAGTTTCAAGTCAAGTCTCAAGTCTCTACCTTCAAGTCTCAAGTCAAGTCTCAAGTCCTTGCAAGATACTTTCAAGTCTCAAGTCTGGGAGCCAATTCTACACTCCAACCTGTATACCAGAATTTCTGGACAGGGCTGAATAAAGTCAAGTTTAAGTAGAGTTGGTCCTCTATTTTTGTGATTTTTCCATCTGCAGCTTTGGAAGTGGGGAATAGGATCCTTCTTACTTCCCATTTGCAAAGCTGGAGGCTTTTTCAGAAGTAAGGAATAGGATCCTTCTTATTCTCCATTATTGAAGCTTCAAGAGCATTAGAAGGAAGGATCCTTCCTCCTCAAGCCCATTGCCTAACATATTTTCTGTTCCCTCCGAGATACACGCCCTGCACTCTGGGCATGAGTCTTGCCTTCTGCTTTTAAGAAAAGTTTTAGAAAGCTCCTCCTATATGTAGCAGGGACAAGCTGCTGAGCAGACCTCAACCCTACCTCAAGCCCATTGCCTAACCCACTCTCTGTTCCCTCTGAGAAATGTGTCCACACTTTGGGCTTGAGACAGATCATCATGTGACCAGTAAATCGTAAGTTTTCTGGATGAATGTGTTACGTTACTGAACCAAGGGCAGCAAGTCAGTCACTAAAAATATGCAATTCTCAAGTCGCGTTGAGTCAGTGTGTAATTTTTGCTGAGTCAAGTCTGAGTCGAATCACTGAAGTGACTTAAGTCTGACTTTAGTCCGAGTCTATTGACTCGAGTCTATATCACTGCTAGAAACCCTCTCTTGATGTCCCCACACTCAAGAAAGGAGATGGGTGAGAGAGATGAGATATGGGGCCACCTATGGCAACCCATCCCTTCATTCTCCTTCTTTTGACCTAGGTTGGACGCTGGGTGCCTGCTCTCTTCAACATACCGTGGCCATCTTCCCACAACCACACCCACATTTTGATATTTGCGATTTTTCCACTTGTGCAGAAGCCCTGCAACCCTAACCCTAGTGAATGTGGAGGGCTGACTGTACTACAATTTTGTCTCTTTTTCTTTTCCCTGCTGAAGTGTGGTTAACTGGTACGGAGGGAGTTTCCTTCCCTCCGCTTTACCTCCTCTCATGAACTCAACACCACCTCCCCTGTTCTTCCTCCAGAATTCATATTCTCTATTAGGGTTGCCAGAGCGGGGGGGAAATGGAGATGGCCCCTACACTTTTTATGGTTATCTAGAAGGAGCAATTGCAGTAGAAGAGGCTTGTTACTCAGTTATGTGACAACCAATACCTTCTGAAATTCCATCTTCTACACAACTATTAAAAGGTACAGGAGCCATCTCCAGCTTTCAATCTGGTAACGATGTTCACCGTCATTTAACATTTTAAAAAAATCATTCTAGTCAAACTACTAAAGTGCTATGCCACTTTAGTGTAATATCCATTTTAAAGAGACAAAATACATAAATGTTCTGTCTGGTAGCAAAAAATATAATGAGGAAAGCAAGATCAGAGGAAAATATCTGTGGCAAAGGCCACAACCCCATTCAACATGTGATAAGCAGGACTACCCAAAAGGAACCGAGGCAATGCATAAAGATGTAGAAATTTATCTCTACCTGTATCAGAAACGCCCATGAAAGATAAAAATCCATCCTCTGCCCTGGGCTTTAGAAGTTGCAGCGTTCCGGAAATCCACGAGAAACAGACTGGGACAGAAGGTACATCATACGGATATTTTTAAAAATTCCGATAAGTACAGGTATAACTCCCACCAAAAACTGAGGCTTTGGGGCAACCTAGAGGGGTTCACGTACATGGTTCAAAGCAGTTTAAGAACCAAGATTTCAATGAATATACCCTATAGCAGCAGTATATGCAAGATGGTGTCCTACTTCCACAACTTGCATCCTTCTTACACAGTTGGGCCAAAGCAGCTAATCAAGGGGCAAGATAAAGTCTTTCTGTACAGAGGCAGACCCAAGCTTGTTCCTAGAAAGTGGAACATACACCAAGGCATGTACAAAACGAAGACTGGGAGCAGGGCCAGGAAATCGAGAAGCACTTTGTGCCACTGTTGTTGTGTGCCTTCAAGTCATCTCTGACTTATAGTAAGGCTAAGGCAAACCTATCACGGGGACTTCTGGGGGCTGTGACAAGCCCAAGGTCACCCAATGGGTTTCCATGGCTGAGTGGCGAATCAAATGATTGAATGATCTTCAGGGCCATAGTCCAATGCTCAAACCGATGCTGACTCTCACAGTGGGAGGTCAAAGCAGGGTCAGAAGGAAGAATTACGTCTGAGAGACGAATGAGGAAGCGCCTGACTCAAAAAAAAAGGGAAAAAAAGAGGAAGCTAGCCACCAGGAAAGGGGTGTTACATAGAAAACGATGTTGGCAGAAAACAATGGAGTCTGTAAAACTGCTTGGGCCCAGTAAGGGTCATGGTTTTAAATAAACACAGCAGCCCAGTTTCTGAAAGTTCTGAAATATTCACAGCAGGGGTAAGCCAACTGTGGTCCTCCACATGTTTTTAGCCTGCAGGTCTCATCAATCTTGGCCTCCAAGACCAATAGTGAGGGACAATGGGAAACCAAAAATATTCAAGCCATAGTTGCCCACTCCCAATTTATAGAGATATACACATCTTCAGGCAGCAGTGGAAGAACATCCCTCACTTCCTTCATGCCATTTATGTGTTTACGTACACTTCTGCAAGGGGATAAGCAGACATGCCAGAGAACCAGTATAGTATACTGGCTTGAGCATTGGACTGTGACTCTGGAAACCAGGGTTCAAACCCCTGCACAGCCATGGAAATCTTGGGTAAATCACACTCTCTCAGCCTCAGAGGAAGGCAATGGCAAATTCCCCCAGAACAAATTTGCTAAGAAAACGCTGTGATAGGGTTACCGTAAGCCGGAAATGACTTGGAAGCATACAACAAGAACTACGTGCTATCCAAGGTGAACACACCTGTATATATGACCCATTAGGTTTGCATGGATGGCAGAGCACAAAGCAGAGTCAAATGTATACACGCTCTGCACAGGTTTGTCTGGACTTTTTTTTTTAAGTCTGAACCACAAGAAGACAAAAATAAATTCAGCTTCATTATCTGGAAAAGACTGTCATCTTTTTCTGTGCATCTACATGTGTTTGATCTGTAGATATAGTGGGTGTCCATCTGAGTCAGAATATGCATTCCAAGTAAGCATATATATTTGGGGATAAAAGTGGAAGTCAAAATTTGGATGAACAAAATTGTCACTGCATATCTGATGACATAGGTTCTTGTGATATAATTAAACCAGAGCTTAGAAAAGCTACTTATCTAGACTACAGTTCTCAAAATACTTAAGACTTCATGTCCAGCAGCCATGGGAGTTGTAGGCCAAGTCAACTATGAGACTAGATTTTTGAGAGCTGTAGTCCAAAAAATAACTTTTCCAAGCTCTAAATTTAATAAGTGGAACTATTATGGACCACCACAACTATCTGAGTTTTAATGTGTAATTAAATATTTAGGCAATTAATCTTGCTAACTGCAATCTGCCAGCTAATTAAGGGGCAGTGAGTCTGACACTTCTGTGTTCTTGTCTTCAGTCTTTTCATTTCTTTCACCAACACATGCAGGACTATGCAGATAAAAACTTTTATTGTTGTTGTATGCCTTTAAATCATTTCTGACTTGCAGCAATATTAAGGCAACCCTATCATGGGATTTTCTTGGAAAGATTTGTTCAGGGAGTTTGCTCCTGCTTTTCTCTGAGGCTGAGAGAGCGTGACTTGCTCAAGATCACCCAGTGCATTTCCATGGCTGAGCACGGATTCCAACCTTGTTCTCCTGAGTTGTAGTCCAATGTTCAAACTATTACACCATGCTATCTCTCACAAAAACTTTATTCACCCTCAAAACACCCCAACCCCTCGATCCCAATATTCTAGCAATCAGCTATGTACCATGCAGGGAGATACATGGTTCCTGGCTATCTCTGATCTAGTGTCTTGATCAGATGAAATCTTGCATGTGAACAAGTTTTAGGAATCCAAACCAAGGCTGCATGCAAAAAGACGCTAAAAGTGTAAAAAGGGGCACGCAAATGCACGTGCAAATAAATGCATGCTTGTTCCTTGGACATACACTCTCCTCCAAAGATGATCTATCTTGAGCCCCTCTGTTACCAAACCCAAATGGAATCCAAAGTATTTAGGGACAGCAGCTGTTGAGACTGCCAGCAGCTCTGGTTTGGACAGAGGATGCCACAAAGATGACATAAGCAAAGGAAACAGAGTGGTCCCTCGAGTGAAGGAGACAAACTGAGTCACTCACAGTGCTTGTCCCCACAACAAATCCACGGCCTGGGGTTACCCAACTGCATTGTGTCAAGCCTCAAGCGGAGCCCAAGAACACTGAGGCGCCAGTGGAGGTCACGCCAGATGTGTGTCCAGGAACGCCTCACCCTGCAAAACGCACGCCCCTCGGAATGGCAACAGGACAAGCTATTGTGAAACTGACACGTCTCCTTGCAAGAGGTGAAGAGAGAAGGAGAGAGACCACAATAAAAAAGACAAGAAAGTCATGTGGCTCACTTGCGCTGCATTCCTCTGTTTCCAAGAACATCAAACCAAAGAGGAACTCCCTCCTCTCTGGCCTGTGACAGGCGGACCCAACGATTGATCCGGAAAACAGCTGACCTATATCTGAAGGTCATGAACTGACGGCATAGGGCTCTCTGTTGGCATGAGTCAAACCAGGATGGGGAGAGGAATTGATCCTTTGAATTCAGGGGCTGAGCTGTTCAGAGTCTTCTAATGGGGAAAGCAGCTCTGGGAACAACGGCAGCAACAGCACAACAAGGTAGATTTCCAGAACGCCCACAAGCCACTCTGAATTACGCTAAATGTAGAATTTATCCAGGCTGTGGTGCCTGGTATGTGGGTGGCCAAAAGAAAAAGAAAAAGAATGCTTTTGCAAACATCAGAGGAGAAATAATTACTTTTTCAGTTGCTTGTTTTTACTATATACCTGAGATTTTACGCCTTCTCAAATTGGGCTGATGATTTTCCTTTTTACAAAACTCCAAAACTTTCATACACAGGTTAAAAGTAATGGTGTCATGTCAGTTACCTTTATTTATTTACAGTAACAATAAATTAATAATGAACAATAAATTTAGTAATTGTTACTTTTATCTTTTGTAAAATCAGGGCAAACATTAGGGTTTTTTTTACACAACAAGCTACAGGTATTTTTTCTTGCAGAACTATTACTTGACAAATATGGCAGCCATTTTTGGTAGTGGCAGTGGTGGCGGTTTAAAAAAAATGACAGTAACTTGTTAATAGTGTGTTATGCTACTCACAGGTAACGAGTAACACAGTACTCACAAAACTTCACCATCAACACTAGATGATGGATGACTACCATGTTTTTAAAATAACAATTCCAAACTCTGCCTTTTATCCACTGGAAAAAATGTTTTGCACTCTCACTTGGGCACTTTGTCACACAGATTCTGATGGTTTTTAAACTGCTGCCAGCAATGATGCTGTTACACTGATGTTGCCTGAACTATCCTGAAGACTACCGGTAATTCTGTATTTCCCCAGGAGCCGCTGGTCAAAATGGCCACTGGTGGGCTCTTTTCTTTACAGGAGGTTCCTGGCAAATGGGAGTGGGCAGGAGCTGAAGTCCTAAGCAGCACTATGTAGCCCTATATATACAACGCTCCTGCACTGAAGATATCGTGAAAACTTAAAATGGCAGCTAAACACCAGCCACAACTAATGTACTGTATTTGCTGGCATATAGGGCTCACTTCTTTCTCCCAAAAATACTGTTTGAAAATGGGGTGTGTCTTATATGCTGGTGAGTCTTATATGTCAGCAAATAGTATTTGCCAGTGCATAAATGGGGTGTGTCTTATAAACAGGTGCATCTTCTATGCCGGCAAATATGGGTATAAACAAACAGCATGCATATATGCCACATCTTTAAATTCCAGTGCATCTGAATGAGCCAGAGCTCCCAGATACATCTATATGTAGGTTCTAAAATGCAAACCCTATGGAAGTTACATTTAGAAACTATAACACAGAGTATTGCCCAACCAGCATGGTTCATAGGTGCTTGCAATGAATGAGATGTTGTCAATTGAAGTCCCCAAATTATCTATGCTGGGTAAGAGATTCTGGGTGCTATTGTAAAAAACAACAACAAAAAACCCTGCATACTCTGCTATAATATCTACATCTTACACATTTGCCGCAGGCAATGCTAGTGTTGCAACCCCATTTCCCACAGCAGCCACAAAGTGCATGAAATTCCCTTAGGCTGGATGGTACAAAAATTTGTCTTTTTTTGGGTCTGTCTCTGCATGTAAAATCCTAACCCACCACACACCCAGAAAAACAGGAAAAATAGCTTATTCTACAAAAGTTGTGGCTTGCTGTTTCGCCACCACCATCATCCCATCCACCCTACTCATTTTCTACCCCAGCAGACTTTTTTCAATTTTGAGACAGTCTTCTCTTGTCAAGTAGAAAAGCAAAAGGGAGCTCCCTTGAGCAACCACAAGGTTGATTTTCTTGTTTAAAAACTAAATGCCATGGGAAATGCTGGGGTTTTGAAGCAAACAATCAATGTCATTAGGCAATGCAAGTTACAGGAACAGCCAAAACTAAAAAAAAACAAAACATAACCTATGGCAACCATCCTAAGGGGAGGGTCAAAGGTTCCCTTGAAATCAGACTTAACATAATTCGCCAAGACTTAAATGACTTTTGGATAACAAAAGCAAGAGAGCGACTGAGAGAGAACATTTGAACAAAACACGACACATGAAAAAAAAAGGAAAAAAGTGAGAGAGGTTTAGGTAGCTAATTTAATGGCAGACAAATTAAATCTATCTGCAGCAATCAGCAATAATTACAAATGGATCCTCCATATATAGACAAAGTATACCTCTGGATAGCAGATGAATTTGAAGACAAACAACAGAAAACCATCACCTTCATGCCTTGCTTGTAAATTTCCAGGGATGCAACTGGGCAGCTAAGTACAGAAAACACAGCACTGGACAAGATAAACTACAGTAGTCCTGTCTCAAAGCATTTTATGTGTGTGTGTATATGCCTTCAAGTGACCTGTAGACTTATGGTGACCTCATGAATTTCATCAGGTTTTCTTAGACAAGGAACACTCAGAGGTGGTTTAGCCAGTTCTTTCCTTGGAAATATAGCCTACAGCACCTGGTATTTGTTGGCCATCTCTAGACACAGCTAAGTGTTTTTCTGACCTGATAGTGTAAGCATCACAGACAGCTGGGAACCCCTGTATTTCTTACAATGTCATCATTCTGAACACCATGGGAAAGCAAAGAGCTGTAGCTCCTACCTACTACTATTGCCAAGTAAGCTTACAGAGCCTCAGACCTGAAGCCAGCCCTGGACAGAAAACTTTCAGCAAGGAACTTCTGTATTTTACAGCAGGGGTGGGGAAAAGCCAGGTCTGTGGCCTCACTAAAGCTGATTTTGTAGCCTCTAGACACACCAAGCTGCCTTTTTTTTTTTTCTGGAGAAAATAGGGTGAATTGCCTCTTGGATGCCCCCAGGAGAAGCCACTTATCACTCATATAGTTTGGAGGAATCACTTTGCACTTGTTAACATAAAATTTACCTGTGTTTTTTTTTTCAAACCCATAAGTAGATATTCTGGGTACTTTTGCAAGTTTTTGGCAGTCTATGTGGTCCAGAGAGCCTGACGAGTTGGAAATTGCCCCCTGGACACACTGCAATTGATCATTGCTATTTTGTGGGGGAGGGGAGACATATGAAGGAAGATGCAGCTTTTTGACAGAATGGGAAACAGAAATCATGCTTCCCTCTTTCTTTTTAAAACATCCATGTGTATATAGGGTAAATGTTCATGGTAGGGTGATTTCACAGCTAGTGGCAGCAAAGGGGGAGCTTAACTTCAGTGCATTCATCTTCCTCAACTCTAATCCACCTAGATACTTACTATAAGCTGTCAGGAACTTAAGCAGGTCAATTCCCTACCTTATATTCTCCCCTTTGGGAAGGGGGAGAGAGTGCATTTGCTTTCAACAGACACCCTAAGATTTTTATGTCACTCTTTCTTAATTATAGATTTAACAGATTCCCACAATCTGTAGTACGTCTGGTTTCTTTGGACCCTTTCCATTCTCTCTCTCTCTCTCTCTCTCTCTCTCTCTCTCTCACACACACACACACAGACACACACACGCGCGCACACACTTCAGCTGCCATCAACATTCCAGACCTCCTGGAAGTTCACTGATTCTTATCAGGTTGTTATTTTTTTATAAAGGCCTTTCTCTTTCAATTTGTAAACGTATATATTTCTGCATACCAAGGCGGCACCAAGTATTTTGTTGTAGGATCCCCCATTTTGGTTCCAAACAGGCAGGCAACTCACTATGAACATGCCTCCTGCACCAAAATGTCAAAACTGGAACGCTCTTGTTCAGAGTTCCAGACCAACCATGCTGTCTCTTGGCATACTTCTATTCATCTCCCTTCCCATTCGGTTTTTATTTTATTTCTGCCCAACAGTTAACATGCTAACTACCACATCCTCCTGAATGTACTGATCTTTCTTGAGTTAGGAAGCTAAGCAGGGCTGGGCTCGGCTAGTTTTTGGATAACAGGCCACTGGAAAATACCAGGGATAGGTAGGAATCCAGGTTAGAATTTACTTCCTGAAATTCTGAAGGGCCATCACTGCCAGTCAAAGTTGACAATACTGAGATAGACAGACAAATCTAACTGAGGATAAGGCCGCTTCTTATGCAACTAACATTCTGTGTCCAATAAGTATGATCACTGGGCTATTTGGAAATGATTAGGTACCTCCTTCTACCTCCCCAAGATGTTTTGTACTCTTGCAAACCT
The DNA here is from genome assembly GCA_948474755.1 of Ctenosaura bakeri. Lineage (NCBI taxonomy): Eukaryota > Metazoa > Chordata > Lepidosauria > Squamata > Iguanidae > Ctenosaura > Ctenosaura bakeri. The sequence continues at coordinate 77,497 of CAOLHI010001518.1, forward strand.
CAGAGCTAGCCCCTGACCCTCCCAACTTGATGATATCTCCTTCTTAGACATCAATCATATCATTTTGATTCCATGAGTATTCACACCAGAGAATGAGTTCACAATTACTTAGTGCAAAAGATGATGATGGTGATGAGAACCGGTGTGATGTAGTGGTTTGAGTGGCGGAAAAGAGTGAAGGAGGCAAGGATTAAAACTGCCACCCAGTCATGGAAATCTACTGAGAGGCCTTGAGCATATCATTTTCTTTCAGAAGGCAATGGCAAACCTCCTCTGGATAAATTGTGCCAAGAAAGCCCCATGATAGGGTCCACCATAACCTGGAGGCAACTCGAAGGCAAATAACAACAATGAACAATGAGACCATAAGAAAACTACCACCTATCTCTTCCACATGTGGGGAGAAAAGTCAAACACAAAGCTCTGAAACAGCAGCCACGTGACTTCCTGAATCCAGATCCTGGGAAGTTACTTAGAAGAAGAAGTAATATAATGGCACAGTGAAGCCAACCATAACTGCACACTGGTATAATGATATTCTAAATGAACATTAACCTACTCCTCTGCACAGAGAGCTTCAGCATTACGTTTATTCAATTCAATTCAGTTTTATTATCAGGCAGCCAAAAATGAGTTATAACCAATGTTATTTATCTCTATTCATTCTGTTAAGATTAACTTTCCAAGATATGCCTGATACCATATCAATGAGACAGCACACTTGTGTTAACTAAGTCTTGAGTACATTTGCATTGAGCTGAGACCAGGGCTTTATAAAGTAACCTCTCCAAAGTCTGACACAGACATGGACTATTTGGATGAGGCTCACAGATTCTCTTCCTAATGTCAGGAGTGGACATGGACTTAATAAACTATTAAGACTCATAACAAGAAATTCTGTGTTGGTGGACTGGGACTAAGAAGGCAGGTATCATAAGCCAAACTGAACCAGCAAAAAACCCTAATATAAATGTGTCTGAATTAAAAGAATATTTGAATGATTTTATTAACATAACAAAGTTTCATCTTAACAAAAAGCATGCTTCAATCTCCTGAATGCCTTTGCAGTCACTGAAATACCACTATCTGGAGCGGGGCTATTTTGTACTGAATAACTGGGAAGAATGCCACCTGTGCCTTTCTCTTTATATCTCTAAAAGTAAGAGGGCTAGAAACTTGCCTTTTTAAAAAGGGGCAAAAATGAAAGCTAAGAAAAAGCCTAGAACATCACTGAATGAACCAGGTCCTATTCCCATTTATCCCATTTTTATTTATTTTTATTTTTAACCTACTATTTTTAACCCTTTTTTTAAAGACCAATCAAAAGTGGCATACAGTAAAAACAGCCTCAGTAGAAGGCATTTAATACGCACAAGGCGCCAGGGCAAGAAAAATAAGTTTCGTTGGTTCATGTCATATCTGAAGGAGGGAAACAGGGGACCTCAGTTTCTCCACCCTATGGGGATGTTGCAAAGTCCTGTCCAGCAGCCCAAGACAGGAAGCACGGGTTGCGAATGCAACTAGATAGGGAACTTGGGTTCAACGGCTTGGGGGGCCTCTTAGCCTTTCAAGAAGCACCACGATAGGTGGATAAGACCGGTTTGCATGCTGCGAAGAGGCTTCTTGGCATTGTACAACCATGAAGACCTTCCTCTCTGCTCATGTCCACATCTTCTTCTCCATTCCCACACAGAGGGGTAGGGCTTGTGATATGGGTTCTTGGTCATGTGGTTCCCAACCAACCCACAACCAACCCCCACCCTCACCCTGCTGCCGCTGCACTTCAAGGCGGTACAGTCAACAGAGAGGTGTACCATTTCATTGGCTGCTTATAAGAACTAGGCCCAATCCTGGAATCCAGTCTCAGGAGCCTGTTTCCAATTTTATAAGCCACTCACTGAATGCAAATACCTAAAACCATGCCAAATCCCCCCACATGTGGAGTATAATTACTTATATTATTAAGAATACACAGAGCTCATGTATTGCTTTCTGAGCGTTCAAAGCACTCCTCATGCATTGTCTCAGCAAGTGTTACAACTCAGTGAAGAAGGTTATTATCGTCATATGTCTGCTGCACAAAGGGGGATTGAAGCTGAGACACAGAGGCTGGCCTAAAGCCGCCGACCCAATAATATTACGGGTAAGATGCAATCTGAACTGCACACCCCGACTCACAGCTCAGACATGAACACCTTTATTGCTAATTTTGGCCTCTGGCAATGTGCCCATTTTAGACAGGAAAACCGAGGTTGACACAAGAGAATGATTTGCCAAAGAATGACCAAAGAGCTTCATGGCTACATGAATCCCTTTACTCCTAATCTCTGGGCAAGGATTGGAGATCCTTTGGCCTGTCAGATTTCATCAGATTTCAGCTTCCGGATGATCAATGGCAGGGGATTATGAGAGCTGCAATTCAAAACATCTGAAAGGCCTAAGGTTCCCCAGCCTTGTACTAAGTTCTTAGTACCTTAGGACTGCCATCAGTTGGAAGTGATTTGAAGGCACACAACAATAAGGGAATACTGATCTGGATGCCTTGGAGAGCCAGACTGAAAACTGGAGACTGCTCCTGTCCCTTGGTTGTGTAGAAGAAGGAATTTCAGCTAGTGTCGCTTGTCATACAACCAGGTAATAAGCAACACCGGCTGAAATTCCCTCTTCTACACAACCATCAAAGAGACAGAAAACATATTTAATTTTCACTCTGGAAGCCCTAAGCTGGAGGTGCTGAGAATTATTCCTCTACTGTGGAGGAAAGATGGCTTACCAAACATGTGCTGCATTCAGAGTCAGAGTGACTTGTTGTCACTGAAGTGTATTCAGAATGGAAGATCACTGTCATTTTCTTCCACTGTCCATGAGTGTGAATCTGAAGACCCAACTATATATGACATTATTAACATCTTTTGCCTCACTTAAAAAAAAAATATAACAGGTATGAGGGAACTGTGATGTGTGATATTTTAATCCTTTGCAAATTATATGATGCATGATACTCAAATCCTTGCTCTGTTGATTTATCCATGAATTGTCCCATAATTAACCAAACAAATTAATCTATTTTTCTCCTGCCCCTTTTTGTCAGCTTTCGTGTCAGCATGAGCAGCTGGAAGTAACAAGCCACCAACATGTGACAGTTTTGGCTCCAGACATAACAACAAACCATCGTTGAAATAAGCCAACAACAAACCAAAACTTTTCACTGATTTACAACTGACTAACAAACCACACTTTAGGGGGACAGATTGGGGATATAAAGCAAACTAGAAGCCATCAAACAATAACCTAGTTATACACACATCTCCCTTGTGTTGCTTGTAAAGTCTTCCCAGTTTAGATTTGTTTGCTTCTTTTCATTTAAAATGTGTGATTTTTAAAAAACTGTTGCTTCTATTTTGTTCTACGAGTTTTAAGGCAATTTTGTGAGGTTTTAAGCATGTCTGTTTTATAATTATGTCACAGTATGTCATCTTGAGCACACAGAAATGTGACTGATAAAATCAAACAAATAACCCAAAGAATTTTTAAGATAAATGTAACAGTTAAAGGAAGAGAACTGGGACTTCCAGGGCACTTGCTGCTTGACTTGCAAGCTGGCTTGGCCCCTTCCTCATTTCAGATACTAAGAACACCCCCGCCCCAGTCCCAAACCTTCTGCCAATAAAGGAATACAACTATTATCCCCTTGTGTCACGGAGAGAAGGTCATTCAGCTCACACTGAAGCCCCAGCAACACAACCAGCTACTGTTTCCTGATATACACACAGAGAGCTCCACAGAGAAGGGGAGAGAGAGGAAAGGCATCTAAGAAAAAGGGTCAGATCTTCTCCACCCACCCATTCACCTCCTCCCCCTTTCTCTACCACCCCGGCAGGCAGCAACGAAAGCAGGATTCGGTTTTCATTTGGCACAGAAGCAGTGGCAGCCCATCGCTTAATGCTTTCCGACAACTGGCAGGGGAAATTCAAATGGGGGGGAGGAGGAGAGGGAATTGGATCCTACATCAGAGAGAGAGAGAGGATGAAGGGAAGGATCCCACAGGCAACACACTTATTAATTAGGCCCTTTTGGGGATACCAGAACCATATTTGAATATATTAAAAAAAAATACTAACTAAATACTAATGAAATTCTAAAAGCTGCTGCTTGGGTATCAGATTTTGCAAATAGGAAATCCCCCACACCTCTGCATATAGAACCCAAACTGGTAGCGGGGGACACATCCAACCTGACATGGTCTTGTACCGCTCAAAGTAGCCTGATTTGAATAAATCAGCAAATAAAAGTCTTCACAATATGGAGATAGAGATTATTACACTGCTAAGCAGACATTAGTCTAAAAATGAGGGTAAGAGAGCTCTCTGCTATAGCTCATTGGCCAAAAAATAGAGACTCAGAATGCTTAGGAGCCAACAGCGCACCAAGAGATCTCCTATCCCTTTGATTGGTTAGAGTGAAACAGCACAGAACACTGGGTGAGCCAATCTGGCATCAGGATCTTCCCCACTCCTTGACTTTGGTTAATTTGACTCTATGCCTAATTCTGGATTGGGGATAGTTCAGAGCAGCTAATCAGCTACTAAGGTTCTTCTAGTGTTCCCTCCAACCTTATCCTCAAGATGGCTCTCTCTACAGGGCTACAGGAAAGTTGCAATTTGAAGGATGATGCACTGAACAAGAAGGGATTGCAGGTTCTCAAACTGCAGCAAATGAGAATGATGGCAGTACAATACACTCACACCCATTCATGCCACGTAGAGTCTCAAATGCATATGCTTTTCCAGCCTGGGTTCTCAGATGTCAAATTGAAGATGCATATCTTTTCTGGACTGCAACTACAGAATCTGCTAGGCAGCATGGTTTATATACAGGTGTATACCATTTTAGCACTATTATGTCCATTTGAAGAGGCATGGTTATGACCTACCCATCATATCGGACAGAGAAATGTATCTCTGCTCCTTTAAAAAACTGGCACACCTTCATTATTACTTTGCTACTCAGTACCCTCTGGCCTTTTTTTTAAAAAATCAGTCTTTTAATTTAACTACAAATCTCCGCCCACAAATAAACAGAAACAGATAGGCTTTAAATTATTAAAATGTTACATGTACATCAAAAAGCATTTTAGCAGATGTAAACACTTCTTTGTCAGTTGGCATTATTTTATCATCATGTCTTTTTATTCTTATTTTATTCAACACATATGCATCCCTTTTCAATTCCTATTATAGGACTTGAAGACGTTCACATGGAATCTGAAGCAGCCTCTCCTGCCTTTTAATATTACAGAAGTAACTAGAAAGTGCTAAACTTTTAAAAGAATGTTACTGCAAATTTTAAAAACTACACAAAAATTGACCAGGTTAAAAAAAAAGCAAAGCTTAAGGTGAACCATCCTCTCCTCATCTACAAAGCTGTAACGTAATTATGAATGTATTCACACTATATACTTGTAGCAGTTTGATACTATTTCCACTGTCATGCCTTCATTCCACAAAATTCTGGGAGTTGTAGTTTGCTGAGGTACTTAGAATTCCCTGCTAGATTGCTGTAATGCACTGCTACTCAAAGTGGTGGTCAATGGAACAATGCCAGTCCACAAGCCATCAGTTGCTAGTCCAAAGCAAGTTTCTAGGAAGTGAGGCAAATATAATAATATAGCACAAATAAAATACTGGTCTCTTGACACATAATGGGGGAGGGATTACCAATCCACTACAGCAGGTAGTTTGAGAAAGACTGTAGCTAATGTCACTTCCTGAACTACAGCAATACAACTCTCTTTCTACAACGAACGTAAGCATCTTGCCAAATTACAAATCCCAGGATTTCATAGGACCAAGCCATGGCAATTACAGTGGTGACAGTGAAATGAAGATGCTCTACTAGTGTAGATGGAACATACCAGGATGGATAAAGTGTGGAAAGTACACAGCAATTCCTATGTAGTCTACAGTGTGTAGGAAGTGGAGAAGAACCTCTGACCCTAGGTTGACCTGAATACAGCCTGAAAAGGATCTGGGGATGTCCTTTCCCAAACTCTATCCTTCCTTAAAGCTGCACTCCCTGATAGATCCCACCTTGATTTGCTCTTCTGAATAGGGAATGTGAGAAAGGAAAGAAGAAGATTGACAGGAGGAACTAGAAACAGATTTGGGGGTGGGATGGTTATGAACCCTTCTGTGAATCAGAAGAGATTCCTGGAGGTCTGAATTCCTGAATTCAAAATATATGCATTTTGTATCAAGCATCGCTTGGCAGACCTAAAAGTTCTATTTTTTTAAATAGATGCAGAAAGCCCAAAGTCTTCCCATCCCTGTTTTAAAGAAAGAGAAACAAAGTATTATGATATAATTGTTATAATTGGTAGGACCTGCAGTAAAATACTGTAGCGTAGAATACTCAGCGCCAGGATTCCAAACAGAGACATAGAATCACAGAGTTGGAAGGGTCCTCAAGGGCCATCAAGTCCAACCTCCTTCTCAGTACAGAACTCCAGCTAAAGCATCCAGAGCAAATAGGTGAGCTGCCCAGCCAATTTTTGAAGAAGTCCAAAGAAGGAGACCCCCCTGCCATTGCCAAACCACTCATACCGTCAAGAGGTTCCTTCTAATGTTCAATATAAATCTTATCTCCTATAACTTCAAACCATTAAACCTGGTTCTAACCTCTAGGGCAGCAGAGAACAGGCCTGCCCTCTCCTCTCTGGGACAACCCTTGGAGTATTTAAAGAGTGCATCATGTCACCCCTCAGACTTCTCTTCACCGAGGTGAACAATCCTAGCTCCTTCAATCTTTCCTCATATGTTTTGTCTTCCACATCTCTTGTCATCCTTGTTGCCCTTTTCTGAACCTGATCCAACTTGCCTATACACTTCTTAAAATGAGGCACCCAAAACTGGAAGCAGTACTCCAGATGAGGTCTGACCAGGGCAGAATATTACTTTCCTTGACATAGAAGCTGTGTTCTTTGAACGCAGGCCAAATTAGCATTCGCCTTCTTACACATCTTCTTTCAAGATATTCCATCCCATTGTCCCAGTCTCCATTTTCTCCTAATACTAATAAGTCAGTCCAGCCACTGCATATACTCGGTCTTGGTGAGGCTAATTCTCAGGTTCCCACTTTGTAGGGCTTCCTCAGACCCCAAGTACTATGTTGAATTTCTGCAAAACCTGGTGTTCCCTCAATGTGCTGGCACCTTCCTTTTGTTCATGGATGGTGAAACTTTTGACTACTCAGAAAAGGAAAATACTATTAGTATTAGTTTACAAAGATCACAATCTCTGAATACGTCAAGAGTACGCTTCCATTACTGACCAACCTCAGCCTACCCTAAACATATTCACAATAAAGGTAACACATTTGCAATGAAGGAAACATCTACTTTCTATAAAAATTGGCAGAACTCATAATACAACTCTCACCCTGGTCACCTCTGTTTTCAACAATTAAGCACCAGCCTTTAACAACATTCTGAGAACACTCTCTGGATCCTTTTTCCCAAAGACATCCAGGTTTCTAGGAGTACTCCCATGCCAACACTAAACCTTAAAGAGAGTTCTCCATACCCAACTGTTCTGATTTACATTCCTGGGGAAATTTAAAATAAAGCAGAATAAATTCTGCAATGTACTCTAAGAGTGATCATTTTTCACCACTGGGACTGTCCCTGCAGACCACGCACTCACTATCCCAGCCATCTGACAGAGTGAGGCCACTGCCTCAGGTGGTAGATGTGGTGGTGGGGCTGGGGGTGTAAAGTGAGGTATTGAAAAGCAGAGCTGTACATGCCTTGCAATTTGTCCCCTGAACAAGCCTGATCCCCTCAGGTGTGTCCTACCACAGTTGAAGTAAGATTTAACTGCTTTTGAGATTTAACATTTATTAATTTTTAGCAATTACCATAACCACAGAAAAAGGGGGGAAAGAGAACAGAAAAAAACAGAAAGAAACCATACACAAACACCACACATGTCTAACTAGAACTACAACTAAACTTAACTAAATTGAACTAAAGGTAAAACAAAATAACACAACTCATTATTAAAAAAATCAGCTCTTACACTAAACACATTCCAACTACTCTAAGTTATACATGTGCATTGTTTGTGTGTGGTTTGATTCTTTTTTCTTGTTCCTTTTCCCCCTTTTTCTGTGGTTATGAGTTGGTTGGTTGGTTTGTATCCTCTGTGAAAAATTAATAAATATTAAATCTCAAAAAACAAGAACAAAAGGCCAGAGTTTCTTTGTATGTGTGTTAGTGTAGAAGTAAGATTTAATTGCTGATCCAGTCAATTTACAGACATGGACTAAGGCGGGGGATATCTTATCCTTTACCTCAGATAGCCATATATCTCAGGCCAGTCCTGTTCATTCATAAGCCTTTAGGGATGCAAAATCCATGTGCAACAAGAAGGGAGTAAATACTGAAGAGGGGCTTGTAGAGGGAAAAACTCTAGTCAGATTCATACAGATGAACCAAACCTCAAACTACAGAGAGAAAGCAACTCATCCATACACATCATTTCTAGGTGATCTGGCCTGGATGAAGGTTTAAAGCTACATAGTAGCACTCAAGTTATGACTACAACTATCAGTGCTTTTCCACACTCACCAACAAGTTGAATTTCCCACTAGATTTAAGCCATTTCTGCACTAGCCTGTTATAGTGCTATTATTCCATTTTCAACATCCTATGGAATCCTGGGATTTGCAGTTTAGAGATAGGCTAAAGGCTATTGCAGATATGTCCAGAACCATATTTGAATATATATGTGTTGTCTTCCAGATGTTATGGGACTGCAACTCCCATCAGCCCTAGCCATCACAGCCAGTAATGAGGGATGATCGAAGCTGCAGTCCAACAATATCTGGAGGGCCACACCTTTCCCACCCTTTCTCTAAAAAGAGCAGTTTTGTGGCTTGCACAGGCAAGGCCTCCAAGTTAAATGAACAACAGCATGTGGATAATTCTTGACAATATTAAGTGAACGTTCCCACCCCTTCCCTATGGGCATTTTTATTGGCAGTGTCCCTCTGTGTCTCTTTCTAGAATGGTGTTTGGGTGGGTCTTTAACACTCAAATCAGAGGCAGAATCTGATCTGAATCAGAGGCCCACATGAAGATTTCCCCCTCCTCCCTCCCTGCCCCCACCCTCCAAACAAAGTCTCACATCCCAGCGGAGTTGTGCCTGTTTTCTTCCTTGCCTGACTTTGAATTGACCATTTATATTAAAACCTACCGCAAGAGAATCTCCACGTGCATTTCAGCTGACATTTCTCCGCCCACACACAGCACACTCAGACGCACACATGCACGCGCGCGCGCACACACACACACACACGCCAGCCACTCATGCCAGCCATGGTGAACTATGCCCCACTTCCAGAGAGCGAGTGCGAGAGCAGCAAAGACAGAGAGAAAAAGGGCGAAGTCTCCCTGTAGAAACACACAAGATTCAAAGCAAAGACTCGGCCCTGTTTAACTCCAGGCCTCGGACACCGTATTGGGGTGGCCTGTGCAGTACTGTACCGAGAACTGCCCGAATACGTGCTAGGCCACAGCCACAGGGGAGGGGCAGCTTGCTTGCCTGCCTCTGATCAACAAGTTCTTCACAGGCTAAGCCTTCAGTGGCTCTTTTCCAACAGGGTTTGTCCCGTCTTGACGGCTTACAGGGAATCACTATGAATTTTCCCAAAAGCAAGGGAAACTATTCATCTGCTGATAGAGACCAGGAGCAGACAGGAAGCCAAAGATGGGACTAGGACAACTGAGACATCAAACTTGCAAGCAGTAGGCCAGTCTTAGCTGACATTAAAAACTGAAGAATCTAACCAAATACTCGGGATTTACAATTTCCAACCTTCGTCAAGACGAAGCTGTTAATACAATTCAGATCTCTCTGTTTCTCTCTCTCTCTCTTTTGGCCACAAACTCATTCAATTGTCTTAAGCAAGCCACCATTTCCCAGTCTGAGGCCCAACCCATCCCTTCTATAATATAAATAATACCAATCATTCTCAGAGGGCTGTTATAATTATTTACTGAGATAATGTACATAATACTGTTGGAATTTAAATGGCACTTTACATGACATAAGGGGAACTTGGGATCCATGAGATGCTGCTGCACTACAACTTCCGTTATCTCCGACCAAAGGCCAGGTTAGGTGGGGCTATGGGAGCTAGAGTCCAATAGCATCTTGAAGGTCACACTTTCTGCAGGTTTACATTATCTGAATTATAGTTATTTGGATCTACCCCATTAACATTAGTGCTGAGGGCAAACATCTGGGCACTTCTGGTTTTTTAAAAAAAAATTATTTTACTTTATTTATTTTTTGGTCTACAGTTCCCATAGCTCCTAGCCAGCATAACTAACAGTGAGCAACAATGTTCAAAAATATCTAGAGGGCAAATGCTTCACTATAATACAAAATATCAAGGATTTCAATATGGACACTCAGCCTGGAACCTAAAAGAACAAGAGAAAGAATGCATCTGCACATGTGCAGTGTGTTTTCCTCACTGTTGAATCATCACTTCTAGAATGTAGGGATAGGGCCTGAACGCTGGCACCTTTCATTTTAGAAGTTAACCACTCTCCTCTATTCCAGGCATCATACCTTCTTGACAAAATACAGTTCTTACAGAAACATAGTTCATACTTCTCCTGATTAGGGATTTTATAAATGCACTTTAAGACATCAACTTGTTAGTTTAGGGCAGAGGAGATCAATGAACACTTGGATATTACACATACACACACCACTCCAAAGTTAACTATTTCCCAGGATTATTTTTCTGGATATAACAGTACACTGCTGTTAATAGTTTTATCAGCGGGGTGTTTACTTTAGTTCAGAACTGATGAAGTAGTTACCTCTTCTGAGCAGGATTTACCCAGGGTAGGGTAGAACTTGGAGATTACATGGCCTTGATTTTGGGAACAAAAGGATGGTGCCACTGCTGATGGTGTGTGCCCCCTACTGCACTCCCCAGGGGCCTCCTGCACTGCAAGACTAAAATCCAGACAGCTGTACTATGCAAAAGTTCACTCAGTTCTTCAATTTCTGCTGAAAGCCAGTAGGGCTTGAGAGAGAGTTTGCTGTGTTGGGCACAAGCAAAGTCCAAACCCTTGCATGACCATGAAGGTCTCAATGTGGCCTTAGGCAAGCTTCTATCTCCCAGCCTGGCCCCCTCCTCACTTAATGTGGCTATGGCAGCCCTCTCCAACTGATGCCCTCTAGATGGCCATGCTGGTTGGGAATGATGAGAACTGCAACCCAACACATCTGTACCTGACCAAGCTGGGAAAAGTTGTACTACGCAAAACTATGAGAAACAGTGTGATACAGTAGTTAGAGTGTTGGACTAAGAGTTGAGAGATACAGGTACTATGCCTCACTATGCTATGAAATTCATTGGGTGACCTTGGCTAGTCATTTTTCCTCAGTATGACCTACCCTGAAGGGCTGTTGTACAGATAAAGTGGGAAGAGGAAGAGGTGCCAAGTATCCCACCTTGACCTCACTGGAGGAAAAATGAGATATAAACACAACCAACCAACAAACAACAATCTCCCTTTTACATATACAGGCATCCCTCCACATTTGCTAGGGTTAGGGGCACAGGGCCCCTGTGAAAGTGGAAAAAATGTGAATAACTCAAGGGCCTCCTAAACCATATTTAACACACAAAAAGAGTCTGATCACCACATTCAACCCACCATAAATTTCTTTGAGGCATCAGGGTTCCTTCACAAGGCACAAGTGGCTGGCTGGTGGGGCTTACTGCCACCTCCATTGCTGCCCTACTCCATTTTGAATAGGGACTTACAAGCCTCATTCACAGTTTCTCAATCTCACCAGGTCTGCAGTCCCTACTAAAAATGGCATCGGGAGACAGCAGAGGTGACAGCAAATAATCCGTGAAGAATCAAATCCGCAAAAGTGAAACCTGCAAATGTGGAGGGCCGACCCTATACAGTATATTCTCCAAATACTTCTTCAGGCACACGGAAAAGTTGTGCACCCTTTGCACAACTGGCTGTGGTCAACCAAGTACAATGACATGTGAGTGCACACATTTGTATCTTACACATCACCCCAAACAAACAACATGTGGCTACAGACTAGACACCAGTGTGCACAGCTAACAGCACAGCATCCTACACAGGGCTACCACACAGTTATACAAGTCCTAGGCAGAAGAACCCCATGCCACCATATTAATATAAAAATGTTTCCTAAGACTCCATCAACCTTCGGCAATACTTAGAGACTAGCCAAAGACATCTCAGAGAAAAGGGGGAAATGAACGAGAGGCAATCAACCCTATTTTTAGTGCATGCTTAAGTAGAAAAGCTGGAGGTGTGTGTGTGTCCAGAATCCAACATATCATCCTGCAATCTATTCTGTTCTTTAGAGCACCCTGGGCTGCAGTCACAATCAACGCAGAAAGGAGAGTCAACAAAGGTCCCAGGAGAAGGTCACCAGAAACAAAGGTCAAGTCAGGTGAGATGCACAGGGCAATGTGGAATTCATCATTCTTCATCAACTAACGGTGCCCCTGTCGGGTGCCAAAATACCTCAGCTCATCAACTCACCCCAGCCAAACGCAGGCATTTGTCCCGGGCACTCAGGTAGTAACATATACAAGTAGGGAAACCTGTTTTGTTGTTGTTATGGCGCTTCCAAGTAAAGCTCAGCCGCCTGTGTAGTGCACATGTGCTTCACGATCCTGCCTACTGCAGATTAATTTCCACGCTGGCACCTTCAGGAGTCTTAAAAGAGATCTGCTAAAATCCTTCCCATGCTCAGCTACATGACAGCAAAGTGTTCATTCACCTCTCAAAGCTATCACATCTCTCTCTCACACACTGAGGCTGCCGAAAAACAAGGCTATAGCCTCACTAGCCTGACAAATATCCCTTACACACACTTCGTAATCAACACAAAATGTTCTAGCTAAAGAAACAGGCTACTAGAATCAGGAACCTGGTGGAAGGGACACTGTCACTGAGCTCCACACAGAGCACCTATCCTGCATACCTCAATATCCACAATTCATTTACATGCACCTGGACTTACAACAGAAAGGTCTCTAAAGATACAGAGCACAACACTTTTAAAGCTCCCTGAAAAATTGTGACCCCTCTCTTTTTCTTAATCTGCTCTGGAGGCAACCAGAGATAAAACAAAACAAAACATAGGATTCAAAGGGACTGCAAGGGCCATCTAGTCCAACCCCAACCATGCAAGTATACAAAACTGAAGAACTCACAAGAAATGCTCATCCAATACAGATTTAAAGACCTTCAAGGAAGGAAAGTATGTTCCCCCCGAAGCAATTTATTCCACTTTCAAATAGTTGTTACAAGCAAGAGTTTTCCTAGGTGGAATCCAATGTTTACATAGGAAAAAACACTTTTTGAAGAGCCAACTCACAGAATCCCACAACCAGTATGGCTGTGCTGGCTGCTGGGACTTGTCAGTCCAGAAAATGAACAACATTCCCACAGCGCTGGCTTACCCTACTTGGTTCTGAATGAAGCTATCTGGCAATAGCATATGGGATTTTCATCTTCTAGAAAGCAACATCTACTTAACATTGGTGGTGGGGTGGCGAGGAATATTAAGAACTCACATCACACATAGTACTTAAATCAAACAAGGGCATTTTCACATACAAGACAGAGTGATTCTTTAAACTTATCATGCACCTTTCAAAGGTTTGCATGAATGCCATTAAACAGATTCATAAAGGAGAAAAAAGTGGAGCGTATGTAATGCAGAAGCTGTGTGGCGGGGGGAGCATTTTCAGCCCGTGGTAGATGAAAACGCCCCAAGGTTGCCTTAGTGCCTTGTAGTGTTGACAAAATTCTTGCTCTCACAACACAAGAAAAACATTTCTAGGTTTGATTCCTGGCTTTGACCTCCCATTTTAAACAAGCTGTATTTGTGGCCTGGCTAAGCCCTCCCTCTACTTGCTCACAGATACTGGCTGCAAGCAGCTTTGGGGTGGGCGGGGCAGAGGTTACCCTCCAGGTTATGACCTCTGCCCTTTTAAGCAGTCTACCATCATCTGCCCAACACTTGCAACTTCCTTCAAAGTCTGCCAGCTATAAATTAAAAAAAAAAAATCCCCAGGTACACCTTTTTCATTTAGCTCTGCCAAAGGTAAAAGGTGACCTCCCTATCACCTCCCTTCCATTCCTTCCAGAGCAAAAGTCAGCTCACTTTCCAGAGAGAGGTAAAGTGACAATTAATATTGCATGGGTACAGAACAGTGAAAGACTGGCAAAGGGAGGTCTGTGGGGAAAGAAGGAGCCACAGGTTGATGAAAGAAGGCATGGGGAGGGGGAGAAAGACAACACAACACAACAACCTCCTCCCTTCCAGCTGTCTGGGCCAGATCCACAGAGGGGAGAAATGTTCTCCAAAAAATGCACGTTGATTTTCTTCACTCAGCCAAGAGAATTCCGCCTTGAGGATTTGCTCCAACTTGCCACCCTTCCAGTTAAGACCCCCCCCCCGCAGAAGACCAGAGATCTGTGCCACCTATTTTCAAAGGAAGTGGGCTGAAAGAATCCTGGCTTGACCCCACCACCTTTTGCTGACCCACACAAGGGACAGTCTTTGCAGCCGTCCCTATGTCACCAGCCAGACCTTCCCCTTCCCTTCCTTCCTCTCAATCTCCCAATCTCAACAAGCTAGAGCAAGCACAACAAGGGGTTGTTTTCCCACCGCGCAAAAGAAAAAGAAGAGGTGGAGATCTCCCACTGGAAACATAATTTAATAAAATAAAATAAAATTACAAACAACATTTCTAAGACAGGCGAGGAGGCGGAGTGAAACAGGGTCCTCCTCGCCCAGCCAGGACTGGCAGCTTTTGCACTGTTCTAGTTCCTCCCTGGGGCCAGATGCGTGCAAAAACTTGCACGCTGGCTGAGCTGCTGTGGACATCAACAGAGGCAACAATTCAGGCCCACATGTGCATCTTTCTGAGCTCTCTCCCCCACGTCCATTTCCCTTCTAAAAAAATAAAATAAAATAAAACATCTAACAGGGAACTGAGGGTCAAAAGCGTTTAGAGACATCTCAAGGCTTTTGATTTTTTTTTTAAACACCCGCAGGACGCATTAGCAGCTTGGATTAAACCCCCAGCCTAGGCGTGTGTCCCACCGTGGACAGCTGTCACCGTGACAGCAGCAAGGGAGTCCTCAGCGTCGACCCTCAGAGCCCCCCTTCCTCCAAGGACAGGATCCCCGCGGCACGAATCCCTTTTCAACCCAAAGTACCCCCTTCGTCCCCCCTTTCTCTCTGATCAAGCCAAGAGGGGGAACCCATCACTCACCCCCAACCCCTCCCTTCTCGGTTTTCTGGGGTGGGGGGAAGAGGATGGAACACGCAAAGTTAAATCCAGCTCAACCGGAAAATGGGCCCTGCTGCCAACGTTGAAGGAATACTCTGCAGTCCCCCTTCCAGCCCCCCCAGGCTTGTGATCCGCCAGCCACATGCCAAACGTCCTTATTTTTTAAGAAAATATTTACTCATATTTCTCCCGCTTTTAAACACCAATAGAAAAATACCCTCCCCGTTCCAAGCTCCTCCACCCCAAAGCGAATGTCAAAACTAGTTTCCTAGCGGTGGCCTTTGCAACTCGTTTTTTTAAAAAAGAGTTTTTTTAAAAAAATAAGTAAAAACAGAATAAGAGAAACCAAATCGCAAATAGTAGGAAGTACGGGATTCATGCAAGGCAGGGGGGAAAAAAAAGGGAGGGAAGATCTTAATCCAACCCATAGATCACCCCCCCCATACACGCACTTATCTCCTTGGTAGTTGCAAGAAGTACAACCTTTAATTCCTGGGGGAAATTTGCTTGGGGTGGGGGAGAAAATCACTCCCATTCCAGTCCTTTATTTCCCCCCCCCAAACCTCAAGTTGGCACCAATCTCCTGATCAGCGCAGTAAACAAACCAGCAACACGCACACACAATTTTTTTTAAAGGGAAGTGTCTACAACTAGAGAGCTGTCTCTTTCTCGCCACCTCCCCCCTTTTTATTTTTTTGCCCCTCCTTAAAGCACTCACACACGCACTCTCTCTCTCCATTACTGGAGAGAGAGAGAGAGAGGCAGAATATATAGATAGATATATATAGGTTAATGCCAAACGGGGGAGGGGGAGAGAAGAGTAAGTGATGAGATTAAACGAGAAAAGGGGGGGAGACAGAAGAGCCTGCGCTCCACAAGATTCCGAAGACTAGAAATCCCTCCGTGGCAAAGGAGGAGGGGGTCTCTCCGTCCCTTCCCACCACCCCTGCCCGATCTCCTTTAGATTTGCAACGTTGGCAGTGACAGGAACAGCTGCGATGGGACGGGGCGCGCAGGGTGGAGACAGCTGGAAGAGGGTGGGGGGCAGAGGAGGGAAGACATATTGGGGTTCAGGAGCGTCAAAGGAGGACACCTCGCCCCCCCCCACAAGCAAGGATCGGAATCCACTCTCCCCCCCCCGATCATCTACCTTTGGCTGTTGCTGCTGCTGCTCGTTGTCGTCGCCGCCGCCGCCGCCGTCTTTTTCTCTCTCCCCCGCCCCCTTCTTTGCAAGCAGGAAGCTGGCGTGGTGCCCCCCCTCCCCTTCCAAGCTGGAGTTTCCCCGCGCGCTTCTTCGGTGCAGCCCCAGGGGAGGGGATCGGCCGAGCGCCTGGAAGGAACGAGCCCGGCAGGCGGAGGCGACGACGGAGACGGGGGTTTGTAAGATCCTGGCTCGGGCAGCAGCGCGCTCGCCTGGTGCGGTTGTGTCACTAGAGCTGGGGAAATGGACTCGAGAGCCGAAGGGAAGGAGGCCGGCCTGGCTCCTCCTCCTCCTCCTTCTCCTCCTCCCTATCGCCGCCGCCGCTGCTGCCGCCTTGGCTAACGCCTGCACCCTGCAGGCCGAGGGCGCACGGTGCCAGGGCGCACGGACCGATTATCCCGTCGCCCCGCACCCGGAAAGAGGGAAACCGAGAGTGGTAGGTCCGATCCCAAGGCAGTTTCCTCCGGCCGCTCTAGTTCCTCGGACTGGGTGTGCACACTCTGCCCGGGGTTCTCTCTTTTGTTGTCCCGCGCTGCAGTGCGATGCGCAAAAGACACGCAGACTCTCGCCAACCTGGGCAGCAAACCGCCGCGGGATTCTTGCCGCTCACTGAGTCCTGAAAATCTTTGCTCGGAAATTATGGCCATTCCCAAACTAGACTGTTACGGTGTTATTATTCCACTTTCAACATCCTGTGGAATCCCGGGGTTTGCAGTTGAGGCCACTCCCTAAACTGCAAACCTCAGGATTCCATAGGATGTTGAAAGTGGAATAATAGCACTCTAACAGTCTAGTGTGGAAATGGCCTATGTCTTGCTTAGTCCAAAGGGGCGTGCTCTGCATAAAGGCGCAAAGGATTTGTCCGATCCAAGCAGTGTTTTATCCGGCAGTAGTTCCCACTGAATTCAATGCCTTTATTCCCAGCTACGTGTTCATAGAATTTCCGCCTTTTTTTTTAAGGGGGAGGTGCCAGAGTTAAAATTAGCGTTGCCAAATATATTCCCCCTTGGGAAATTTCTTTGTAACCTCAGCAACTGTGCAACAGACTGGGATCCAACAGGTAAAAGGGCACTCCCAATAGTTGCCCTGCGTGCTGAATTTCTGCCTGACGTGCATCTCTTAAAGGCACAGAAAGCTTGCTAGCTAACCAAATAAACCTCTTCTTGTTTAAAGTCCGCAAAAGCCCTTCCTCGCGCCCTACTTCTCCTTGTCCCAGGGTGCCGTTTGAAGGCCCATGGTGATGGCAATATTGTTGAACAGGTCTAGGAGACCACCTGTCCAGTCCATGTGCTTCCTCCTTGAGGTCAGTGGAAGAAATTCAGGATAGAAGTGAAATAAACAAGCACATCATTCCCTCACTACAAATGACAGCCAGCTTAGTGCAGTTGTCATCACCTTCATTCTTTCTTTAAACTTTCCTAAATAGACTTAAGGACTTTCTTCTGAGCTCAAAATTAAATCCTGGACAGTAGTGATGTTGTGGAATAATGAAGCTGGAAAGAGCTTTTTAAAAAATATGCCTTTATTTTGTCCCCCCCCCACATGATACTGATGCAGTAAAATCTTAAATTGCAGTAAGTCTCTATTGTTGTTGTTGTGTGCCTTCAAGTCATTTCCTACTTATGGTGGCCTTAAAGTATTAAAGCAACCCTTTGGTGAGGGGGATATACTTCTAAGTAAATACATGGAGACAAAAATATTTTGCATGTGTGTTTCTGGCCATTTTTTAAAATGCTCTTGTTGTTGCCCAAGACAAGGACTTCAACACACTGTAACAAGTAATTAGAGTACAGTGCTTCTCTGAGAATAAGGCTAGTATTAACATTACCTAGCAGAAAAATGCAGAAGTGAAGCATGCTGCATTGGTCAAATGTCAGATGTTGCAATTCAGACATTTTAGTATCAGCAATGTGTAATGAAGAAAGCTGACAATAAGAGAATGAACTCATTTGAAATGTGGTGTTAGAGGAGAGTTCTACAGATGTCATGGTGTGCCAAAAAAGATAAATGAATAGGTCCATGAGCAAATTAAGCCCAAACTCTCCTTAGAAGCCAAAATGAGCAAACTGAGGCTGTTGTACTTTGGACGTATAATGAGATGACATGCTAACAAAGATAACAGGGCTTGGCAAAGTGGAAGGCAGTAGGAAGTCAAAGCCAACTCAACAGCAATTAGCAACAAAATCTTCAATATTAGCCAAAAGGCTGAAAAAGCATCTTTTGTACTTACCAGTTTCTGCAATATACATCTAACACCTACCTTGGCCTTTTGCCCTCCATTCTGTGCATTTAATACACGAGGCTACAAGTAACTCAAAAGTGCAAACCGCTTTTGCAATCCAATCCAGTACCACTAACATGCAAGTATGTCCCTTTGAACGGAAAAGGATTTACTTCTTGTTTTTGTAAAAAATGTTTTATCAATTGTAGTACTAAAAGTTCAACAATAAATAAGGATAAAATAACTAATAATCATTGGGCATAAGAAGGAAAAGGGGGAGAAGACAAGGCAGCATATTTCAGAGTGGCATATTTTTACATGTGATGTGATGCATCTGATGAAGCGGACAAGACTCCATGAGAGCATATGCTAAAATATATCAGTTGGTCTCAAAGGTACTTCCAAATCCCTCCTGCCTCCCCGCTTTCATTCTCATATTGAAATAAGCTAACATGGCTATGACCTCAAAAACTGCTAACAAATATTGAGTAGACATGTATAGGTTTTTTCATTATCCTGTTAAAAGGCCCTGAATCAAAGAGAAGAAGAATCCTGCCCATGGATAGTAAAGAGGAGTACACCATCCCATACCTGAAAATATTCCAGAATACAAAAGTGAAGCAAGCCAAATCAAGAAATCCAGAAACAGCAGTACTGGGCACTTATGAGAAATCATACTATTAAAATTATTTTTCTTATTCCATAGTTTAAGACTATGTCCTATAGCAAACAGTATGGATAAATTTAGCACAGTGGTTCTCAAACTTTGATCCTTCAAGGTGTTTTTTTTTTCTTTTTTTTTTATTATATTTTTTTAAAAACATAAAACAAATACTATAAAATCGAACACAAGTATCCATATTATACACGTGAAAAGAAAAACCACTTATATACATTATCATATCGGTATTGAACATCCTAAATATTTGATAACATACAATAAACAGAAAGGAAATGTTTTATTTCCTTTAAGCCTAAGTGTACAAAACCGTAACTTCCTTGCCTCCCTTAAGAGTTCCTAAAACAGCTAATCTCAACTATCTAAAGCTCCCCAATTCTTTGTGATGTATTAACATGTATTTCTGGTCTATAAAGATATATTGAAAATAATTTACATAAATAAATGAACATTTTTTTTAAGCTCAATTCCGTCTTTGTGTCATTTTTTGTGTACAATTATATATGGCATCTTGTGTTCACCACCCACCTATAACCAATACAACCAATACAATACAATATATAACCATATACTCGTAAAATAGAGGTTCAATACAAAAAGAAAAAAATGATAAAAGGATCTTACATAGTACATCCTTTTGAAGTCACATACTTTGTAATTAGTTTCCAGTCCTGTTCAATTAACTTTTCTTGTTTCCCCTTTAATCTAGCTGAGAGTAGATCGAGTTGTTTATAATCAAATAATTTTTGAAACCATAACTGTAAATCAGGAATGTCCGGCATTTTCCATAACCTTGCGAAAACAATTCTTGCCGCTGTAACCAAAAATAACAAAGTCCTTTTGTTTTTAGCTTGGAATTTTGCATTAAAAATATTTGTCATATTTAAGAGGAAAAAAGCCTTCAAGGTGTTTTGAACTTCATCTTCCAGCCAGGATAGCCAATTGTCAGGAATTCTGGGAGCTAAAGCCCCAAATTCTGGAGTGCCAAAGGTTTGAGAACCACTGTTTTAGGAAAATAAAACAAGCAACAGGCTGAGCAGTTCCCTAAGCAATATACCATAAGGGAGTGGTTAGAGAGCAGTGACCTATAGATTAAATAACCAAAATCTCTGTGCCCTAGGAATTGTGAACCTGTGGTCTTTGAATGTTATTGCCATCAGCCCTGACCATCATGGCCAGTGAAAGGATCAAAATCACAGGATAGGCAGCAGATTCCCTATTTTTTAATTAACCCGTAGGAAAGATGATCTCTGAAAGAGTTGTTGGTGTTTTTTTCTTTGTTTTGAAATAAAGAAAGGGGAGGTAGTCTGTCTTTCCTTCCTTCTGATCTATCTCTACTAAGTAGGGACAATTCTACCTCATCTTTGTAGGGGATGGATTATTTAACACCTCCCAATATAGCAACCAAACAGAATTATTTACTCTCTCTCTCTCTCTCACTCACACACACAGAGTGATGGCTGTCTGTTGAATCTGTACATGAGTTACTGCAATGAGCTGGCCTCATTCCAGTTAGGAGGGTACGCTCCACACAGAGACTCATGCAGAAACATAAGGGTTTTTCTGAGAGGTTAATTCTAGATCTGCAGTGTTTTGTTGATGAATCAGATTAGTGGACTGAAGCCCTTTTAATCAGCTAAAATGGCACCAGAAGCAGGTACCATCTTTTTTGAAAAGTGTTTTTAAAAAATTGAATAAGGCTATTCAAGAGCTATTAGTTATGAACGATGGCTATACATGCAACCTCCACATTTAGAGGCAATATGTTGCTGTTGAATACCAGCAGGAAAGAGATTTTCATATTCTGCTTGTGGACTTCCCAGAGGCATCAAGCTGAACACTATATAAAACTGGATGTTGGACTGGATAGGCCTTTGAGCTGTTCCAGCAAGACTCTTCATAGGCTCTTATAAGTGCAAGGGCAAATGCCATGTCTCAAATTAATTAGAAATGTAATTTGGTAACCTTTCCTTTTAAACATTGTTTTCACAACATTCTCATCAAACAATTATTTATGAAATCTGCAAGTGGTTGTGATGGGTCTGATGTGTATTCAGTTCAGGTGGTGGGAAGAAATGCTTGTGATAATTTGTTAAACAGACAGGAGAGTTTTTATCAAATGTTGTAAGGCCTATAGTAATTATCCTCCTTTTAAAACATTTCCCTTTTGACTTGAGTTTGGGCTGCATATTGAGACCAATGGGTATTAATTATTTAGATCTTGAAATTCCTTTAACAAATACGAATCTACCTCTTAAATCACATAATCTTCTATGCTTATAATTTGTAACTTTAATAAAAGTTTTTTTTAATCTCTAGTTTGCAAAACACTCTGTAAGCGGCAGCTGCCATTTTAGAAGTATTCTTTCATATTTTATTACCCTGTATTTGCCATTATAGAAGACACACCATTGTATAAGACACACCCCATTTATAAATCAGCAGATACTATTTGTCATTGTATAAGATACACTAACGTATAAGACGCACTCTATTTTCAAACAGTATTTTTCGGGGGGGGGAGTGAGTCTTATATACCAGCAAATAGGGTATATGGTTTGGGATGGCTTGCGATAAAATTAGTTTAAGCCAGGGTTCTCAACCTGGATTCCCTGGAACCTAAGAATTCTGCAGGAAGTTGCTAGTGGTTCCAAGAGAGATCATGACTGGGGAAAAAGGAAATTTAACTATAGATGTTCCCTGACATCTAAAAATTATTTCAAGGGTTTCTATAGAGTAAAAAGGTTGAGAAAGGCTGGTTTAAGCAATTTAAATTTGAAACAGTAAACATAATTTAAACATTTTAAAAACATATTACATAATTGAAAAATTTAAATAATTTAAATAATTCTCTTTCTCTCACTCATTTGCACACACAAAAGAGGGAACACTTCTATGATGCTGCAGATTTTTCTTCCAAAACCATTTTATACATATGTTTATGTGTTTATCCTATGCACATTTATTAAGCAGTAAGAGCTGCTGTGTACAGTGGGGCTTACCTCTGAGTAAACATGTTATAGTAGCAGTGAACAAAATATAGCTTTCCTGATGTTGTTGGACTGCAACTCCTAGCAACCTTAGCAAGCATAGCCAATAGTGAGGTATGGTGGGACTTTTCCAACAATATCTGGAGGGTTGTTATTATATTATATTATAGGACTGTATGTTAATTGATGAAAGCAGATACCACTCATCATCTAAGAAAGCAGACTTACGCATAGTTTCCTTGGAGTAAACTCAAATGAAAATAGTGAGATTTCTGAGTAAACATAACATGGGACTGTAGTAAGATCTCTTTAACTGACTAGTCTCCAGGGGATAGTTCAATGCTCAAACCACCACACCATGCTGAATTTCAACTTGGAAATTAGCTGCTTTCTAGAATACATTGTAAAATACACCAGGAAATTATTTTTACTAGTTCCATAAGCAGTGTATAAGAGTGGTAACAGATTCATACATAGAAACTAGTGTAATATACCCAGCATTGCCAGGGATTTTATTTTCTCATAGGTAATACTTGTCAGAAAGATTTGAGATCCTGTATCTCTAATTCCCCAAAGTGTCTTGTCCAGTACCTGTAACTTTTCCCCATATTCCCCAAACCAATCTGTATTCAGAGTTATTAACATAGAGAGGTTGGATTCCTAGGCCACGTCTCCATAGCAACCAGCCTATTCAAGGCAGACACAGTTGACTGAGGCCCAAGAGCTCTCTGGCTGAGAATTCTAAAGACCCGTCTCTAAGCTGCAAACCCCAAGATTCCATAAAATCTTAGGCAGCCAATCATATGAGGTGTTTGCCTGACACAGACAAGCAAACTTTGGCTTTTATATATTAGATTATATGTGTGATTATAAATTGGGATAATGTAGCATTGTCAGTTGCACCTCGGACAAACAATTTGTTTTTGTTTTTTAGTTTGTCCTTATCCAGAATACCAACCAATCTGCCCTCCCCTGGTCCAAGATAGTCTGTTCTGCTCCCAGCTTCCTTCCCTGTTTTTCAATGTTTCCCTCAACAGTTGGTCAGCACTTCTTGCCCACTGAGCATGCTCCTTCTTTTGTGGGGGAGGAGGCTGTTTGAGGTCCTCTCCTTACCCCTATCCCCCTCCTTAAAGAGGTTCCATACTTCTGAAAACTTCAGGACTCTCCTGAGCCTGCTAATATCTCCCTCTGTGCATGGATGGGGCCATTTTGACTATATAAGGATCTGCACTCAGGGAATAAGTTTGCTCCTAGCGTGTCTAGGATGAAGATGATGTCATGCTGTTGCTTGTTGTGGAAGACCAGTTGCTGTAGAGGGACCGCAGCATTCAAAGTAGTTTAGGAACCTTTAATTTCAGGGATGGAATTGACTGTAAGAGGGCAGAGTGCTAGTTAAGAGTGAAGGAACTAGGGATCAATAAGATAATAGTTGTGGATTTGTATGTTTATTTTAAAACAATTATTTATATATTGGGACACCATTCCTCTCAGCTGCTTGTTTAAAGCTGAGATCAGTCCTGTCTAGCCCCTCATCCTTCTAAGGGCTGATGTTACGATTAACTTCGAGGGTGATGATATATGTTAGTAATAACAACAAAATATTGGACAAACGGAAAAAGTCTTACAGACACATTAAGTACTCCAAACACATAAAATATGTCCCATAAAAATATATAAACTCTCAGACACAGGTATTTCCAGAATGCCACAGAGCTTTCCAAAAAGCCATGGCCATTGCTGTCTTTAAGCATCAACGCACTGTGTTGTAACACAGTGTTCCTTAAGCTCTCTGATGTGGGGGATTGACAGGGTTCTCTCTCCCCACCATGTGCCAGGAACTGGCATCCCATTTGTGCCCATTTATTACAATTGTTTCTTTCTTGTCTTCAAGTTTGCCATGGATTGGGACTGGTCTACAAATCATCACTTGGAGCAGCACTGTTAAGGTAAGCAGTCTACTTTCAGGAAAGAGTTGGTCCAAGACATTTTCTTCCCTGACTCAAAGGACATCATAATGCCTTCTTCCCCAGTCCACATTCAGGAGTAGCCACTGAATGTTACTTCAGTTCTAGAAAGGTGATAATACCAATCCTGTACTTGAACCTGTCCTCTTGTCTAGTGGAGACCAAGTGACATATGTAGCTTGGTCTTCCAGTGGAGCAAATACAAAGAACCAGCAAGAATGGCCAGGGAGCTGTGACTGCTGATTCCCAGAGTCTGCCACTTGCAGTGGTTTCTGTACTCAGTCCAATGACAGGGTCAGTTTTGCCTCAGGATACCTTTCTGAGACTGCTGAGTCCTTTGAGGAAGCTGCATACAGCTGCCAGGGAAAGCATTCTTAGACATATTCTATCTATAGTACACAGAGTCAATTCTATACTTTACAGTATTTAACAGTTGGAGAACCAGGTTTCGTGAGACTGAGTGCCTTTCCACACTACGCTGTTATAGCACCATTATTTCCCTTTCAACATCCTGTGGAATTCTGGGGTTTGTAGTTTACTGAGGCCCAAGAGCTTTCTGGCTGAGAATTCTAAATGCCCCTCCCTAAACTACAAATCCTAGATTCCATAGGATGTTGAAAGTGGAATAATAGTATTATAACACTGTAGTTTGGAAGGGCCCTGAGTCACATCAGAGCATGGTCAAAAGGGTGTTGCCAGTCTAAAAGACGGGGAAAGTTATGTATAAGGAAGAATGCACAAAACTAGCTTTTTAAACAGAAAAAAACAACAACTGGAATTTATGAGCTGAGCTTAGGAAGGGCAAGGCTCTGTCCCCTCCATTCCTCTTCCTCCAGTAGAGTTAATTGAATCAAAGTTCACTTTTTTACTTTGCAGCAAATGAAGTAAGCAGAGGGCAAAGGGGGAAGTTGGGAGGGGGAGAGAGAAACTAGGACATTTACATTTTAAAAGCAGATGAGAAAGTGGGACAGCAGAGGATTTAACTGGAGGCCGTGTTGCCAAACCAGGAAGTTGGAGGGTATTATCAACTCCAGGGGAATGGATATATTGGGCCCATCTGCCACCTTATCTTATGATATGGCCTTCACAGAAGAGAAGGGCTCTATGAGGTACAGGACAAACACCAATCTGTGCTCTTTCTATAGCAAGAAGGCAGTCGATGTGATGCTGGCTATTAACCACAGTTCAAACTGGCATTTTTAGTTTCCAATTTTCTTACTGCAACAGATGCTTTCCAACTTTCTTAGGACCAAAGAGAATCAAACTAGATGTGATGCAGGAGATCTGTAGACAGGTTATCCTCTATTAATTAAAAAAAAAACCACAGGGAAGTAGATCAGCATAAGAGGAGAGGGGCTGATATTTCCTCCATGCCATTTTCCAATGACAAGCTCCCCTAAGGTTAGAGGGAGAATAATTTTAATTAGGAAAATGATGCTGAAGAAGTATGCAACTCCTATCCTAGCACTACAGTCCCAATCCAGATTATCTTCCAACCAGGCATAGGTCCTTTCTGCACGACACTCTTATGGTGCGATTATTCCACTTTCAACCTCCTACGGAATCCTGGGGTTTGCAGCTTCGCCCCTCCCGAAGCTGAAAACCCCAGGATTCCCTAGGAGGTTGAAAGTTGAATAATCATGCCACAGGAGTGTCGTGACGAAAGGACCACAGTTTCTTTTGTTTTGTTTTGTTTCATTTTGCTTTAGTTAGAGATCTTGTTCACAGATCTTCCCGGTTGCATCTATTTTGGCTGTGGCTTATTCAGTTAGAATTTAATTCGCCATGACTTTGCCAGCACCAAAATATTACTTGCAGTTCTGCTGAGACTCTGGCAAAACATCAGATCTGAAAACATTGTCCCTAAAATAATTCCAGATGGGTTATAATTATTTTGTACCCAAATTCTTTCTCCTCAGATTGTCAAGGGTATATCTACGCAAGTTCTAGTTGTTCATGTGTGCCAACAACAACAAGAAGAACAACATTTATTTCTTACTTCCCTCTTCCCATGGATTGAGGCAGGGAACAACAACAGATTAATGTATAACATATATCAGTTCAAAATAGAGCATCAATGAAAGAATAACAATTAAGTGCATCCTATCAGTTTAAAAGAACAAATAATACAAATACATAATGAAAACAGTCAATACATATTTAAACTCATAGTTAAAATTCACAATTTAAAATCATCTGGATAAGCCTGCTGGAAGAGATTGGTCTTTAATTCTGTTTTAAATTTGGACAGCATATTCAGTAACAATAGTAGCTACAAGCAGCAACATTCTAGTTATTTAGACTCTTTGGAGACTGGCCAGCCTTCCCAATAAGAAGAGGCTGAGAATCAATTGTGCCAGTGAAATTTCCCACTCATTTTCCTTATCCAGACTGATAGTTGTGCCAGACAAGACAACATATTGGTGGCAAATGCCAAGAGAAAACCTGAAATCTATCAAAGAGCTGTTTACCATCCCTTGGGCCATTTCTTTTTTTTTTAATTTTTTTTTATTAATCCCTTGGGCCATTTCTGCACTACACTGTTATAGTGCTATTATTCCACTTTCAACATCCTCTGGAATTCTGGGGTTTGTAGTTTACTGAGGCCAAAAAGTTATCTGGCTAAGAATTCTAAAGGCCCCTTCCTAAACTGCAAACCCCAGGATTCCATAGGATGTTGAAAGTGGAATAATAGCACTGTAACAGTGCAGAAATGGTCTTGGTTAGGAGTAGCCAAGTTCCTTTGTGCTGCAGGGATCTTAATGAGACAGTTCTTAACCTGTCTTAACACAGAGATGTTCTCAGTTCATGGAGTACAAAGAATATCATCTTTCCATCCCCAAATAACAAAATTGTCCTGTTTGAAGGAGTCCAGTGGATGTAGTGGAGTGGTTTAAGCACTGGACTAGGTCTTTGGGACCGGAGTTCAAATCTCTGTTCAACTATGGAAACCCAGTGGGGGGCCTTGGGCAAATCACACTTTCTCAGCCTCAGAGGAAGGCAATGGCAAACCTCCTCTGATGAAAGCTGGCCAAGAAAATCAATGACAGGCTCACTTTTAGGTTGACAGAAGTTAGAAATGACTTGAAGACACACAACGAGAAAACAGAGTGATCCAGTGTTCATTTATTTCAAAATAGTTCTGTCTCAAACCTTTACACACTTTCACAAGAAAGCACTACACAGTACAAAAACATAGCACACTATGCCTTTTTTAAAAAGTGATTAAAATGCTTTAAAAATGTAAAACAACATACAGCAGAACAGCTTTTTAAAAATCAGACAAATTTTGGATGTAAAATCTCTGGAAAAGCCAAAAGGTCCTGCATAAAAATTATGAGAAAGTGTGTCCAGCTAGCCTTTCTGAGAAAAGCAACCTTTTTTTTTAGATTTCTAGTGTTCACTGTGATGGTAAACATGGCTGCATATACTATTTAAGCATGCAGGTAAAGGTGGATATACACTGATAGACCTCCATACAAAAAATAGTTCCTATCACATAGAAAATTTTGATTTCATGCAGTCCTCACACCAACTTCCCCTAGATGTGAAATAATCCTTTTTTTTTTTTACCATTCTTCCTTCCTTCCTTCCTTCCTTCCTTCCTTCCTTCCTTCCTTCCTTCCTTCCTTCTTTCTTTCTTTCTTGTTAGCAAGGAACTTTCAGTGTTATGTACCACCTCTCAAATTCTGAAATCATGCATCCCAGAGTGTTTCTGTAACTACAGAGTTACAGCAGCTTAATGTTGCTTTAAATCTTACGGTTCATTCTATGGAATCCTGAGAAGATGGGCTGATCAGCAACATTTCTTGGGCCAGATCTATCTTGCTCTGTGGACTGCTTGTTCCACGACTGAACTGACTTCAAGGTTAAGAGGTTCATGGTGCTTCACTTGTAAAACTAGGCATTCTGGACTTCAAACTTGGCTTGAATTGGTATTATCTTTTGACCTGAAAAACCTTGCCCTCTGTATCTCTAAACGTATATAGAATTGTTAGTGATCACTCCATCCTGAGGCAGCAATGCTTTGCACATTCCCCAAAATCAGATGGGAGCCCTCCTGTTTTCACTAGCAACATGATGTGAAGAAGGGAATATCTGTATAATTTGCCTCCTTTTAGTTCTAGGCTCCCCCAGTCACTGCAAACTTACTGCATTTATTCCTAGATGCAATATTGACTACAATTATGAGCCACAGCTGCAAGTGAAAAATGTCCAGGAAGCTCTGTAATAATTAACCCATGCTTATGGAGCAATAAACACTTTATTGTTTCATTCGTTGTTCAAATGACACTGGTGCATATGGGACATACAATATAGAGATTTCTCTGGGTGAGGTGCCTCCTTCTTGTAAGCAGACAAGGCCTCTGCTCAAGGAGGTGTGGCTTTGCATTTGAAAGGGTGGAGTTTTTGCAATATAGTTGTTGTGTTCCTTTAAGTGGTTTGTAACTTAAGGTGAACCTCTCATGGGGTTTACTTGGCAAGATTTGTTCAGAGGGAGTTTGCCTCTGCCTTCCTCTGAGGCTGAGAGAATATGACTTTCCCAAGGTCACCTAGTGGGTTTCCATGGCTGAGTGAGGATTTGAACTCTGTTCTCCAGAGTTGTAGACCAACACTGAAAACATTGCACCACTCTGTCTGTCTATATTTAAACTACAGGAACCATGATTCCTGCATATACTATACCTTTCAACTGTCCTGATTTGGCAGAAATATTCCACCAAATTGAAAGAGTTCAAAATGGATTGGCATTTCAACCACCTTTGCAACAAAATAATTGTACTGTTCAGTGCTGTGACAGCAGGATGTAAACCTTTTAAATGTTTATTCACACATTCAGCTGTGCTAACATATGAGTGTGTTGTGTGTGTGGGCAAACAGACTAGCTGCCTGTGTAAATGCATGGAACATACAGACGTGTCTGCTAATGTACATCTAGATTTGATCCACAGAAGAAACACTGCTTTCCGTTTGTGGACACAGCAATGCAGTGATGTGCAGCGAGGGAACGCTCACGTGGTATGACCATAAACATACAGAAAAGCACACAAATGCCCTTGAATTGTACAAGCTGGTACGACTGCAAGATTTGCTGATCCATGCACACAAGCATGCTGGAGCTCCACAAGACGTCTCTGCCCATGCAGTCAAGTGGATGGCTGTGCATAAATCAGTGGCACATAAAAACATGCGCCAGCAGCAAAGCTGGGATTAGGGACCAGCCACGTTCTTTGAGGCTGCTCTGGGGAAGATGATGATCTCTGAATGCAGCTGTCACAGTCACAGTCTCCTTGTTTGGGAGAAACAGATGTTGCACACCCTCAGCTTCCTTGGCCTCCAAAGGTTTGCAGGAACATATAAAGAGAGACAGTTCTCCCCTCCATGAATGCATGCTTTTGCAAGGTTACATAGCAGACAGCTACTATTTCCAACATAGTGGGGTTGTTCCCTGTTTTTTCCCCTTCCCAGAATGTTGGAAGCTTGGAATATTTGCAGAAAGGAATGCTGAATTCTGTGACCTGCATAAATTATGCAAAGAAAATGTTCCCATGCATATATCTTATATATTTCTAGAAATACATTTACTTTTTATTTGTTTTATTGTACTTTAAACCACTTGTAAGCCATGCTGGGAACCAAGAGAGGATGGGTTGCAGATTTCTTCCGTTAGTTGAAGAGCCCATCAATCTTTGCAGGAAAACAGGCTAGATATCTTTTCCTCCAAAGCTCTTGTAAAAGAAACAATGCAAAATAAAGCAGCAAATATTCTAGGCCCCCAAAGTAGAAACTGTGTAAGTCCACAAATTCACCCAAATTCCTCTCTCCATCCAAGATTTTATGCAGACCTGCACTCTATCATATATATCTCTGGAACTGACTTATCCTGTCAGACAGTTAGTCTATCTAGCCTTAGTCTGTCTACCCTCATTTGCTGTAGCTTTCCAAGAACCCGGGATGTTCTGCATGCCAAGTACTGTATGTGCTTTATCATAGAGCAATGCTCATTTCCTACAAGGTATTTATGTCAACCACTGCAGGAGCTCTGGGAATCAGATAGCAGCTTCTTATTCATTATGCTACCAGGACAACTCCGTCTAAATGATCTGTTAAAAACTGTTCCTTACTCATGGCCAGCCCGACCATTGGGGATATGAGGCAGCACTTCAGCCACTATATGTTCTGGGAGAAGAAAATGGTAGTTTCTTGGCTATTCTTCAAGAACTGTCTATTTTCCCCTCTGTCAAAGGACAGAGGTGTATGTGTCATATAACCCATCCTGGATCCCCTAAACTAGTTTACTACCTCAGTTGTGATACTAGTCAGTTTCTGTGTAGGGGCTGGAAGGGAGAATAATGTTGTTCTTTGCCACAAGCAGTAAAAATCTTGGACCAGCCATGTCCCTGTATTAGCCAGCACAAGTCACAAGTCTTTCTCTAGCAGTGCCTTGACTGTAGAATTCCATCCCAAGGGAGGTCAAGTTGGGTTCATTTCTAGGGGGTAGTCAAACGATATTAGTCCAAAAACTCTCTAGTGTTTAAAACCAGTTTAAAAGTTAGGCTTTAAAAATTGTTTTAAATCAGTACTTAAAGAATGGTTGGTTTTCAAATTGACTTTGAAAATGCTTTTTAAATCTGCTTTTTAAAACATATTTTTATCCATGTCACTTATATCATTTTGGGAGTCCTGTTGAGCAAACACAGGGTAAATAAATACCTAAGTATATATAGTAAATACACAAATACTCCCTGAATATATAATTAACTACAGAGGGCAGATTTGCTACATGAAGACTGTGCTCCGTTGCATCCACTTTTTAAAGAGACCAAGTGAGGTGTGTGCTCCAGCATATTAGAAGGTAGAATCCTCATCCTGAAAAGAAGAGGCCGCCATAAGAGCTGAAATGAAATAATTCTGCCCGGTACTGCTCCAGGTGGATGGATTTGAAATGGCTTCTGTGCTTGGTTCAAAGTACAGTTGGCACTCCACATTTGCTAGGGGGGTGCAAGACCCTTGCAAAAGTGGAAAAATTACAAATATCAAAATATGTCTGTGTGTCTGCAAGAAGAGGGCCAAGGCAGGTAGAGAGAACAGATACCCAGGGTCCAACCCAGGTCAGGGAAAGCAGAGGGAAGGAGGAGTGGGTTGACATGGTGACCCTATACTTCTATCTCACCCATCTCCTTCCTTGGGTGTTGAGAAGGCATTGGGTGAGAGTTTGTGGTGCTGAGAAATCGGGCTGTGAGTCATTCTTAGCTCATCAGGTGGCGGAGGAGGACCAGAGGCAGTTTTTTTAAGGGCTGCACAGACTGATCAGAACTGTGGACAAGGAAGTTTTCCCCAGAAAAGAAGTGCCTGAAGTAAGGGTGCAGGAACTGAAGAAACTCGCAAGCAATCATATCTGTGAAAGTCACAAATGTGAAGGGCCAACTGTACCACCATTCAAACCAAGCCACGGGAACGCTAGGCCCTAAACTGTGAAGAACCAAGCACACCTTCTTGTTCCTCAACAGACAATCTGACTAGACTTTCTTAAGGTTACTTTTGTCTGGTTTCTTATCTTCTTGGCCCCACTGCCCTTCCTGTGCTCTTGGAAAAAAAAAATTAGTATGGCTCCTGGTGATCTTACCACTAGGCAAAGTGAGGCAACTGCTCCAAGCAACAGATTTTGCTTGTTACAAAAGGGCGTCATACTGTTCATTATTTATTTAATTATGAAGGGGTGAGGCACTTGTGAGAATTTTCTGCATCAAGTGCCAAAACAAGATGACCATCCTGGGATGTTATCGCTTTGACTTTAGGAGCAAGAGGTTCCATCTGTTAGTCAGCCATGATGTTCGGCACTGCAGCCAAAATGTCTCTATTATATTGTACACCTTCAATATAATAGGGATAAGAACATGTTCAGCACGTAGGCCCTAATTATAAATGGTAGTTTACAACTAGGCAGACCCACTACAGGATTGTTAACACTGGGTGTATTTCAACTGGTCAAGAAAAACATCTAGGAGTTAACCTATTTCTCAAAGTTCTTTCTACACAGCTGGGGTGGCAATTGGATAACTTTTGAGATACTGATGGACTGCAATTCTCAGTGTTTCTCACCATTGACTGTGCAACTAGGGACACTGGGACTTGTAGTCTAATAGCATCTAGAGAGCCAAACAATTCCTAAACTAGTTATACAGGGTACCCCATGCGAGGAAAGCTCAGTGGAAGGCGAATGGACCCAGAGCCTAAGCTGAATTTGTATCATCCATGATTTTGGAAGCAGAGTACTGTATCTGGAAATACAGATCCCTAATTGCAGATGTTGCACATGCTGGTTATGCTTACTCAGGTTGGGAGGAAAAGCTATACATATGCATTTGCCTCTCTGTTATGATTTTGTATATTGGGCTGAAACTAGTTTCTGAGACTGGGCTGCATCTGAAACCTTTGCCTCTTTATTATTAATTAATCCTTATTATCATTAATCTCTTTTTCGTTATTTCATTCACAGGGTTGAAAATAGGTTCTGGGGCTAAGCTGTGTCTAAATCCTTCCTTATTATCTTCTCCTTCCCTTTTCTTCATGGCTGGACATTCCTAAACCAAGAACAAGACTGATATTCAATAGCACAGCCAATCAGTCTCAAAATAGACTGCTTCTGGAGTGCTATAAAGACAGGAAGATATAAGATGGTGTGTGTGTGTGTGGGGGGAGATATTCCCTTTCATAGTTATTTCTTGGTTATTTCTCTACATTTTCTAAAATCCAAGATTATTTTTAAATAGGTGCACTGCACTTGCTCAGAGCCACTGCATCCTCCCACAGATCACTTCTTACAAAGATACTCTCCACAAGTGGTGTATGCTCCTAGGCAATTTAGGCTTAGATTGCTTTCTAAAAGAAAGAAAACAAAAGAATTCCCAGGGAAGTGGAGAGGAGCTTTGCATATGCTCAGTGGCACTCAATTTAAGGTACCTGCTGGCAATCCTAAATTGTTCTTGTTTCAGAGACTGGCTGGCTAGGGAAAAATGTTGAAACTTTGCCTTTACATGCAGGCCTGCATAAGACGAGGGGCGGTATACACAGCCCATAGAGTTTCCTCCAACTCATGATGTGACTTTCTTCCGCCAGTATTCTTTCAACTCACAGAGTGGCTGAGGTTGGGAGAGGAATGGATATTCCTTGGGGACTTCAGAGTTCATGTAAGCTCAGAGTTGCTGTGCTGTCTGGAGCTGGGGGTAGGTGGGGTGGGCTGGATGCAGCGAGTTGCAGCCGGGCAGGGGAGAGGGAAAAGAGAGGGGGAGGAAAAGGGTTCTTCATGCTTCTGTGTGACGTTGTCCGTGTACAGTACACTTTATCCTCTGCAAATAAGCAGTGTCTGGGCGGCCCCTTCCCCAAGTGCAAGCTCCGTCTGGCCCTGATAAGCCCCCAGTCAGGCTGAGATCATCACACACACGTACACAACGCAGTTGACACACCACACCACCATCCTTCTTTCCAGGGAGAGCTCAGGGCAAGTAAGCAAAGGGCAACCTGCAAAGGAAGGGGACACTGATGAGAGAAAGGCAGCATCCAGTTGCAACCACTCTTGAAAGGAAAGAAGGAGGAGTTCTCCTCTCTCCCCCCTCCATTGCAAAACATGGTGGTGGTGTGTGGATAAGTGCCTGTGTTGCATAGGAGTGAACAGAGCAGAGAACAGGAAAAGAAGCTATCCATCCATGTTTCTGATTCCAGATCTACCAATTCTGGTTCTGAGAGTAGATTGTACTCTCCTTTAAGAGAAATTATGAGAATCCAGGAGCTCTAGCGTCTCAGACATCTACCTCCCATCCACTGGCCTTTTTAAATCCATCACTTGCCTCCTGCAGCTGGGTGTGGAACCCTAGATTCCTGTCTGGTAACCCTCCTTTCTGTAACCCAGAGGAATTAATTATCCTCCCAAGAGAACCCAAGCATCCTGGCTCTTTGCCAACATCTCTACTTTAATTGGCCTCCCTCTGCTTCTAAATTTGGAAATGGAATCCCTTCCTTCTTAGCTTTTGAAGTTTCTTATTCTACCCCACTGAACCTTCCTGAGAAATTCTAGGCCTGTTCATTCCCAGGTCTGTTCTACACAAGGCCAGTCCTATCATTAGGCAGCCTGAGGTGGTTGCCCCCAGGCAGCAAATGCGGGAAAGTTAGCAGAGATAGCTAATGAGATGAAGCAGGGGGCTATGAAGCAGTGGTCCTCCAGCGTGTTTTTGAAAGACCGGAAAAAAAAGGTCTTCATTTTCCTGGAACACGCCATTGCGTCCCTGACCCCTTGTGCAGATTTGCAGGCTCACACCAATGCGAGCCTGCGATCTGTGGAGGGCAGGCTTTAGGCATGGCAAGCTTCAGCGGTTGGTCGGGACCCATGACCAACCGGAAGCCGCCATTTTGGAAGCCGGAAGCCGCCATTTTGGAAGCCGGAAGCCGCCATTTTGGAAGCCGCCATTTTGGAAGCTGGAAGCCGCCATTTTGGAAGCCGAAGCAGTGCAGATCTACAGACCTCGCACTGCTCCGATTCGCCCTGGACGAAGGAGGAGGCCTGCAGAAGGGCTTCAGGGCCAGTCCATGTTGCTTTGGACCTCAGAAGAAGCGGTAGGTAGCGGCACAGAGCGATTCCCTCACCTCATGCGGAAAGGGCCTCAGTTTGAGGACAGATCTGTGAATGTCACATGACTTGTCCTTAGCCCTACGCCAACTAGACTGCTGACCCAACTTTGGCAGAGGACACTATCCCATTGCCGGTCTTGAATGAAGATTCAGATGTCAATTAGTCCACCTTCTGTTATGTGAATTGAGCTAGAGGGAGCCATCTTGACCTTCACCTCAGGGACCACTATGTCCTCAGCTGGCCCTCCCCACACACACCAAGCTCAGTGTTTCAATCAGAGCCCAAGAATGCTACCTGTGAGGCTTTCAAGATCTAACTGATCTTCCTTAAATTCAGAATTTTGCAGGGGTCCAGACAAACCCTCTATGTTTCTGTCCCACCTTCTGATTTGTAGTACTAAGAGCTGTCCATCTGGAAGCACCCATTGTCTTCTACCTGTAAACCTCTTGTGTTTTCTTGTCCTTCTTCTCTCCTTTTCCTAATACTTAGTGATTCTAAACCTTTGGTCCTTCAAATGGTCCTTCAGCTCCCAGAATTCCTGACCATTGGCTGTACAGGCTGGGATTTTTGTCCACTGAAATCCAAAACATCTGGAGGACAAAAGGTTGGGAACCACTCTTCCAAGTGTGACAAACCAAATGTCATTGTGAAGCTAATCTGTCTCCCTTTCCTGAATAGTATTTTTTGTGCTAACAAAACAGTGGAAAAACACTGTTGTTGTTGCGTGCCTTCAAGTTGTTTCTGACTTATGGCAACCCTAAGATGAGCCTATCACAGGGTTTTCTGGGGCTGGGAAGCATAGGAGGTTATAAATGCCAGTACTGCAAGCCACAAGGTTGTGAGTTCGATCCTGCCGGGCTCCAAGGTTGACTCAGTCTTCCATCCTTTCACAGGTCGGTAAAATGAGTACCCAGCTTGTTGGGGGCATGTATAGAAATGTTTCGAAATACATGCTATTTGTAAGTTGTTCGCCGCCTCGATCCATATGGAGAGGCGGGATACAAACAAATAAATAAATAAAAAATAAATAAAATAAATGGGAGTTGACATCATCTAGAGGTGCAAATTGTGTGGCCTTTTAGATGTTGTTGAACTGCAGCTCCCAGTAGCCCTAATTAACTTAGCCAATTGTAAAGAATGCTAGGAGTTGCAGCCCAGCAGCCTCTGGAGGTCTGAACATTTCCTATTCCTAGTCCACACATACAGAGTTCAGTCACTCCTCCACATTCGCGAGGGTTGGGGCGCAGAACCCTTGCAAAAGTGGGAAAATTGTGAATAATTCCCTCTGCGATTCCCATTCCTTCACCTTTTGTCCTGGTGTATGAGCCTTCTTTCCCTGCACTGGGGTCAGAGGCAAGGAGATGGGAGGGGCGAGTTCTGGAGGGCAGAAGGAATCGCACTGAGGCAAAAGGTAAGGAGATTGGGGCAGGAGGAAGAAGGCAGTGCATGTTTTCCTTCTGTCCTCTGGAACTTCCCCTCCTGCCCCCTTTCCTCTGCTCCAAGGATGATAATTCATGTGAGGCAAAAGGTAAGGGAATGAGGGAGGAGAATGTGGGGGCAGGCATAGGCATCTTGCAAATAATCAAATTTGCGAAGGTCAAACCCACAGATGTGGAAGGAGGACTATAAAATCTGTGTCTGAGGCAGGGTGGCTGCACAATAAAAACACGCATCTAGAAGCACACGTGTACACACACACACACACATAAAATCAATTAAGGAGTAGATCCAGATGGAATAACTGCACAAGGCCTGTTCATTGGTAGCAGTAGAAGCTGTTATCTGGAAGTCTTCCACGTGCCCAAGACTGAACTTTCCTCTGCTTGTCCTCACTCTTGGTCTAGACTTGGCAACAAACCAACAAGGCTTTGTAGGTTGTATTCAGCTGCTTTCAACTTCCTCCATAAAATTAACCTTGCCACACTTTTCACAGGATTCTTTTGGCTAAAACAGTTCTGTGGCAGGCAGAAACTGAAACCATGAAATAGTTTGGCTGTGTCCAGTGGTGTAATTTGGGGCAGGGAGGAAGAATGTGAGGGTTCATTGACCCTCTCAAATAAGAATTTCCATCCCATGAAATTTTCCTTCAGTCCATAAATTTCTAACATTGCCACCAAAAAAAAAAAAAAGGATCATTCCCACCTAGAAGTTTTCTATTTGCTGTTTTCTCATTCCCTTGGTGACATCGCCTGCTCCTTTTCTTTGGATGCCTAAATGGTATTTTGAAATGCTCAGCTGAAGTTTTAAATTTGCTGCAATGCTAGAAATTTGTGGACTGAAGGAAAATTTCACCGGGGAGCAGAATTCTCCGTGTTAAGAGAAAAAAGACGTAATCTTCTACAGTTCTGCCTGAAGTGCAGTAGAATCCTTGTTTTTTAAAGAAAGAAAGACAGAAAGAAAGAAAGAAAGAAAGAAAGAAAGAAAGAAAGAAAAGCTGAGCACCTACAGGCAATAACTCAGGTATTCTGGATAAAACCACCCTAGCCCTCTCCCATTCTCTTCTACTAAGCCATGCTACCTTCCTAAAGCTGAAGCTTTGTCTTCCTTTGTCAGTTCCTCCAGCTCACTAGATTCTCCCCCTCCGTCCTCTTCCTGCAGCCCCTCAGAGCCTGTGGTCTATGGAATCCAGGATGTTGCACAATTTGTTAAGAAACTGCCATTGGGGATGTGAACTGGGGGCACAGTTTGGGGAAGGGGGGCAGGGGGAATTGTTTATGCTTGAACTTCTGCATCTTTGCTTTTTTTCCCCCTGCGGTTTTGCAGCAAGAGAAACTGAGCAAAGTAACTGTATGTTAGCTTGGAAGCTGCAGATTCCTCAAGAATGTCCAATTGTTACCGCCATGCCTGGTTCAAACCCCTTCCTTTTCCTTTTAAAGTTTGCACTCAGTTAACAATTCCTAATATTTTGAGCTTTGCCTACAACCAGTGGCCATGTGTCTGCCTAGAAGTGGCCAGATTTTACCTGGAATCCTATTGGTCCACTATGCTAATGGTTACACCTTTTTCACCTTCAGGCATCATGGCAAGGGAACACAGACAAAATCTGCAGATGCTAAGCTGCCTATTTCCCCAACACTGTCTCTCTTTCGCAACCTTCCAACTGTCCCAGTTTAGCAGAAACAGTCCCAGTTTATCCACTGGCTACACTTTTTGAAGCTACTTTTAAAAACATTCCAGTTTCCCTCTCCTCCCCTGACTTTATTCTTGGCTTTCTTCAATTGCTGCAGTTCTTAATTAATTCAGCAAGGAGAGAGGAAGGGAGGAATCTTGCCCTTCCCTGTAGACTCAGGCAGAAGCAAAGCACTGCACCCTCTTCTAGTTTGCAGGTTGTTCTTTATTAATAATTTTTGCTGTCTTGACCACACTCTGATGTGTCTTGGCTGCATGTGTTCTAGTTTTCATCTGAAATGTTGTAGGGAATGTCTTTCCTGGCTGCTGTACCTCTGATCTTTTTCCTGCTGCTGTCATCACCTATGTTGGCATAATTACATCAGAAGACCTTTCACACTAGCACCATGATTGTACTTTAACTGCCTTGGGAACATGCTATGGAACCTCCTCTGGAAAGTTGTAGTCCAAGGGAAGGCATTTGGAATTCTCAGCCAGTAGACTCTGGTCCCTTCCAAAATTCTAACCCCAGATTCCACACAATATTTGCAATGGCAATTAAAATCAGAGGCATATCTAGGGTGGGGCAACAGAGGTGCATGCCTGGCCGCTAATGCCAGGGGGCACAAAAAACCACCCCACCCCATCCTGCCTGTTCTGTCCTTCTGCCACCAGAGACAACTATTTCACTAGGGCACCAGTGTTGAAATTTTACAAATATCTGGTCAGTGGGCAGAGCTGGGATAGGTTTCAGAAGGTCAAAGGTAGAGATTGGGATTGTTTTAGTGGCTTAGGCCATTTCTGCACTAGACTGTTATAGTGCTATTATTCTACTTCCAACATCAACATTAGGCCTCTCACCCCTCCCCAAAAAAAGAAAAAAAAAGAATTGAGATTACTAGATAGGATTAGGCCCTATCATCATTTTAGAATTTTGTATTCCAACTGCACTGGTTCCAATTGGATTGTTACCAGGCCCAGTTCAAAATGCCATTTGGACTTTTAACTTCTTTCACAGTTTACAGCCAGAGTACTTGAAGGACTACCTGTTTCCATATGTACCTTACAATATTCAGTGGTGGCCTAATTGAGGATGTCCCCACCATCTGAGGTAAGACTGGTGGTTATCAGACCGAGGGCCTTTTTAACAGGTGGCACCTTTATTTTTGAAGGTTCTGTCCAGAGAGGTTCACCAGATTCTTATTTTGTTATCTTTTGAGCAGTTAAATCCTTTTTATTTTCCCAAGCTGATGTTTAAATATATCTTATTCTTACTAACTTTGTTATGCTGCCCTTATAATTTTGTGCCTTTTTGTTTTGTTTTGTATATTTAGATTAGAGAGCTTGTGTGGTTTAGTAGTTTGAGAGCTGGACTGTAACTTTGGAGACCAGAGTCTGATTCCTCACTCGGGGCCTTAGAATCACCCACTGGGTGACCTTGGGCACATCACACACTCTAACCACCAGAAAACTTCATAATAAGGTTGCTCTAGGTTGCTGTTAATTAGAAATGACTTGAGGGCACACAACAACAACCTAAACAACAACCACCACCAAAACAACAACATTTGCCTTCTATTTCTTTTATTTTTTTTCCAGTGTACCAGGTGGTATAAAAGTACTTAGAAAATGAGCAGTAAATATTAGGTTTGCTTCTAATACAATAAGACAGGGCAGAAATTGAGTGGCCCTCCAGATATTGCTGAACTACAACTCCCAGAATTCCTCTGACTATGTTGGTGGAGCTTCTGGGAGTTGCTAGTCAACAACCTGCAGCAGGACATGCAATTCTCAGCCCTGCAACAGGGCCTGCTATGGCCTTGTAGTGGTTCAAGCATTGAACTACAATCCTGAAGGGAAGGGTTTGATTGCCAACTTGGACATGGAACCTCACTGGGTGACCTTGAGTACATCACGTACTCTCAGCCCCAGAAAACCCTGTGATAGGTTTGCCTTGGAGTTGCTATAGGTTGGAAATGACTTGAAGGCACACCACAATGACAACACCAACAACAAATGCCCTTCCCAGGGTGACGCTGCATTGCCTTCTGTCTTAGAGCAAGGGTGAACAGAAGATAGACCTGATTTCCTGGTAGATCTCTTGGTATTCTGAAGTAGAGATTATCGAGAGGTCTGACTCAGTGTAGCCTAATGACAGTAATGAATGTAGCAGCAGCTCCTAAACTAAGCTACGGAAATAGACTAAAATTTAGAGGAAAACAAAGTGCGTGTTTGCATGTGATCAGATTACAAACTCGTTTCTGGTACTGAAACAATTCCTAAGATGCACATTTGCTTCGAAGTACTCTGATCCATAATGCTAAAGGAATGTCCCTTATCCGACCCTCTACCTGTCTGGGCACTATTTTGTACCTGATAGACCTCAGCTTTCAGGTAAAACTAAAAAAACTAGTAGGTCTAGCAGGCTTAAGGTCTGTTTGTTCCTGCCTTAGAGAATGTGACATCCTTTGTTTTAGGCAGAGCTGAGGGCAGGGGGATTATTCCTACTGAAGTCTACAGGAGGAAGGGCTAAATGGCAACCCTGTACACAACATGGATGTATGTATTCTCATGGCTAGTGGATCCCATGGCAATGGGATAATGAACCAGCTCTAGGTTTTCATCTGAACTTTAAGAGAGCTATCCAAGGTGCTGAAGGGATTTGAATACAGGATTGAGCACTATGGCTATCTTCTCCAAATTTCACTCTAAAACTCAGAATAGATGCACAGTTCTACTGACATGGAAACAACCAACCATCCCTGAATACATAGTAATGTGATGCAGCATCTGAATAATTAATGTGAACAGATCCCCTAACCAAAAATTAAAATATTTACACCTTTTGCATTGTATTTTTTTAACCTTTCATTTGACTCTGCTTCAATTTGTTTTTGTAACAGTGTATGAATAAAATTAAGTGGTTACATTGTTTTTGAAAGCAGAATAATGCAGTTTATGTTAGGGTTCCCTGACACTCAGGACCTGGACTCTCTTCTCTTTCTCATGGCAAGGAGAAGAAATCTCAGGGCAAGAGTGCTGCCTTGGAAGTCTCTCTTTCTCTCTCTCTCTCCCTCCCTCCCTCTCTCTGTGACTGTGTGTGTGTAAAAA
Source organism: Ctenosaura bakeri (assembly GCA_948474755.1). NCBI lineage: Eukaryota > Metazoa > Chordata > Lepidosauria > Squamata > Iguanidae > Ctenosaura > Ctenosaura bakeri. The sequence continues at coordinate 118,785 of CAOLHI010001518.1, forward strand.
CTAATTTATTAGATAGTGGTTTTTATTTGAATGGTGTACTATGAGCAACCATGTTTGATGCTTAATATATTGTACTTAATGAAATCATTGTGGGCTGCATCTTGTAATATCATCCTTATAACATCAGTGGGGCTTACTTCCTATGACACCACAAGTGGCTGCCCCTAGATCTCAGGTTCTGGCCCTGAAATCTCAGGGCCAGGGATAGTTGTGACCTTACAACCCTAGTTTAAGTGTTCTTGTGAAAACCCTCCACCGCTATTCCGATTTTGGAGGGGCAGTCCCAATTAATCCTCTGGTGTTCCACTTTTTCAGATCCTTTAAATTGTTCTGGTTTCTTTCTCTTTCTTCCAATTCCTTCCTTTCTCCTCAGCTTACTTTAGTTGATGCAAACTAGATCCAAAGTGCAGAAGTAATTTCTGCTCAATTATCTCAGCACAGGGGACGGGGCGTAGGACGGAAGAGGAAAGAGTAGAATTTTCCCTTCCCAGTTGTCTCAGACAAAAGCAAACTGCTGCAGTTTTTCCTAACCGGTATGTTCTTCTTGATTCATAAGTTTGGCCCTCTTGATTGTATTCTGGTGTTGCTTGGCCACATGTGTCCCAGTTTTCATCAGTGAAATATTGGATGTTATGCCCTTGCTGCACCTGGAAAAGGCAGAGAGGCCTGGGTGTTTTATTTAAGCTGTCATTAATAAAAAGTTATCCTCTGTTAAAATCAACAATCTATGCTCCACACCACCCAATTCCTTTCCACGTCTCCCAGTTTCTCAGGAGATTCATAACCTAGTGAATAGCTAATGATGAGAATTAGCTGGCTTTTCTTGAAACTGACTTTTGTGCAATTACCTCCCCTTCTGCTCCCCTATAACAAACGCCCACCCACTATTTACATTTTCTTCTGCAAACACATCACTTTTTAATTTCAAGTTTGCCTGGCAGCTGTAACTGCTGCAAATCCGTATGGGGGGTAGGGTGGATTGGGGTGGGATGGGGGGATACTTAGTCATTTGGAACAATGAGAAATTTGCAGCAAACTGCCAGAGGGCATGTTAATCATAGCCTGATGCCCCTCCACCAGCCTGTCAGAGCAGTTTCACAAGGTTCAAGGCCTTTCCAAACCCAACCTCACTCTTAGGCGGGGTGAGAAACATGCAGCTCTCCAGAGGTTTGTTAAACTGAAGATCCCAACTTTCCTCAGCACTGGCAATGCTGGCTAGTTTTGCAGGGACTTACAGTCCAATGACACCTGGAGAGCCATATCATTCCCACTCCTGTTCTTGAGGTTAGTTAGCACTGTTCCACTATAGTGGCTAGCTTGGTTGCTCATAGCAGGTTATCATGTTTATCTCAGCAGAATGCAAACAAAAGAGCAGATCAGACTCTTCTTTTCTGATCAATTGGCAATCTTACCCTCATTCTTTTGACATCTCCTCTAAAGAAATGCATGGCTAAGAGCGTAAGAGATTATAGCCATTCCACCTTCTCTTGCTTCTAGAGCTGTCCAGCTAAAGCCAGGTACTTGCTATGCAGATGTAACCATGGAGGGGGGCATGTGGCAGAATGACGGCATTCCTCCCCCCCCGCCGCATTAAGATTTATTTCAATCCCCAAATTTCTAGCATTGCTTAGTGTGAGATACTGTTTGGACCTATAACTCGTCTTTGCACTTTCTTGGTCACTTTGCCTGCTCATTTTCTTTGGGTGGCTAAATTCTATTCCTAAATGCTCAACTATTATTCCTTTCCACCACAAGCCAAGGTGTTATCACGGTTATGATATGTCTGGTGAGAGCGCTAGATATCCTTTTGATATAAAATAATTTGGCCCTTACTTGACCTTTCTCTGCCACCCTACTCCATGTGTTTGTATTCTGGTGTTGCTTGGCCACATGTGTCCCAGTTTTCATCAGTGAAAAGATCCTAGCTAAAGTTACCCTGCCTCTCGTTAGCTTAAGAGAGTGCTCGAGCTTAATTTCCCCATCTTGTGCTTTTATTTGGTTATTTGGGCACCCCTCCCAGGACCCCCAACATACAGGGTAACAAAGGAATGTGTTTTGGTCCTAAACCTGTGCCTGTCATCAGCAAGGGACTGGATGAGGGTAAAGAAATTGAAACTTAGTCCAGACAAAATTGAAGTGCTCCTGGTAAGTCAAAAGGCAGATCAGGGAATACGAATTCAGCCTGTGTTGAATGGGGTTACATTCCCCCTGAAGATGCAGGTTCACAGCAGCTTGTGTGCGCTCCTGGATTCAGGTCTGAACCTGGAAGCTCAGGTTTGGCCAGTAGTTGGGAGTGCATTTGCAATTAAAGTTTGTGCACTAGCTGTGCCTGTTCCTTGAGATGTGAGATCTAGTCATGGTGACATATGATTTAGTTGGATTATTGTAACATGCTTTACATGGGACTGACTTTGAAGAAAGCTTGGGACCTTCAACTGGCCCAAAGCAGATTGCTAAGTGAGGCTGGCTACAGGGAACACACGTCCTTTGTTGCAACAGCTTTAATGGCTGCTGGTCCATTTTCAGACACAATTAAAAGTGCTGGTTTTGACCTATAAAGTCCTATAAGGCTCTGGTTCAGGTTATTTGAAGGGCCATATTCTCCTTTATGAACTAGCTCATGCTTATGAGATCTGCTGAAGAGGTCCTTCTCTCTGTCCCATCACTCTCATAGCTACATCTGGTGGGAACACAAGAGAGGGCCTTCTCAGTGGCTGTCCCCAGGCTGTGGAACTCTCACGCCAGAGGTTAGCTTGGCACCTTCCCTACTTTCTTTTTGCAGACAAATAAAGACTTTTCTGTTCCAACAGGAATTTGATAAGTGATTGTGTAGGGCCTATCGCACTTAAACAATGTGCTAGGTCTTGCTAATTGTTGTGTTGGTGTTTGTGTTTGAGTATGTCTATTTTAATCTGGTTTTAATTTTTTGATTGTTTAATCTCATCTTAACTTTTGTATCATTTTTAATTATGTGTTTTTTTAATTTGTTGTAAGCACCTTTGAGTCCTGAGCTAGGAAAAAAGCAGGATAGAAACAACTAACTAAATTAATGAATTAATAAATACAACTCAAGTTTTAAGTTACTGCAATACTAGAAATTTGGGGACTGAAGGAAAATTTGATGGAGTGGGGTAGAATTCTTATTAGGAGGACAATGCCCTCATTTTGGCCCACTGTAACTACACTCTTGGAGGAAGCCAGTGTGGTGTAGTGGTTTGAACATCAGACCAGGACTCTGGAAACCAGTGTCTGAATCACCACTTGGCCATGGAAACCCACTGGGTGACCTTGGGCAAATCGTATTCTCTCAGAAGAAGACAAAGGGAAACCCCCTATGAACAAATTCCGCCAAGAAAATCCAGTGATAGTTTTGCTTTAGAATCACCATATGTCAGAAATGACTTGAAGTCAAATAGCAACAAACGAACTGCAACAACAACAGCAACTACACTCTTGCTATCAGGCATGTGATTTGGGGGAATATTTATTTATTTATTTTATTCATGCCATTTATTTATCATATCTTGACCCACCATCCCCCTCCCAAGGCAAATAGGACTAAAATATGTATAATATCTGCCTAAGAAAAAAGAAAAGTCAACAGGTGAAGCACTCAGTCCTTGTGGCATTTCCCTACTGGGTAATACACTGCTCAGTCTGCCTTTCATGCTTCTATTAAAAGCAAAGTAGCAATGCAAATGGTTCAATCATACAATCAAGGCAAAAAGAGAAGGCAGAAAATGCATACTTGAAAAGGCCACTCACATTCAAAGCAGTGCCCATCCCTCTGACTGACTGCTTCAAACGGCGTAAAGTCAATAGTTACAGGAGAAGAGACCTGGCAGCATAAGCTTGCTTTGTCATAATCCAGTCTCACTCATAATAAGGCAGAACCCCAAATAATTAGAACTAGAGCGGCCACATACCAAGGGCTGAGGGCTGGGCTCTTGTAGCTTTCAGAGTTGTGTGGAGAAGGGAATTTTCAGTGGGTGTAGCTTGGCATAGCTTGGCATATGTGTTGTTGTTGTGTGCCTTCAAGTCGTTTCTGACTTATGGTGACCTGCAGGCAAACTTATGGATTTTTCTGGGGCTTAGGGTGTGTGACGCACCTAAGGTCACCTAGTGGGTTTCCATGGCCGAGTGGGGAATCGAACCTTGGTTTCCAAGGCTATAGCCCAACTCTATACTCTGCTGGGAGTTGCAGTTCAGCAATATCTGGAAGGCCACTCAATTCCTGTCCCTGCCCTATTGTATCAGAAGCAAACCTAATGTTTACTACTCATTTTATAAGTACTTTTATACGTCGTCATGTGCTGAAAAAAATAAGACAAATATAAGGCAAATGTTGTTGTTGCTGTTGTTGTTGTGTGTCTTCAAGTCATTTCCAACTTATGGCAACCCTAAGGTGACCCTATTGTGAGGTTTTCCAGGGTTGAGAGAATGTGATGCGCTCAAGGTCGCCCAGTGGATTTCCTAGGCCTAGTGGGGAATCACACTCTGGTCTCCAAGGTTATAGCTCAACTCTCATTTTTATAAGTAAAGTAGTGTATATACCCAGCTTTGCCTAGGATTTTATTTTCTCATAGGTAATACTTGTTAGAAAGATTTGAAATCTTGTGTCTCTAATTCCCCAAATTGCCTCACCCAGTACCTGTAACTTTTCCTCATATTCCCCAATTCAATCTATATTCAGAGTTATTAACATAGAGAGGTTGGGTTCCTAAGGGAATATACTACCTTCCTCCTTACTGCTAGGCCGCATCTCCATAGCAAACAGCCTATTCAAGACAGACATAGACAGACTGAGGCCCAAGAGCTCTCTGGCTGAGAATTCTGAAGGCCCCTCCCTAAACTGCAAACCCCAGGATTCCATATAATCTTCTTAGGCAGCCAATCATATGATGTCTTTGCCTGACACAGCCAATCATATGACATCTTCACCTCACACAGACAAACAAACTCTGTCTTTTATATATTAGTTGTTAAGATGATGAATGGTAACTAGAGATGGGTGAAGGGAGCTAATGAGATAAAAATTGATGGAGAGATTTTGCACAGGTTCCTACCCTCCACTGTCCTGCTTTGGTGTGGACAGTATTGCTTGATTGATTAAGATTCTGTTTTTCTCCCATCTTTGACCCAAAATGGCTAACACCCTACATTAAAACAATACAGTTAAAAGAGTCTGAAATACAAACAATTGAAAAAAACATTAAATGTAATCCTCCTAAGAATATTAATCTAAAACAGTGAAAAGTACATTAAAACTACCCATTGCACTGTCCCAATCTGTTAAGTAGGAAGAGTTGTTTCAATAAAGTCTTTGCCTTCCAGTGAAATGAGAGCAGGGAGGGAGCCAACCGAGACTCTCTTAGCAAGGAGTTTTGTAGCCTGAGAGCACTCACCAAGAAGGTTCTCTTCTGAGTCCTCACCAGCCATACCCGTGATGGTGGTGGGATTGTGAGAAAGCCTTCCTCAGAAGTTCTTGGAACTCAGGTAGACTTATGTAGGCATATATTGTCTTTCAGACAAACTGGACCTAAGCTGTAGAGAGCTTTACAGGTTATAACTAGCACTTTGAATTCTGCTCAGAAATTGACTGGTAGCCAGCGAAGCCATTTCAGGAAGAGAGCGATATGCTTTCTATAACCAGCCCTGGTCAGTAATCTAGTCACAGTGTTTTGGATCTGCTGAAGTTCCTAGATTCCAAAGGCAGCCCCATATAGACTGTTCCACAGTAATCCAAATGGGATGTAATTGAGGCAAGTGTTACCATGGCCAGATCTGACTTCTCAAGGAACAAGCATAGATCATACACTGGTTTAAATTATACAAATGCACTCCTGGCCACTGATGAAACCTGGGTTTCTAGACTGAGGGCTGAGTTCCAGAGTACACTCAAGCTACAAACCTGAGATTTCAGGGGGAATGTAACCCCCCTCTAGCACAGGATGAATTCCTATTCCCTTATCGGCCTTCTGACTGAACAAGAGCACCTCTGTCTTGTCTGGGTTAAGCTTCAACAAGTTTGCCCTCATCCAGACCATTACTGACAACATACACTGGTTCAGAACTAAGACATCTTCCTTGGAGTCAGGTGGAAAGGAGGGATACAGTTGGTTCTGGACAACTTCTCCAAAGCTCTGGACAACTCCAAAGCTCTGGACAACTTCTCTCAGTAGTTATGTGTATATATTAAGCACAATGGGGTACAGAACTGAACTCTGCAGGACATCACAAACCAATGGTCAGGGTGTCAAACAGGAGTCCCCCAGAACCACCTTCTGAGCGTGTCCCTCTAAAAAGGGCAGAAACTACTGAAGTGCTCCCAATTCCCATCCAGAGATGCCCTCTAAAAGGATACCATGATCAAAGGTATCAAAAGCTGCTTAGGTGTCCACTAGAACCAACAGGGACATGCCTCCTATTCAGTTCCCAGTGTAGGTTGTTCACCAAGCCAACCAAAGCTGTCTCTGCCCCGTAACTAGGCCTGAGGGCAGTCTGAAATGTATCTAAGATTATTGACCTGTCATCCCACTTTTCCAGCTGCTTTTTAAATGTCCCGTTTTTTCCTCTCCTCCCACAATTTTCCATCTTAGGCCTCAGTTGCTACAAACTGAGGTCAATGTGCAAAAGTAGTTTGCACTCAGTTAACTTAGTGGGAGGAGAAGAGAGAAGAAGGAAGCATAAACTTTCCCTTCCTTGTAGACTCAGGCAAAAGTAAACTGCTACAGTCTCTTCTAGCCTGTTTTTTCCTCCCTCATTAATAACTTGTGCCATCTTGACCACACTGCGATGTTGCTTTACCACATGTGTTCTGGTTTTCATTTGTTAACTGTATGCAATTAGAATAATCAGAGAGATTAATTAATTAATCTGGCACCAGAATTTTACAGGCAGAGGAGACAGTAGAGATGTGTGACAACGCAAGCCAGGGACAGTCAAAGGTGGCAGTATTTAGGACCAGAACATGAAGCTGTATTTTTGCCACAGGAAGACAAAAATATAATAGTAAAATATAGGAGTGCCTCTCAAAAATATCCAGAGTACTGTTTAGTACTTATATCTAGCACCAGTACTAGTGGAAAGAAATTCAAGAGCTCAGAGAATGCATCTCCCAGGATAACCACAACATGCTTCCCCCCGCTTTAAAAAAAATAATTACTGTCTGCTTTCACAGGTACATGTTTTTAACTAATTTTATAGCAGCTGGGTTGGGATTTTACAGTGCAGTTAGCCTGCCTTAAGGCATTAGGAAATACTCTGCTAAAAAAGCTGAAAATAATAAATATTCAAGCTGCCTCAACTGCTGCCTGCCAAACTGTACTGGGAGTAGGTATTGGCACATCGGTTAGGAAAAAGATTTGCCTATGCAGTCTTCTGCTCAGTGAGCAATGCATGTATTCCTGGGAAGGGATCCTTTCCAGACCAGTGCTGGGGCACAGTGACCTACTAGTAGCCAGTCTGAGGCCAAGCCACAGGTATTTTGGATGGCCAAACAGAGAGGGCTTAGCTGGATGCTGGTGCCTTTGAACGGCCAGAGGTGTGAAAGTCTGTGTTTGCTGCAAGAACGGAACCTGGTGACTGAGGAGAAATATCAACAACTGGAACCCCTCTTGAAGGAGGCCGGGTTCTGTTTGGGGGCTTCAGATAGAGCTAGTCGAAGTCCCCTCTTTTTTCCAGAGGAGTGAAGGTAGCTGTAGTTCTGGGCTTTGTAACAGTTGCCTATTGTTGAAATACTAAGGAGGTGAATATTTCTAGTTGCCACCCAGTCAGTATTTCTATCCTCTTGGCCAGTTGTCAGAATTAAAACCTGCAAGGTGGGCTGGCCTAGGGCTGAGCAGCAAAGCCATTTTTAAAAATGTATTTATATTATTTATAACCTGCCATTCAGGGTAAGTCCTCCCAGGATGGCATATAGAACATCTGTTAAAACAGTACAGTAATCCCTCCATATTTGTAGGGTTAGGGGCACAGGACCCCCGTAAAAGTGAAAAAAATGTGAATAACTCTAGGCCCTCCCAAACCATATTTAACACACACACACACAAGTATGATCATCATATTCAACCCACCGTGCATTCCTTTGAGGCCTTAGGGTTTCTTCACAAGGCAGAAGTGGGGGGCTGCTGGGGCTTACTGCTCCCTCCACTGCTGCTCCACTCCCTTTTTAATACAGACTTAGAAGCCTCCCTTGCAGTTTCTCAGTCTAACAAGGTTTGCAGTCCCTATTAAAAATGGCATAGGGAGGCAGCAGAGGTGAAAGCAAATAATCTGTGAATAATCAAATCTGCAAAAGTGAACCCTGCAAATGTGGACGGCTGACTGTAAAATAAAACAGAGGTGGACAACTGTGGACTGTAATAGATGCAAGTTCTAGCCATCCGAATAATTATTCAAATGCAAAAATATTTGGAGATGCACAGTTGCCTGCCCCTGCAATAAACCACATAATACATTATTTAAAACAGCAGTAGGATTAAAACAGAGCCATCATAGCCCTATGGGGAAAACTGCATAGAACTCTAAATTTAGTGAGCCAAAGCAACTTCTGAGAGAAGGGAGTTCCAAAGGTGTGGGGAGCATTCATTGAAAAGGCCCTCTCTCTGGCAGATGATGGCCTGTTTTCAATTTTGAATCATAGAGCAGAATTTTTGCATCTGATCGTGAGGCCTGGGTTTCATAATGTGTAGAGGGCCCTTCACACAACTTGTTTGCAAACAGTTAAGAACTTTAGATGGGTAAAAACACCACTTTGTGTTTCGTCTGGGAAGTCAATAGGAAACAAGTGCCACTGGTGAAAAATTGCATGCCTACCATAAGCACCTGCCAGCTGAATTTTGCGCCAGCTAAAAGCTCTGGACTGTCTTCAAAGGCAGCTGTCTGTAGATGGCATTACAGGTGACAGCAAGGAATTGACTGTGTGACTGTAGTAAACTTCGTATTTTCCAAAAAAGATCGCAATGGATACACCAGACAAAGCTGGCAGAAAGTATCTCTGTCTACCAATGCAACCTATCCCTATATAGATAGTTGTGGGTCTAAAAGGACATACAAACTGTAAAGCTTGCTCCTTAGAAGAGTGATATCTCATTCAAACTGGTTGCAAACCTCCATAAAGATCAACAATCTTTCAAACCACAATACCACATCTCTCTTGTTCGCCTGTATCAATTCAAAAATGGACTTTTAACAGTTTCTAGCTTTCTTACATGCATGTCATAGCAAATGCTTGAAATAGTAATCACATGACATCGATATAAATGTATCGTGGTGGCTATTTACTGTGAATGTAAACCTGCGTTGTTGTTATTGTTGCTGCTGTTATATTTATTTATATCCTGCTTTTCTCCCAAAATAGGGACTCAAAGAGGCTAGCCTTCTCAGTGGCTGCTCCCACCCTGTGGAACACAGGAGGCTAGGCATGCCCGCTCCCTGCTCTCCTTTTGCTAGGAGGCAAAAACTTTTCTTTTTAAACAGGCTTTTATGTAAGCCAGGAAGCTTTATTTATTAATTTGTTTTAAAGCTAATATTGTTTTAGTTTTTTAATGATTTTATATCCTTTTAATGTCTTTAACTGTTGTAAATGTTTTTAATGCGTTTATTTATAGTTGGAAGCTGTCTTGGGTCTCATTCTGTGAGAAAGGTGGCCTATAAATATCATAAATAAATAAATAAATAAATAAATAAGTAATAAAATATTTAAAAAACCAATACAATTAAAAGCATATAGAAAGTGAACTTTAAAATAGGATTAAATTATTAACAGTATTACAACCATTGCACAGGTATAAGATGTGGGATACATGCCTCAATGGTACTAAATGCAAAAAGGACCTTGGGGTTATTGTTGACCACAAATTAAGTATAAGCCAACAGTGTGATGCTTGCAGAGAAGAAGACAAATGCTATTTTACCCTGCATTAGTAGAAGCATAGTTTCCAAGCTGAGGGAAATAATAGTCACACTATACTCTGCGCTGGTCAGTCTTCATTTGGAGTCCTGTGTTCAATTCTGGGCACCTCATTTTTAGAAAGATATAGAGTGGGTTCAGAGAAGGGCAACAAAGATGATGAGAGGTGTGGAGAACAAAACATATAAAGGAAAGGTTGAAAGAGCTGGACGTAGTGAAGAGAAGACTGAGGGGTGACATGATTGACCCCTTTAAATACTTGAAGGGTTGTCCCAGGCCATTTCCACACTAGACTGTTACAGTGCTATGATTCCACTTTCAACCTCCTATGGAATCCTGGGGTTTGCAGTTTGGCCCCTCCCGAAACTGCAAACCCCAGGATTCCATAGGAGGTTGAAAGTGGAATCATAGCGCTATAACAGCCTAGTGCGGAAATGGCCCCAGAGAGGCAGAGGCAGGTTTGTTCTCTGCTGCTCTAGAAGGTAGGACCACATCTAATGGTCTGAGGTTTGAGGAGCATAGATTTTGACTGAATATTAGAAGGAATTTCTTGACAGTTAAAGTGGTTTGGCAATGGAACCAACTGCCTGGGGAGGTGGTAGGGTCTCCTTCTCTGAATGTCTTCAAACAGCGGCTGGGGATGCTTTAGCTGGATATCCTTCATTGAGAAGGAGGCTGATGGTCCAGGAGGCCCCTTCCAACTCAAGGATCCTATGACTCTTATTATTCTAATTCAAACCTCCAGTTGAAAGAATAAAATACAATTTGAAAATAAATCAAAAGCTATTAAAAACAGTTTTATTTAAAACAAGACAGCACCCCTACCCTATTATTTTAAAAACTTGCTGTTTTAAAAGCCTGTTAGAATAAAAAGGGTTTTGCCTGCCTACAAAGGGATAGCAAGGAGGAGGCCATCCAGGCCTCCCTGAGAAGGGAGTTCCAGAGTCTAGGGGGAACCACCCAGAAGGCTTTCTCTTACATTCCTACCAACAATGCTTGCCATGGTGGTGGGGCTGAGAGAAATTATCTCAGGGCCTGGGCTGCTCATACAGGGATATACAGTCTGCCAGATAACTATATGGTGCACATGGATCTCTATCTTTTCTTAAAAGGATTATCAAGAGCTTGGCCTGAGACCATTTGGGAGGCTATTTCATATCTCTGTGTTAGTCTCCTAGCCAGCCTATGACTTCCCTCTGGCCTTGGTTGAATGACTGCTTGCCGCCTCACCCAGGCTATGCACGATCTGTGGAATTATTGTCTTTGGGCCTTTCCACCCTACACTGTCATAGTGCTATTATTCAACTTTCAACACCCTATGGACTCCTGGGGTTTGCAGTTTGGGGAGCAGCATTTAAAAATTCTCAGCCAGAGAGCTCTTTGGTCTCAGTAAATTACAAACCCCAAAATCCCACAGGATGCTGAAAGTGGAATAATAGCATTACAACAGTGTAGTGCAGAAAGGGCCTTTGTAGAAAAGGGTACAGACACCAGCTTTTCCAGACATCTGAAAAATCTTAAGCCAGTTAATTAAGTTTTTCTTATTATAAACAGAAAGCACACAACATATGTTCAGGGATGCCTTGCCTAAAATTGCTTTACCTAACCTTCCCTCCCCAGGTCCCCAAATAGAGACATAAAGGATCTTTGCATATACATAGTTTAGGAGGAGCTCCCTCCGGACTTTTCAGGTGACAGAGGTGGATCAAGTTCCATTGTTTCAAGACACAAACTTGTCTCTTCAACTTTTAATATGTAAGATAGATACACATACACACACACACACACACAATTTTCTAGTATCTCCCCAAAATTCTCTGCAAGATAAACTGGTATCTTGCACAAATTATATTATTTGTATTGGGGAAATTCAGCCATGACTAAAACAAAGACAGAGAACTTTTGGCTTTCCAGATGTTTTCTACCACAGCTCCCACAATCACTTAGCTTTTTGGATTGGTAGAGGGAGTTTGGGGTTAAAACATCTGGAAAGCCCCTACTCCTATTTCATTTCAAATTTGCTTGCCTTGGAGTAACTTGCAACAGGCTCCTTACTGGATTTATGGCTGATTTGGCAGGGGCAGTCCTGATTAATCCTCTGTCATTCCACTTTTTCAGCTGGTTTTAAAATATCTTAGTTTCTCTTTCCTCCCCATATTTCTCCCCTTCCTCCTCAGTTTACTTCAATTACTAGAAAGTAATGTTCAAAAGTGCAAAAGTAGTTCACACTCAACTCAGCAGAAGGAAGAAAAGAGCAGGGGTCAGAATCTTGTCCTTCCCAGTAGGCTCAGGCAAAAACAAACTTCTGCAGCCTCTCCTAGCTTGTGTGCTCTTCCTCATCAATAACTTTTATCATCTTGAACACATTCTGATGTTGCTTGGCCACATGAGTCCTGATTTTCATCTGTGAAATGTTGAAAAGTATGGCATTCTATAATTTGCATCACACATAAATTGGTGACTGGGAAGATTTCAGCATTGTGAGAAATCTCATCTTTCAGGTAGTTGGCCTATTAAACAAACCTCTTGATGTTCATGTTTTGGAGGTAAGTTTATGCAAGCACTATCTGAGGAAGTTTCAAAGCTGAGGATGAGCATGACTGCCGGTTGCTGGGACAAAAGATCTCATGCACGGTATCTCCAAGCAGAATAAAAATAAGGAAAAATTATATTTGTTGAGAATAGTTCCATGGGGACTGGCAATGAAAGCAAACAAAAATGAAAAGCCCTCACAAAATAGAATGTATCAGACATTGCTTATCCTTGCTTGATGGTTTTGAAGCTCTTCCAATGCTTCCAGAAGCTGCTCTGTCCTGCACTTTAGTGAACCAGTAGCATAAATGATTATCATACTTGGACCATTACATGGTTATAGTGCTATTATTCCACTTTCAACATCCTATGGAATCCTGGGGTTTGCAGTTTAGGGAGGGGCATTTAGCATTCTTAGCCAGAGAGCTACTTAGCCTCAGTAAACTACAAACCCCAGAATTCCACAGGATGTTGAAAGTGGAATAATAGCACTACAACAGTGTAGGGCGGAAATGGCTTTAGTGTGGTGATGGGGATGAACCAGCCATTAGTACTGCCTCCCTGTAGGCTACTGCTGGTTGGACTTGAATCAAGACAATTAAAACGGTGCCCCCCCAGGGGTTCTGAAATTGTAACAGGACAAAAAAATAGGAAGTTAACAGTCTTATATATGTCAGCCCTGCACATGCTTACAAGTCCTATTGCATACAGCACAGTAACCATATATAAGACTGTGTTGAATAGATACATTGGATGTGTATATTAGGTTTTTAAAGATGGTAAGAAATACCTTGAACTCTGCTTAGAAGAGAACTGGTAGCCAATGCAGACATCAGGCCCAACATTTAAACTGAAGACCTAAAATTTCATCAAGGTTACCAACTTTAGTTTTTCCTTGAGCCTGGAATTTTGCTTAACTTGGTGAGAACGTGCTTGCTTGCTTGTTCCTTCCCACATGACATAAAAGGTCCTGGATAGTTCCATCTAATACCAAGTAAATAAGTAAAGAGTGAAACCAGGCACCCATAATTTTAATATCAGATCTATGTTTTGTCATATCTGCTCTCCTCCACATCAAGCTTAGGGGGAAAAACAGAATATTTCTGATTGGATGGGAATTGATGAGGTCAGTAACTCCACTTTCTTTTCCAATAATAGAATCTGCATTCAGTCTGTTGAATGGGAAGCAGGGCTTATGTTACAGGAGGGAAAAAAAGCCTTTAAAACTATGTTTTTATTTGTGTATTCACCTAAGAGTAGGAATCACTCCCAATCTGAGAGTTAACCTCATTTTGGGACATTCTTTATTTTATAATTTTCTATAAGTATTGTTATTTCTCCTGACACATCCTAATAAAGCAGGTTAAAACTATAGTTTAATAAAAACGTAGACAAATAGATGTGGGCTGGCCTACTGGCATATGATGTACAATTGCCCAGAAATTAATTTAACATGCAAAATATTTTTTCCCTAAAAGTTGTGATAAAGATACTCCACATCTGAATCTTGTATCACTCCTTGGGCTTTTTATGTAATGATCTGAATCCTGTTCAAAAGTGTGTTCTTTGTAAATTAGAATAGATCTTCAAACTTCTAGCATCTTGCTGTTGTATCCTGAGAGATCCTGAAAACAGTAGTTTGGGGAGGATGCTGATAGTTCTGTACTCTCCTTACAAAAGCATAGTTCCCAGGATACCTTGAAAAGAAAGCATGACTCTTGAATTACTTCACTTTGCAATGTAAATATAACCTTCATAGCTAGATGCTACCATCTTTAGAATAAGAGCCTGATTGCCTGTGTATAGATAGGGTGGCAAAATATTCATCCTTTCACACTACACAATTGTAATACTTTGATTCCACGTTAATTGCATCTTGTGATTTGTCATTTGGTAAGACACTTAGAGTTCTGTTGAGAATTCTACTCCACCCTGAACTGAAAATCACAGAGGTCTTTAGGACGGAACCATGGCAGTTAAACTGGGGTCAAAGTCTATATAAGTGTGTAGTGTGAAAAGCACTATTATTTCTGGACATCCAGGCCATAGTCAATAAAGCAGAGCTACTCCTTAGAGTAAAGAAACTGGTCCATTCTGAAAGACAGATAATGAGATATTGGGAATTTTACTGTGGTCAGCTTTTTCTTTCTTACAAGAAGGTGAGGAAAAGTGTGATCCATGGACCAAATACAACCTCAAACTCCCTTTGTGATCTAAAAATCCCACCCAAATGCCCTAGACCTAGCAGAGATGAAAAATCAACCCATATTACCCAACCACTACATAACCATGAAAATGTTGTGTACTTGGATGGGAGACTGCCAGTGAATACAAGGTACTGTAGACTATGATCATTTCCATACTACGCTGTTGACAGTACTACTATTCCACTTTCAAAATCCTGTTGAATTCTGGGGGTTGTAGTTTACTGAAGCCAAAGAGCTCTCTGGGTGAGAATTCTACCTGAGGGATTCCATAGGATGCTAAAAGTGGAATAACAGTGCTATAACAGTGTAGTATGGAAATGGCCTAAGTTTCAGAGGAAGAAACTGGCAAAACCACTTCTGAGTATTCCTTGCCTAAGAAAACTCTATGAAATCCATGGGGCCGCTACCAGTCAACAGGCAACTGGAAAGCATACTCACAGACGTAACATTAATGAAGGGACAAAATAAGACACAAAAAACAAACAATAAAAAATAATGCTTTGGATGGTTTGTCTGTCTGTGCTAGAGAGGTGTCTTATACCTTTAAAGGTTATGCAAAAGCAGACCTTTCAGCATGGGTTGCTTGTCACATAACCAGGGAAGAAGCAACATCTGCAGAAATTCCCTCTTCTACACAACCATTAGAGGTACAGGAGCCCTCCCTGGTTTTATATCCGGCCACTCTAGTGCCTACAGGTAGGAGACATTGTCAGAACTCAGCTTGTTATATCTAAGTATTTCACACATGTGGCTAAAAAAAATTGTAATGTTTTTGCTCCATTTCTGTACAAGTTTGACCTCTAAATATCTTGCATTCACACTTAGGGAATTTGAGCATTTTCTCCTCCCACGCTGTGAATTAGGCCTGACAAGGAATGACATCTCCTCCTTAGTTTCCCTGCCGTTCCATGAAAAAACTGCCTGCCAAGCTTCCCCATCCCCCCAGCTCAGTCATTGGAGCAATGAAAGGGGGGGGAAACTGGAGCAGCATAGGGGTCTCTGTAGGGTCAGAGCCTCCCCGGAAGACAAAACTGGTGAGGCGGCTGTTGAATGACCTCATTGCAGGGGGTATAGCATTGTTCTTGATATGGAACTGAGTTGCAGTCATCCTGACGGATGAAAACACAACCTAGTTCTACGCCAGAGGAACAGAGTCAAATGGGGGCTTTCAATTCATCAGTTCTTACGGTGCTAGGTTTTCTCCAGTTGCAATGCCCCAGTCTCTCCCTTCCACCTGCCCACTGAATCTGTTATCACAGCCTCCAGCTGTCCTGATTCGGCAGGCGCAGTCCTGATTAATCTTCTGTCATACCCTAGAGGCGCCTGCTCCCATTTGATCTTGGAAGCTAAGCAGGGTCAGCTCTGGCTAGCACATGAATGAGAGACCACCAGCTAATACCAGGTGCTGCAAGGCTTTATTTCAGAGGAATGAACTGGCAAAAGTACCTCTGAGTATTCCTTGCCTAAGAAAACCCTATGAAATTGATGGGGCTGCCATAGGTCAACAGGTGACTTGAAGACACACACACACACACTCAGCTTTTTCAGATGCTTATAAAAAGTCGCAGTCTCTCTCTCCTCATCCCACTTTCCCTCTTTTGTCCTCTGCTTACTTCATTCGCTGCAAACTGAATTCAAAGTGCAAAAGTACCGTACTTTGCACTCAGTTATCTCAGCTGGGAGGAGAGGAGAGGATGAGGGGAAGTTTTCTCTTCCCAAGAGGCTCAGGCAAAAGCAAACTGCTGCAACCTTTCCTAGCTTGTGTGTTCATCAATAATATTTGCCATCTTAATCACTCTGTGACGATGCCTGGCCACATGTGTTCCACTTTTCATTTGCAAAATGTTGGAGGATGCGCTCTTTCAATTCCTTCTCACATCTGGCACAATCATAAGGGTTTAATGATTAGGCAGAATCAGGCAGCTGCTGTGGGGCTTTGCGAAAGGGAAGCAAATTTGTTAGTTTCTAATGAATTATTGCTGCATTTCTACTGCGGGATAGGGGAGAAATACCGGTGAGATAACTAGGATGGCTGGAGTATCTGTGATGGAATGGGAGCACATGATGCTCTGTCTCTGGCAGGAAAATGTTTTGGGCCTTGAGCTTAGTAAATACCATATTTGCTGGCGTATTAGATGCACCAGCATATAAGATGCACCCTATTTTCAGACTGTATTTTTTAGGAAATTTTTTTTAGTACCTGGCTGAGGCAAAATGCATAGGAGAGGGAGAGGGAGAGAAAGGAGGAGGTTGCACAAGGTTCCTCTGTTACCACGGTTATGATGTGTCTGGTGAGAGCACTAGATATCTTGATATCAAATAATTTGGCCTTTATTTGACCTTTCTCTGCTACCCTTCTCCATGTGTTTGCAAGGACCACCAGATGAGCACATAATAGGCGCGGACATTAATGGTTGTACATTCCAAACCTCATTTAGGCAGGCAGCTTAATGACTCTCCGTTGCTTAAGGGACCACTCCTTCTTGCAAACCGGCCTTGCTCAGCATGACTTTACAAAGCCGCCCAGCCGAGTGCCGAGCCATTCCTTTATGTTGGGCCATTTGCATACTGGCCATACTATTGTCATCCAGCGCTAAGCTCATCATGTAAAATCTGACCTTTTCCAACGCCTTTGTCCAGCAACAAATTTCCTTTGTTCTCACCGAGCATGGCATGGCCTGTAGGTAAAATCCACCCTTTAAAAAGTCCCCCATTCCAAGCCCTCCTCGGACTACTTTGGACTTCCATCCCATCTTGCTGTCGGTTTGTCCAGTGAGCTCCCCTCAGTGAACCGTGCTGAGCTTCTTCCCCGGTAACCTCCATTTCTCTCCAGGACTACAAGACCAGGTGTCGTATTACCCATTCCCCCAAAAACTCTCCATTTCTATTTCTCAGTTAGTTAGTGTATGTCGTGTCTTTCGTGTTGTTTGTCCACGATAAAAATATTATTTGTTACTTTAAAACTTGTCTAGCCGCTCTCTGACCTGATGCTGTATACATAGGGTTGAAAGATTCTAGCTAAAGTTACCCTGCCTCTCGTTAGCTTAAGAGAGTGCTCGAGTCTAATTTCCCCAATCTTGTGTTTTTATTTTTTAATTTGGGCACCCCTCCCAGAACCCCCAACATACAGGGTAACACCTCCACTTCCGTTTTGCCTTGGTAGGGTTTCTTCCAGACCTCTCCTTTCTGTTTTGCCTGGGTGGGGAGAACTTCCCATTGAGGCAAAATGCATAGGAAAGACAGGGAGGCAAAAAGAGAGCTAGTGCTAGCAAGAGCTTTGTTCACCCCTCCTTCCTGTCATTTTGCCTGGGTGGGGAGAACTCCTTGCCAAGGGAAAATGCATAGGAAAGGTAGGGCTCCTCCTGTCTTTCCTATGCATTTTGCATTTCTCCCCAGCCAGGCAAAATGACAGAAAGGAGGGGTGAAAGGAGCACAAGTGCTAGCACTCCTTTCCTCCCTTGCTTTCCTATGCATTTAGGCACCACAAGAGTTACCGTATTTGCCAGTGTGTAAGATGCACCAGTATATGAGACGCACCCCATTTTCAGAAGACTTTTTAAGATAAAAAAGTGTGTCTTATACACTGGCAAATATGGTACCTCCTAACTGACCTAACAGAAAGAAATGATAGGATACGATTACTATGTGTGACAGTGTGGTGTTTTGATTATTGGACTACGATGTTGGAGATGAGGTTTTGGCAATGGTTGTTACCCTGTATGCTGGGGGTCCCAGGAGGGGCGCCCAAATAACCAAATAAAAGCTCAAGTTGGGGGAATTAAGCTCAAGCACTCTCTCAAGCTAACGAGAAGCAGGGTAATTTTAGCTAGGATCTTGTACCCTATGTCTACGGCTTCAGGTCAGAAGGGCAGGCAGACAAGGTTAGCAGTAACAAAATAACAGTTTTATTGAGAGATAAACAGTAAATAAGACAACACACACACTAGCTAACTTGGAAATAGAAATAGAGAGATTTGGGGAGTGGGTAATATGGTACCTGGTCTCGTAGTCCTGGAGAGAAAGACGGGGTTCCGGGAGAGAAAGCTCAGCGTGGTTCGCTGAGGGGAGTTTCCTTAGACAACTGGCAGCAAGGTGGGATGGAAGTCCAGGGTAGTCCGAAGTGGGGACTTTTTATAGGGTGGATCGTGCCTACAGGCTATGCTATGCTAGGTGAGAACAAAAGGCATTTTGGAGCTGGACAAAGGGGTTGGAAAAGGTCAGGTTTTGCATGATGAGCTTAATGCTGGATGACAATAGTATGGCCAGTACGCTGATGGCCTGACATAAAGGAATGGCTCGGCTCTTGGCCGTCCGGCTTTGTGAAGATACGCGCCGAGCAAAGCCGGTTTGCAGGGAGGTTTTTCCCTAAAGCATCAGAGAGGCTTAAGTTGCCTGCCTGAATGGGGTTCTGGAATGTACAACCATTAATGGCCGCGCCAAATATGTGCTTGTCCGGGGGACCTCTCGCAAACACGTGGAGCAGGGTGGCAGAGAAAGGTCAAGCAAAGGCTGAATTGTTTGATATCAAAATGATATCTAGTGCTCTCACCTGACATATCATAACTGTGATAACATGGTGACCCACTGGGTAACCTTGAGCAAGTCACAATCTCTCATACTCAGGGGATGTAAATGCCCCCCTTACCAATTCTTCCAAGATCATCTATCTATCTATCTATCTATCTATCTATCTATCTATCTATCTATCTATCTATCTATCTATCAAAATATTTATATCCCACTCTTTATCTGAAGACCTCAGAATGGCTTACAGTAAAATCAATTTAAAACAATAAATAATTACAAGGGTTTGAAAATATTAAAAATCTATTAAACAGTTTCTCAGTTTAAAAACAGAAAATTTAAGACTGGTTAAAGCAGACTTGAATAATATGAACATAAAACATGACAGTCTAGAAAAAAATCAGTTTGACCTGAAAGCTTTAGTAATAAGCCAGGTTTCAACTTGGTGTCATAATGATTCCAACATTGGCATCAATCAGTCCTCCAGGGGGAGGAAAATCTACAACTAGGGTGCCACCAGAGAAAAGGCCCTCACCCATGTCTTCCCGCCATGTATTTCCTCTACTGAGGCCCCCTCAGGCAGGCATAGATAGAAAGAGGTGCTCCCTCAGGTATCAAAGTTTCAAGCTGTTTAGGCATTTAAAAGTTATGGCCAGCACCTTGAATTCAGAATGGAAACATATTGGCAGCCAGTGCATTTCCTTCAGAAACAGATGTTACGTGATGTCTGAACAGAGTTCCAGTGAACTGACTAGCAGCTGCATTTAGCACTAGTTGCAATTTCTGAGTTGTCTTCAGCGGCATCCCCATATATAGTGCATTGTCACAGTCTAATTGGGAAGTTAGCAGTGCATGGACTACTGTGGCCAAGTCATCCCTGTCCAGAGAAGGCCATATCTGGAAGATCAGTCAAAGTTGTCCCTAAGCAGGCCGAGTCACCAAGCCTATCTGGGCCTTCAATGACAATGATGGATTCAGGAGTACTCCCAGGCTACACACCTGAGGAGTACAACTCAACCAGGGCAGGTAACATACCCAGTTCCCAGACTCAAGAACCACCAATCGACAGAGTCTCTGTCTTACCAGGATTCAGCCTCAGTATGTTCAACCACCTCCTCCCCAAAAGCATGACAGATCTGGAATTCTGCTCACAGAGGAGTAATTACTTTCCTCCCTCCCTAGACAGGTTCCTAGACTTGGTGGAGTTGGGCTTTGGTTAGTTATTCCATGCAACACCAGCAAGAGCCTTCAGTTCCAACAGCAGCATCACTGCTGGGAGCAAGACCAAAGAGATGTAACTGTGGAGGTACTGTTGGCCCAAGACATTTTGTTGGCTGAAATAAATTAGCAAATGATGCATGTGTTTGTGCACGCAGACATACACATACAGAGCACCCAGTTTAAGGTGCATCATATAGCTGGGGTGGGGGCAAAATGAGGACCCCATACAAGAATTCTACCTCCTTAAATTACATTTTCCTCCAGTCCTCAAGTAGACTTGCCAGGGTGAAAACTGGACAGGGTTCCTATACCTTTAATGGTGTAGCAGAAGATGGAATTTCAGTAGGTGTTGCTTGTTACACAACCAGGTAACAAGTAACACCTGCTGAAATTTTCTCTTTTACACAACAATTAAATATACAGGAGTCTTCTCCAGTTTTCACTTTGGTAACCCTAGCTAAAAGTAAGAAATTGAAAATCATTCATACCTAGAACTCTTTATTAGTTGTGTTTGCATTCCCTTGGTAACTTCACTTGCTCCTTTTCTTTGGGCACCTAAATTGTATAATGCTTAACTGAAGTTTTAAGATACTGCAGTGCTAGAATCTGGAGACTACGGGAACATTTCACTGTGGGAGGCAGAATTCTTATTTGAAGGGGCAGCATATCTCATTTTGCACAGTGTCTGTAGCTACAACACTGCTTTCTGCTATCTGAAATGTGACAACAATCTGAAAAGAAGTTGCCTGCACATTTCCTGGCAAGCTCTCTGTGCCTGAACCAGACAGAAATTCAACAGGCAAAGCTTTTTTTCCTGTACTGTCTTGCTATGAAAAAGCTTCGCTGCTGAATTTCTGGCTGCCATGCAGTTACTGAAGGCACTAAAAAGATGCCTAGAGCAAAACTGGAAATGATATTCCACGCCCATTCAAAATAAACCTGAGAAAAGAGTAGGGGGGAAAACCCCAGGCCTCAAGCTTTGCTTCAGGTGAGCAGTTTGAATCCAGGCCAGGAATTCCGGAGGCCTTCCTTTAACCAGGTATTGTGGGGAGAGGAACCTCATCAGCAGGAATGAGACTTAAAGAGAACCCACCCAATCCCTTGAGGGCTGATGTCTTTCATTTTATTGGAAAGAAGCCAGCGAACTTGGACTGGACATGGTGGGAAGTTTATATTGGGGGAGAGAACTAGGGCAGGGTTCAAAGGATTTCTTTCCTTTTCTTTTCCACTGTTATACAGCAAAACCCTGGCCTACGGCAGCTTTGTGCTTTTCTAAATATATCACAGTTGGAGTATTTGCAGGAGGAATCATAAGGCTTCTTCCTTCTGATAAATTCCAAGTCTCACTGAATTGTCATTATTAAATGCTCATACTTATGGCAAGCAAAGTGTGTGTGGAGGGAGAAAAGCTCAGAAAAAAAGACTTTCGGGACTACAAATGCCAGAATCCTCCAGTCATCAAGGCCCTTGACTCTCAGAATCCCCTGGTCAGAATTGACCATCATGACTGGACCTAATCAAGGAAGCCATGGGCCTGGGCTTGCAAGACCTGAGCAGGGCTGTTAATAACAGAGTATTTTAAAGGTCTCTCATTAGTACAGATGCCATAAGTGAAAGACAACTTGACAATCCATAAGAAGTCGAAAAAACATTTTCTCCCACGCTCTGGGGTTACATATTTTAAGGTCCCATACTGCAGGGGCAGGGAAGGATGTGTCATCTTCAAGATGTTGTTGGCTCATGATTTCTTTCATCCTTAGTCAGAGGTTAAGAAAATTCCTTTTTTGGAATGCCATTCCCAGAATCTCATAGCCAGCATGGCAATTTACCATTTTGACTGGAGGATTCTAGGAACTGTGGTCCAAAACAGCAAGCTTTGGTCTAAGCATTGTCAGTAGCAGTGGTAAATGATACTGGAAATGGCAGTCTAGGAGCTTCTGAAGGCCATATGTTTGCCATAGCTGCCATACTGGTACCTGTCTGTACACGCCTAGCCCTGCAGTCTCAGTGGAGCAGGATTTTGATTAAATTTTGATAGGGCCATCTAGTGGGAAAGAGATTAAAATACTTCAAGCCAGCGGCTATGTAGTTCTTGGGCTGTGACCTTCTTTAATACACGGCAGTGGAAGAAGGTAGCCATTAGCAGTGGAGCAGAGCTGGATAGCTATCCAACAGAGGTTGGATGGCCATCTTTCTGGAGTGCTTTAGATGTATATTCCTGCATGGCAAGGGGTTGGATTAGAAGGCCATTGTGGTATCTTCCAACTCTATGATTCTATGAGCAAATAAATTGACTAGGGGGACCATGTCCTCTTAGATCTAAGACTGAGGACACTTCCACACTACACTGTTATAGTGCTATCATTCCACTTTCAACCTCCTGTGGAATTATGGGGTTTGTAATTTGCTGAGGCCAAAGAGCTCTCTGGGTGAGAATTCTAAATGCCCCTCCCTAAACTGAAAACCCCAGGATTCCATAGGATGTTGAAAGTGGAATAATAGCACTATAACAGTGTAGTGCAGAAATAGCCTGAATTAAGGTGGTTGGGTCCCTGGAGCAGTTCTAAAATACCATTATGCATAGCTTCTAGGAGTAGGGGCTTTGAAAGTGAATATATCGAATCATAGAGCTGAAAGAGACCACAAGAACCATTGAGTCCAACCCCCTGCCGTGCAGAATACATAATTAAATCACTCCTGAGAGATGGCCATCCAATCTCTGTTTAAAAACCTCCAAAGAAGGAGACTCTGCCACACTCCAGGGCAGTATATTCTACTGTCTCTTACCATCAGGAAGTTATTTCTAATGTTAGGTGGAATCTCTTTTCCTCAAGTTTGAAGCCATTGCTTTGTGTCCTAGTTTCTGGAGCACCAGAAAAGAAGGTTGCTCCAACCTCCATGGACATCCCTTCAAATATTTAAACATGGCTGTCATCTCACCTCTTAACTTTCTCTTCTCCAGGCTAAACATACCCAGTTTCCTAAACTGCTACTTAAAGGACAAGGTTTCCAAACCTTTTACCATTTTGGTTACCCTCCTCTAGACATGTTCCAGCTTGTCAATATCCTTCTTGAATTATGGTGCCCATAAATGGACACAGTATTCCAGGTGAGGTTTGACCATAGCAGAATAAAGTGGTACTAATACTTCCCTTGACCCAGTCTTATCAATACAGCTTAGAACTACATTGACTTTTTAAGCTGATGTATCACACTGTTGACTCATATTCAGCTTATGGTCTATTAAGACTCTTAGATCTTTTTCACATGTACTGTGGTCAAGGCAGGCGTCAACCATCCTTTATCTGTGTTTCATTTTTTCTGCTAAGTGTAGCACTTTACATTTCTCCCTATTTAAATTCATTTTGTTAGTTTTGGCCCAGCTGTCTAATCTGTTCAGGTCATTTTGAAATCTGATCCTGTCCTTGGGGGAATTTGCTACCCCTCCTAATTTGGTGTCGTTTGATAAGAATGCCATCATCCATGTAACTGATAAAAATGCTGAATAGCGCTGGGCCCACGACAAAACCCTGTGGCACTCCACCAGTCACTTCTCTCTAGGGTGAAGAGGAGCCATTGGTGAATACTCTTTGGGTTCAGTCAGTCAACCAATTACAAATCCACTTAACAATAGCATTGTCTAGACCACATTTTACTAACTTGTTTGCAAGAATATCACGAGGGACCTTGATAAAGGCCTTACTGAAATCAAGATATATTACATCTACAGCATTCCCTTCAGCTATCATGCTTGTAACTCTTATCAAAAAGTGAGATAAGATTAGTCTGGCATTACTTGTTTTTGACTTTTAGTGATCATGGCATTCTCCTCTAAGTGCTTACAGACTGTCTGATTAATTATTTGCTCTAGAATCTTTCCTGGTATTGATGTCAGGCTTACTGGGTGGTAATTGTTTGGTTCCTCCTTTTTCCCCATTTTGAATATAGGGATAACATTTACCCTCCTCCAGTCTGCTAGGATTTCTCCCATTCTCTAGGAATTCTCAGTTCTCTGTTAGCATTTCACTATCTTCTCCACATAGTCGACCTACCGCTATGTTTGTTCTTTTGCTATAGACATAACCAAAGATGTCCTTTTTATTGTTTTTAACCTGTCTAGCAAGCCTGAGCTTGTTCTGCACCTTTAGCTTTTCTGATTTTTTCCCTACATGTGCTGGTTATTCATTGTATTCCTCTTTGTTGATTTCATCCCTTTTCCGTTTCTTCTACAGACTCTATTTAAATAAAAAAAAAAATACAAAATGAAATACAAAATATTAGTAAAGCACAAAAATATTCATGCGTGAACTCATTTTGGAGACTGACGATCTAGTCCCATGTATTTTTATTCAAATCGTCTCACAACACTTAAAATTTTAACAGTAGACATAGCCTAAATACCCTAAATGCATCAGATCCTATCTGATATTGGAAGCTAAGCAGGGTCAGCCTTGGTTAGTACCTGGATGGATACTGCTTACAGGTGCTATAGGCTGTATTTCATAGAAAGGAACTGGCAAAACCACTTCTGAGCATTCCTTGCCTGAGAAAACCCTGTGAAATTCACAGGGTTGCTATAAACCAACAAGCAAGTTGAAGACATATACACACATACAACAGAAACATAGGGGGGATTAAAGAAGTGAGATAGCAAGTCACAGTATTCTTTTTCCTTCAGCATTGGGTTCCTGTGAGAGGCCTGGAGCAACTGCACCAATTGAACCGTTGATCATCTGGACATGTTTATGTTTCTTCTTTTCCTTCCCAAATTATTGAAGTGTGTGTGTATGTATGTTTTTATGGGAATCTGAGGCTTTGGAACAGCAATCACAGGCAATCTGTTCTATACTGTAGACTATGTTCAGTCCTGCCCCTTTGAGTTCTTCAGTGAGTGACTGACTAACTTACCTCATCATGGTTTGTCCCCTCCAGGCTCTCTGATTGTTTAGGCTGCAAATTGGGGCTGCCTGCCCCTGGGTGCAATGCACAGCTGGTTGTGAAGGACGTCATGTCCTTCCTTCATTTTCAGACACAGCAGGCAAGTGAAGCAGCCACAGCAGCTGCTGCTTTGCCAGCCAAAGAGGGAAAATGATTTGGATTTTGGCAGGAGTGTATGGACGTCAGTAGTTGTGCATCAAAATCACCAAGCCTGGGAAACAAACAACGAGTCGGTATTTATGATTCCAAGGCAGTAGAGAATGGTGGAACCACCTTTGGTAAAGCTGTTAATGATGTTCTTAAAATCTGCAGACAACTGGGGAAAAAATCCTGCTTTTCGATGCAGATTTTTACATCCCTAAAATTTTAAACCTCAAGCTTGTAGTCCTCATGGGTATGCAGAATATTTAGGACCATTTCTGTTCATGTCCTGTCCTCTCTCTTCACACCCATTTCTTTCTGTTTTTTTAGCGTGGGTGAGAGGGGGAGTGTTCGGATTATACAGATAAACTTGTTGAATAACTTGTTGCAGATTTTTAAAACTTATTTAAATATTGCATAACTATATGCTGATGGTCAGCTAGGATTACTGGTGGGGTTATCTGAGTTGCTTTGGTGCAGATTACCAGAGTTCTAGCAAAAAAAATAAAAAAAAAACTCTAGAAAAAATAATTCCTAATTCTAAGGCTATCATTTTGAAAAATTAAGCTTCTGCTATGAATCTGCATTGAATATATGTTTATATATTTGTAGGATGCCAGCACTAAATATTTAAATATCTGTGCAATTTGCCATTTGAGTTTCTTGCAGGCCTGCTTCCCTTTATTTCTCTCTAATTTAGGGAGGGGGTGATATTTGTGGTAATTATATGCTCCCCCCACAAAGCCCCTTCAAATTTATTTTTTAGGGGGAACTATTTTTCCTGGATGGCTTAGAACTACAGCAAGTTGCAATTGTTTTGTCCTGACAACTTTCAAGTTTACTACATACCTTAAAAATGGGGTAGTAAAACCCTGAAAAATATTGTTAAAATTGTCCAAACTTGAAATGGTTTCCAGTCATGTTGGGCACACTTATTTCAGTGATACAGGTTGAAAATTTCCCTGCTCCTCCACATTTGCCCATCCGTACTCTGACCTAAGCATCTCAGAATTGAACCAGGAGTGAAATTTGCAAACCCATCTCATGATAGGCAGATCTTCCCAAGTCCCACTGTACTTCAGCTGAGTCTTTTTTTTTCTTATGAGGTTCAGATGTTGGAAAATAATGGCAAAATAACAGCAAACAGCAACAAAACTCACTTGTGGGTTGTGTGTATGTAAGTGTGCACATGTATGTATATGTACATATGATTCAATTATTCCAATTTGGCAGAGAGAGTCCCAATTAATCCTCTGTTGTGCCAGCCCCCCCTTTTCAGCGGCTTTTAAAATGTCCTGGTTTCTTTCTTGTTCTCCCACTTTCCCCACTTTTCCCCAGCTTCCTTCAATTGCTGCACACTGAGTTCAAAGTGCAAAAATAGTTTGCACTCAATTAACTCATTGTGGGGCAGATCTCTTCCAGGAACCCACCAACCAATCTTAAGTGGCACACTTCAACTGCTGAGAAACTGAAGGAAAAAAATTAGATACATTTCTTCTCCCTACCTGAATACCAAGGTCGTTGGGAAACATTTTTGACCTATTTGGACTAATATCAAGGCATATGTGTAATAAATGTATTGCAGAATAATATCATATGTGAACAGGGCCCAGTGAGGTTAATACAGTGTGTGAGGAAGTGAAACTGGGTCTTTTCAGCTGTGGCACCCCAACTGTGGAACAAGTTCCTCCTGGAAGTCCAACTTAATACCAATGCTGGCTTCATTTAGGCACTGAGTAAAAACATGGCTATTAACTAAAGCCTCTGGGACCTCACTGTGTTACCCTGATTTCTGGGGTCCCATGGGGGACGCCTTAATGTGCTCCACGTGATAGGGAATGGAAGCTAGCCAGAGTACGAGCAATAGCAATGCGAGAAGCAGGGTAACCTAGCGAGGTCTTTTTATTCAATTTTTACGGGGTCAGGCCAAGCCAAAAACCACACAAAGATGTCCAATAAATGATTTTATTGAATGAAAGTCTCATGCACCAAAACAATCACTCACACACTCACTCAAGACTTATTAAGAAGCAAAAGAGAGGAAACTGGATAAGGGAAATATTGAAGGGATTGTAGCTAGGGTAATACTGCACCTTTTCCTGAAGTCCTTGCTCCAGGAAAAACAGCAAAGAAGTGGAACTCAGGATGGAGAAGGCTGAGGGGATTACTCAGCTGACAGAGAAACAGTCTGGTGGTATGACCGGGAGTGATCCACAGAAACACTCAAAAACTGGGACTATTTGTAGGGGAAAAAGCAACTTGAGGGCAAATCCTCTCCCAGGGAGAACAAAGGTGTTGCAACGGAAAAGAAGCTCCACAATGGCAACTCCTTTTGCATGATGGGATTACAAAGTGTTGCCAGAGTTTCAGGATCTTCAGTTATTTTGGGCTGTGGTGTGAATTTATGTAGATGGTCCTTACCTGATAGGATTTGATTGCTATCAGTGCTCAACTTGGGGAAAACACACAAATCCCCTCAAGTTGGCTCCTTAGTGGCTGAGGACCCTTTGTCTACTGTGGGCTTGCACAGATTGAGGTCTCCTGGGGCTACGTGACGGGGGATTGTATTAGCCTGACCTGGTTAACGATCATTCGACTGTCACTGCCTACGTGCTTATCTGGGTGACCTCTCAGGCACTTTGAATTATATTTTAATATCAAAATTGTAGACCCTGGGACAGGGTTTACCAGTGAGGTAACAATTGTTTCATCTAATGCAAGTCAAAGTTTGTGAGTTTGTCTGTGTAGGCAGGTGAAGACCTCATATGATTGCCTGTGTCAGACGAGAAGACCTCATATGATTGCCTGTCTGAGAAGATTCTGTGGAATCCTGGGGTTTGCAGTTTAAGGAGGGGCCTTTAGAACTCTCAGCCAGAGAGCTCTTGGGCCTGGCTGGTGGCCATGGAGATGAGGCCTAGTAGCAAGAAGGAGGGCAGTGTATTCCTTCAAAAACTGAACCTCTGTATGTTAACAACTCTGAATACAGATTGGATTGGGGAATATGGGAAAAAGTTACAGGTACTGGACACAACAGTTTGTTACCCTGTATTCTGGGGGTCCCGGGAGGGATGCCCAAATAACCAAGCAAAAACACAAGATGGGGAAATTAACTCGAGCACTCTCTTAAGCTAGCGAGAGGCAGGATAACTTTAGCTGGGATCTTTAACCCTATGTATACAGCGTCAGGTCAGAAAAGCAGTCAGGCAAAGTTTTAAAATAGTAAAAATGATAATTTTATTAAAGGACAAACAACAGAAAAAGACACCACAAGCACAAAGCTAACTAGAAATTAGAGATAAGAGTTTTCAGGGGAAATGGGTGATACGACACCTTTTCTCGTAGTCCTGGAGAAAACGAAGGGTTGCAGGGAAGAAAGCTCAGTGTGGTTCACTGAGGGGAGCTCTCTGGACAAACCAACAGCAAGGCTGGATGAAACTTAGGGGCGATCCGAGAAGTCCGAGGAGGACTTGAAATCGGGGACTTGTGCCTACAGGCCATGCCATGCTCGGTGAGAACAAAGAGAATTTGGAGCGGGACAAAAGCATTGGAAAAGGTCAGGTTTTACATGATTAGCTTAGCGCTGGATGACAATAGTATAGCCAGTATGCAAATGGCTCAGCATAAAGAAAGTGCTGGCTCTCAGCCGAGTGTCTTTGTGTAAAGTCGCACTTAAGCAAGGTGTGTCTGCAAGAAGTGGTCCCTGAAGCAACAGAGAGGCATTAATCTGCCTGCCTAACTGGGGATTGGAATGTCCAACCATTAACGGCCGCGCCTGTTTACGTGCTTGTCTGGTGGCCCTTGCAAACACATGGAGCAGGGTGACAGAGAAAGGTCAAATGAAAGCCAAATAAGTTTGATATCAAGAGATATTTGGTGCTATCAACGGGCATGTCAGAACTGTGGCAACAAGTTTAGGGAATTAGAAACACAGGATCTCAAATCTGTGTGCTTCAACTGCATCTAATTCCTAAGCTAACCTAAGGTGAGGTAATTCCTAAGGTATTTTTAACAGGTATTATCTATGAGAAAATAAAATCCTGGGCAAAGCTAGGTATATAAACTAATTCTAAAATATTTATGCATATGGTTTGAAACAGTTTTAACCTTCTTGACCTGTCTCTAACTTGTCACCGTATTTAATATGTTTTTAGTCTACTTACACTAATTTTATTGTTTTAAATAGTTTTAATCTGTTAATATTGATCTTATTCGTATGCCATCCTGATCTCCCATGATACTGCTTTTCACCCTTGAGAGAAGTGACTAGCGGGGTGCCACAGGGTTCTGTCCTGGGCCCAGTGCTGTTCAATATCTTCCTCAATGACTTAGATGAAGGAATAGAGGGCATGCTCATCAAATTTGCACATGACACCATATTGGGAGGGGTTGCTAATATGCCAGAGGACAGGATCAAAACTCAAAATGACCTGGACAGATTGGAGAGCTGGGCCAAGGCTAACAAAATGAAATTCATCAGAGAGAAGTATAAGGTCCTACACTTAGGTAGAAAAAATGGAATGCAGAAATATAGGATGGGGGACACGTGGCTGGATAGCAGTACGTGTGAAAGGGATCTAGGAGTCCTCATAGACCACAAGCTGAACGTGAGTGAGCAGTGTAATGCGGCAGCCAAGAAAGCCAATGCAATTCTCAGCTGCATCAATAGGACTATGGTGTCTAGATCGAGGGAGGTACTGGTACCATTTTACTCAGCTTTGGTTAGACCTCATATTGAATACTGTGTCCAGTTCTGGCCACCTCAATTCAAGAAGGACATGGTCAAGCTGGAGCAAGTCCAGAGGAGGGCGACCAAAATGGTGAGAGGCCTGGAAGCCATGCCCTATGAGGATAGACTTAGAGAGCTGGGTATGTATAGTCTGCAGAAGAGAAGGTTAAGAGGGGACATGATAGCCATGTTTTAAATATTTGAAGGGATGCCATATAGAGGAGGGCGAGGGCTTGTTTTCTGCTGCTCCAGAGACCAGGACAAGGAGCAATGGATTCAAGCTGCAGGAAAGGAGATTCCACCTGAACCTCAGGAAGAATTTCCTGACGGACAGGGCTGTCTGGCAGTGGAATATGCTGCCTCAGAATGTAGTGGAGTCTCCTTCTTTGGAGGTTTTTAAGCAGAGGCTGGATGGCCATCTGTCAGGAGTGCTTTGAGGGTGTTCCTGCATGGCAGGGGGTTGGACTGGATGGCCTGTGTGGTCTCTTCCAACTCTACATTTCTATGATTCTATGATTCTATGATACAGGGTAGGATATAAATATTTTAATAAATAAGGAATAAATATATACTTATTTACAGAGAAATACTGGCTGAGTGGCAAATAATCCATCTGGAGGGTCCCCAAATAATTAGTTATGAAGCTAAAAAATAACTCTGTGTTTCCTGGGAAGAAACACTTCGGCCCCCGCACAGCTGAAATACGTGCAGTTGCTTGGAAAGGGAAATCCACCTTCTGAAGCATGGGGCTATTGCATACGGAGGCACACACTGTGAGCGGCAAGATTGGGAGGTAATACTCTTTCTTTGTTGTTGTGTGCTTTCCAGTCATTTCCGATTTATGGCAACCCTATGGTGAACTTATCACAGGGTTTTCTGGGGGTGAGAGTGTATGATGTGCCCATGGTCACCCAGTGGATTTCCATGGCTGAGCAGGGAATCAAACTCTGGTCTCCAGGGCCGTAGTTCAGCACTCAAACCACTACACCATGCTGGCTCTGCACTCTCTCTGGGCCCACCTAATCTGGAAAAGGTGGGGCATATGGCACAAAAATGGTCTCATATTACCTGCAGTCCAGTGTAGGTGTAACAGCAGTAGCTATATTTGCTTAATCATAGGTATGCCTCATCTACACAGAGGAAGTGGGGTGGTGAGGTTTCTGGTTTAAACATAACAAGAAGTCTGTGAGGAAAGGCAGTTGGATCCATCCCAGCTTCCCACAAAGTTGCCCAGCCATTCTTCTCCCTGAAAACAAGCCAAGCTATGAGGGAAAATGCCTGGAGCAACAGACTGTGGGGGACCTAGTCAGGGTTCAGCTGCCCTCACCCATGCACAACTTTTGATGTTAAAATTAGATGCACATAGGGCTGACATATTGCCTGGTTGGCCACGTTTTACCTGGGCCATTTCCACACTAGACTGCTGTAGTGCTATTACACCATATTCAACATTCTATGAAATCCTCTCTCAAAAGCCCTTCCCTAAACTGCAAACCCTAGGATTCCATAGGATGTTGAAAGTGGAATAATAGCACTATAATAGGCTAGTGTGGAAATGGCCCTGGTTTCTGGCCAATAACACACTGTACTCATATGCATCATTAGGTGCTCTGGGCACCTAGCTTTCATTTATTTTTTAAAGTAAGCTTGTAACTCTTGTAGGAGCAAAGATATGAGGCAAAATGTGCAGGAGTTATGCTTCTTCCTCCTCTTTTTTTTTTTTTTTAAGGCCATGAATGAAGTCACAGATTTGGTTGACATTTAAGGTACCTTAGAGATTTAAAATATTGTAAAAATGACATACCCACTGTCTGCTGAAGACCTTCTCTGAGTGGAAAATAGCACTTCGTTTTGAAAACAAATAGTAGCTGCAAAGACAAGTGTTCATATTTTCTCTCTGTCTTTCTTTGTACAATGATATCAGAATCAGAGGCAGAGATAAAATGCTACCTAAAAACTGTTTGGAATGACTGACAACCCCACCATTGCCAAACAGCATATTGAGAGGAATATAGCAAAGTGTTTCTATGCAGAACAATAAAAAGGAGACCTTATGAATAATGCAGTCTTTGTGGGTGAGTTGGGGGTTACTTCATTAGAGTAACTACAGTCATCCCTCCACATTTGTGTGTTTGACCTTCATGAATTTGATTATTTGCGAGTTTTTTCAATTCCTGCCCCCACCACTTCCAAGTGCTTCTTTTCTGGGGGAAGTTGACCTCTCAGTTGCTCTGATCAAACCATGCAGCCCTTTAAAAACCTTCCTCTGGTCCTTCAGAGCACCACAAATCCTCTCCTAATGCCACCCTACACGCAAGGAAGGAAATGGGCAAGAGAGAGGATATATGGGGCCACCAAGCTGACCCACCCTCTTTCCCTCTCCTTTCTTGGACCTGGTTTGGATCCTGCATGTCTGTTCTCCCTACTGTGTCTCAGCCTCTTATCATAGACGTACGCATACATTTTGATATTTGCGATTTTCCCACTTTTTCAAGGATCATTTTCCTCTAACCCTAGTGAATATGGAGGGCCAACTGTATACCATCCTATGGTTGCCTACTCAGATGTAAGGCCCACTGTGCTTGATGGGACTTACTTCCAGGATAGCATGCAAAGAATTGCAGCCTTAGACGCCTTTCATCGTATAATTGTCTTAAATATTATGTAGCTTTTCTGCGGGTACAGTTACAAGCAAAGGAACAAAAGGAAACACAACCTTTTGTTTCCTGTCTATAATACAACTTTTGAAAGGGGTCATCTAGAAGGGGTAATTAGTGGGAATGGTTTGGCTCGTTCACTAACTCTTTTTGAAGCCACAACATATAGGGATACAGGGAAACAATAGGGATATTCTGGTGGGGGTTTACTACAGACCTCCAACCCAGGCTGAGGACTTGGATGATGCCTTCCTCAACCAAATGACTGCACACTCAAAGAGGAGAGATACAGTAATAATATGAGATTTAAATTACCCAGATATATGCTGGCAGTCAAACTCTGCCAAGACAGCAAGGTCCAGCAAGTTTCTTGCTTGTCTTGAAGACAACTTCATGGTCCAGAAGATGGAAGAGGCCACAAGGGGATCAAATATTCTAGATCTGATCTTGATCAACAGGGATGACCTTATTAATGAGGTAGAAGTGGTTGGATCTTTAGGGGGGAGTGACCATGCCCTGTTGGAATTTGGCATTCAGTGGGAAGGAGAAGATAAGGGTAGCCAGACACTCATCTTAGATTTTAAAAAAGCGGACTTATGTAAACTTAGGGAGCTGCTGGCTGGAATTCCATGGTCAGGAATAGTGAAAGGGAAAGGAGTTCAGGAGGCATGGGAGTTCCTTAAAAAGGAGATACTGAAGGCACAGTCTAAAACTGTGCCAATAAGGAGGAAAAATGGAAGGCATCTGAAGAAACCAGAATGGTTGACTAAAGAACTCTCAGCTGAGCTAAGTGTTAAGAGAAACATGTATAGGAAATGGAAGAAGGGGGAAACCACCAAAGAAGAATTTAAGCAAGTAGCTAGGAGATGTAGGGAGGAAGTCAGAAAGGCTAAAGCACAGAACGAACTTAGGCTGGCCAGAGACATTAAAAACAATAAAAAGGTTTTTTTAAATATGTCCGCAGCAAAAGGAAAAAGAAGGAGACAGTAGGGTCGCTGCGCAGAGAAGATGGCAAATTACTCACCGGGGGAAGAGAAAAGGCAGAACTACTTGACACCTTCTTTGCCTCAGTTTTTCCCCAGAAGGATACAAGCACTCAACCTGGCGGTTGGGGAGCAGGGGAGGAAGCAGAGGAAATGAGGCACATAATAGGTAGAGAGGTGGTACAGGAATACCTGGCCACAGTGGATGAATTCAAGTCTCCAGGGCCAGATGAATTGCATCCTAGGATATTAAAAGAGCTGGCAGAGGTCATTTCGGAACCGCTGGCTATAATCTTTGAGAAATCTTGGAGGACAGGAGAAGTTCCAGCAGACTGGAAGAGAGCAAATGTTGTCCCCATCTTCAAGAAGGGAAAAAAAGAGGACACAAATAATTATCGCCCAGTCAGCCTGACATCAGTACCTGGAAAGATCCTGGAGCAGATCATTAAGCAGTCAGTTTCTAATCATTTAGAAAGCAACGCGGTAATCACAAGAAGTCAACATGGATTTCTCAAAAATAAGTCATGCCAGACTAATCTTATCTCTTTTTATGATAGAGTTACTAGCTTGATAGATGAAGGGAATGCTGTGGATGTAGCATACCTCAATTTCAGTAAGGCCTTCAACAAAGTTCCCCATGACATTCTTGCAAAGAAGCTAGTAAAATGTGGGCTGGACAGGGCTACTGTTAGTTGGATTTGTAATTGGTTTATCGACCGAACCCAAAGGGTGATCACGAATGGTTGCTTTTCATCCTGGAGAGAAGTGACTAGTGGGGTGCCACAGGGTTCTGTCCTGGGCCCAGTGCTGTTCAACATTTTTATCAATGACTTGGATGAAGGAATAGAGGGCATGCTCATCAAATTTGCAGATAATACCAAATTGGGAGGGGTTGCTAATATGCCAGAGGACAGGATCAGAATTCAAAATGACCTGGATAGATTGGAGAGCTGGACCAAGGCTAACAAAATGAAATTCAACAGAGAGAAGTATAAGGTCCTACACTTAGGTAGAAAAAATGGAATACAGAAATATAGGATGGGGGACACGTGGCTGGATAGCAGTACGTGTGAAAGGGATCTAGGAGTCTTCATAGACCACAAGCTGAACGTGAGTGAGCAGTGTGATGCGGCAGCCAAGAAAGCCAAAGCAATTTTCGGCTGCATCAATAGGAGTATGGTGTCTAGATCGAGGGAGGTACTGGTACCACTCTACTCTGCTTTGGTTAGACCCCATCTTGAATACTGTGTCCAGTTCTGGGCACCCCAATTCAAGAAGGATATTGACAAGCTGGAGCAAGTCCAGAGGAGGGCGACCAAAATGGTGAGAGGCCTGGAAGCCATGCCCTATGAGGATAGACTTAGAGAGCTGGGTATGTATAGTCTGCAGAAGAGAAGGTTAAGAGGGGACATGATAGCCATGTTTAAATATTTGAAGGGATGCCACGTAGAAGAAGGAGAGGGCTTGTTTTCTGCTGCTCCAGAGACCAGGACAAGGAGCAATGGATTCAAGCTGCAGGAAAGGAGATTCCACCTGAACCTCAGGAAGAACTTCCTGACAGTCAGGGCTGTCCGGCAGTGGAATATGCTGTCGGATATGTGTAGTGGAGTCTCCTTCTTTGGAGGTTTTTAAGCAGAGGCTTGATGGCCATCTGTCGGGATTGCTTTGAGGGTGTTCCTGCATGGCAGGGGGTTGGACTGGATGGCCTGTGTGGTCTCTTCCAACTCTAGATTTCTATGATTCTATGATTCTATGAACATGATTTGTGTGATTAGTGAATGATCTGCATAACGTGCAGATGAGGCTGACAGAAGTTAAGGTACTGAAACATGGCAGTTGTAGACACCCACACTTTTTTACTGAGGGAGGAAGAATTGTGATTAAACAAACATGGCTCCATGCAGAGACAACTCTTTCATTAGGTGGCGTGGCAGCCACCGCAGGCAGCAGACTTTGGGTGTCACGGAAAGGCAAGAAATGTTGCATTGCTTAATTTGTCAGTGTTGAACTATGGCCCTCGAAACCAGGTTTTGATTCTCCACTTGGCCATGGCAACCCATGGAGTGATCTTGGGCGCATCACACATTCTCAGCCCCCAGAAATCCCTGTGATAGGTTTGACTTCAGTTGCATAAGTTGGAAGCAAGTTGAACGGACACAACAATAACAACAGGCTGAAATGCTCCAGGGATTTTCTTCAGGGGGGCAACAAAATAACACGGCTGGCTTTCAGTGCTATGCTAACAGGGAGTAGGAGAGGGATGAGAACATGCTGTGTACAGAGACTGAAGGAAAATTTCATTGGGGGTCAGAATTAGGGGGCAATACCCCTATTTTGCTCATGCCTGGAGGAAAGTCTGACGGTCTCTGAAGTGTAATCAAAGTGGCCTTGGCTTTCCAGTGGCTGAGAAATAATCACCTCTGTAGTTTTTTACCTGCCAGGTATAACCCATCCATTTATTTCTCCATGTATAGAAGAAAAGAGGTAGCATAGCAGACAAGAGGGTGAGGTATGAAACAGGAGCATGAAAGCCAGAGTGGTATAGTGGTTTGAGTTTTGGAAGAGAAATCTGAGAGACCAAATTCTGAATCCTTACTTGGCTATGGAAACCCACTGTGTGACCTGGGCAAGTCACACCCTCTCAGTCTCAGAGGAAGGCAATGGCAAACCTCCTCTGAACAAATCTTGCCAAGAAAACCCTATGAGAGGGTCACTGTAAGTGGGAATGGATTTCAAGGCATGTCACACATGAAACAGGAGTCCCTGGCTTGAAACTTAGCTCATTATCATGTTACCCTGATTTCTGGGGGTCCCGGGAGAGACAGCTAAGTGCACTCCAAATATTACTAAGTTGGGGAAATTAGCAAGGAGCACAAGCTAGCAATACGAGAGGCAGGGTAATGTAGCGAGATCTTTAATCCTATGTTTACGGGGTTGGGCCGCGTCAAGAACTAGGCAAGTTGTTCAATTAAAAGATTTTATTAAACTTTCCTTAATTAAGCAAACAACGACACATGCACTTACACACTCATCCAAGAACTATAGAAGCAGAAAGTGAAGAAAATTGATAGGGGTTTTCAGAGGGTTTCTGGCGTGATACTCCACCTGATCCTGCAATCCGGTAAAAGAGAAGATAGAGATCGAGCCTTGGGTTCGTGGTTTCCCAGCACGTGGAGGCTGAGGGGAGGCTTGCTGAACAGAGCAGCAGCAGTTTGGGATGCAAGGCATGAGCATTCCGACAAGGAGCTCAAACTTAGGGTTTTTATAGGGAAGATTGTACCTGGAGGCTAGCTCTCTCCCGAGGAGAACAATAAGGATTTGAATGGAGACAAAGCCTCCGAAAGGTCAAAATCAGAATTGATGAGATTTGGCCAGCACTGCCAATTGTTAGAACAGTATGTAGATGAGGAGCGCTTAGCGTTTGTATAGAGCAAGCAGTTCGGGGCTGAGAGCCCTTGCATTAGCTTAATGGTCAGCTGTGTCTGGAGGGCACTACCGGCTATGTGACAGATAGTTGTTTACTGGCCTAGACCTAGTGTGCATAATTAAGGCTATGCGGCCGTACCTGCCTACACTGGCTTTTCGTGACCCTTTCAGACATGTGGAGTTCATCTTATGGAGTGCCACGTGGAAATATTAACCATAAATAATATGAAATTGTAGACCTCGGGCTTGGGCCAGATAACCTCAGTAACAATCATTTATTGACTAGGTGGCTTTAAGAAAGGACCTTCCCTTTCCCTTTCCCTCCTTCCTTCCTTCCTTCCTTCCTTCCTTCCTTCCTTCCTTCCTTCCTTCCTTCCTTCCTTCTTCCTTCCTTCCTTCTTTCTTTTTTTCTTTCTTTCTTATATTTGTATGCCACCTTTCTCCCGGCATAAGACCCAAGGTAGCTTCCATCAACAGATTAAAACAGCAAAACATTAAAAACAATTAAACATTAAAAACATATAAAATCATAAAAACCTAAAACAATATTCCAGCTTTCTCAGCCTCTGTTCTCTCTTCTGTGACGTGGAGATCTCCAACTTCACTTATAGATTTGTTGTACAAACTGTGCAGTTAAATAATGCATGTGGAGTACTTTGAACACTTTGAATTGCAATAGGAATGTGAACATTATCTGCATTACATTTATTTTTATTTTATTTTTAAACTGAGAAGAAGCTACAGGGATGCTATAGAGAGTTACAAGGATGAAACTACTACTATTTTGATTTGGACAAGATCTGCTGCCTTTCATAGACATCCGGTATGCAGAAAATTAACAGGCAATCTTTTCACTACGCATAGAGAAGCTAAATTTGACAGGAGAACTTCCCCTTATATACCAAGTGATAGAGAGACTGAGTACTCTGCACATGTTCAGAGGTAAGGAATTTAACACAGAGCTTGGATTTTTTACTTTGGGGCTACTACTCCTGGAATCTCCAGACAACATGCTTATTCATGCACAGTAGGAATTTCAGAGTTGTAGTCTATAAAGTAACTTGTCCAAACTCTGCTTTAACATATACAGATGCTTTGTATCAAGTCAGACATTAGCTTATCTAACTCAGTATTGTCTCTTTGGACTGACAGGAGCTCTTCTGAGTATCAGGCAGAGATATTTTTCCTGTCCTTTTAGCCATAATACTTTTTAAACTGGAGATGCTGGGGGTTGAACCAGGGATCTTAATGCATGCAAATCATAATTGTGGCTGCTCCTTTGACTTCATTCTTAATGTTTCTT
This sequence comes from Ctenosaura bakeri, assembly GCA_948474755.1. NCBI lineage: Eukaryota > Metazoa > Chordata > Lepidosauria > Squamata > Iguanidae > Ctenosaura > Ctenosaura bakeri. Next base: position 157,356 of record CAOLHI010001518.1, read on the forward strand.
ACATTCCAAAGGTGAAAGCATGGAAGAGAGAATAGGTCCCAGGGTCCATACCCTGACTCCAATTAAGCTTTGCCATGGAAAAGCATTGTAGAAATCATAAATAAAATCTTCTGTTTATTGGATATTATTATGCCATGACACAAACTCCTACTTGTTCTCCATCTCATCCAGTTATCCATTCCACCCCCACCCACCTTATCCTTGCAAAATCTTTTTCATCCACATGACAATGGATGTTCCATCCTTGTTCTATTAAGAACAGAAGACCCCCTACAGTTTTTCTGGAGGCATATCAAGGCCTCTCATTTTCTTCTGTTTTATTATTTTTTAAATTCCCATCATGATTGTACAACTGAGTAAACATTTTTGTTCAGCTGCGGCTGAAAAAGGAGGGGAAAAGAGGGGTCTCCAAATTTGTTTGTTCTACTAATTTCTGCTCTGACTCTTCAGAGCTGTCCAGCTGTTTGGAATATAATTCTGGGCTGTAACAGAGAGGAGAAATATGTTGCAGGGAAATTGTCGGAAGCCAATCTGGGCAAGTAGGATGGATTGGATGGCCATCCAAATGTAGGGACAGGTAAAAAAAATCTGTTTTATAAGACTGCCTTAAGAATACAAGAAGAGCTATGTTAGATGAAACCAAAGGCTTTCCTAGCCCAACATTCTGTTCCCACACTTGACAACTAGATGCTCATAGGAACAGCAGTACACGGGCACAATAACACCCTGCCATTTAGGTTTTTCAGTTTATAGAGGCATACTACATGAACCCCAGAAAAGAGAGGATGGGTGACTTGTGCCCCACCTAATAGCTGAAATAGCTGAGCCATCCCTTGAAATGATCTGGTAAAATTGGACCATCAAGACTCCTATGTTATTTCAGTGTCTTCAGGAATTGTTAACCAGAGGTGTAATAAATGATTGAGCACTGTGAAATATCAAGACAGCTTTTGTCATTGAGCCCTCCCAGAAACAACTAAGGTTGTCTGGAATCTATTCCATGCACACTTACTTGGGAATAAGCTGCATTGAATACTTGGAGGGTACTTCTAAAGGACACGTTAGGCTTGTAAGAGTCTTTATATTTAAGGATGTTTTTGTGATAATTTATGGGGAACGTAATTTGCTGTCCCCCTGCAGGTAGCAAAAATAGTAGCAACCTGCCTAACAGTGATGAGTCCCCCCAAAAAAAACAATTCTGGGGTGCCTCTGATATTGGAGGTAATATAATCTATCATGGCCAGCAGACATTGATACCTTATCTTCCATATATGTGCCTGATTCTGTTTTAAAAATGTCATTCAAATTGATAAGCATCAATGAATTTTGTGGCAGTGGTTCCCACTTTTAATCTGTCTATCTTTCTATGTATCTTTTGTGATTTATTTATTAAATATGTATTCCACTTTCCCACTAAAATGGTGCTAAGGAAGCTAACAATAATCTAATTCAAATTAAAAAAAAAACCCTCTGATAGAACATACGAACAAATCAGTTGAAAACACAATTATAAAAAGTAGTATTCCCATTCTGAAAGTGCCACAGCCAACAGGCCAGCATAACTTGCAAAGTCCTACATGAGTAAAAACATTTTTGCCTGCTGATGTCAGGACAACAGAAAGAGAGACTCCTGGGGTTTGTTTGGCCAAGGAGTTTCAGAGCGTGTAAGCAGCCACTGAGTATACTTTCTTTTGCCTTCTCACTCATTGTGGTAGTACTAGAACTGTTCTTTCCTGAACATCTTAAAATCTGGTTTGGTTTATGTGGGAAAGTGAGATCTTTCAGAGAGCCTGCTCTCAAGTCATATAGGGCAATAGTTCTTGGGCTATCTGGTCTGGAGGACTAGCAAGGTTTTTCCTCCTATGTGCCAGGGTCTGGCACCATATTTGTGTCCACTGGCTATAATTGTTTCTTGCTTTCCTAGAAGCTTACCAGTTGCTGACAGCCTGCCACTGTGAGTAGTGCTGATACAGGGCTTTATAGATCTTACTCAGTGCTCTTGAATTCTGCTCGAAAACAGTAGCCAGCATAGCTGTTGTGATGAGCTGTCCACACACAGTTCTCACCATGACTAAAACAGGCACCTGGATTCACATCTGAATCTAAAAGTAAATGTTGAAGGGGAAGATAACTTTATCTTCCTACAGGAGCCTCAGTTTCCTGATCTGCCCTTTGATTGACAAAGCGCAGTTCTGCCTTCTCAGAATCTCAGCTTTGATGTGGGTTCCTGCATGGCAGGGGGTTGGACTGGATGGCCCCTGTGGTCTCTTCCAACTCTATGATTCTGTGAATCAAGTGTCATTTTGTTCACCCTCATTCAGTGTTACTGACATTAAACAGTGATTTGCAACTAGAATGGTTTCCCTGGTTTTAGATTAAAAGCAGAGATAGGATTGTATGTCCTCATCATACTAGCAGCACTAAATCACAATATTTTTCATTTGCTGCAGATTAAACAGGAGGAGGGGAAAGATGAAGGACATCATAGGGCACATAATCAAAAAGCAATCCCCAGCACCACATTCTGAAATTGCTCCTCCACCAAAAAAAAGTGCCGACAAATCCTATTTGGAGATGGCCTGAGAAGGATATCTTGGCTGATCCTCTAACAGCCACTCGAAGGTCCAAAAGAAGCAACAGCATATTCTCTAACACTTCACAGATGAAAATTAGGACATGTGTGGCCAGGCAACATGAGAGTGTGGTCAAGATGGTGTAAATTGTTAATAAGGAAGAATAGACAAGTGAGCAGAGGCTGCAGGAGTTTGCCTTTGCTTCAGCCTGTTAGGAACGGTTCTGCCTACTCCTTTCCTCTCTCCCATGATGAGTTGAGTGCAAGGGATGGGCCTTTCTGCAACTACACTGTTATAGTGCTATTATTCCACTCTCAACATCCTATGGAATCCTGGGATTTGCAGTTCAGGGAGAGGCATTTAGAATTCATAGCCAGAGAGCTATTTGGCCTCAGTAAACTACAAACCCCAGAATTCCACAGGATGTTGAAACTGGAATAATAGCACTATAACAGTGTAGTGCAGAAGGGCCCTTTGTTTGCACTTTGAACTGAGTTTGCAGCAGTTTAATTGAGCTGAGGACAAAGGGGGAAATTCTAGGGAGGAGATGAGGGAGGGCCTTTCCTAATAGGCTGGAAGGAGTAGGCAGAGCTGTTAGGCTGAGGCAAAGGTAAACTCCTGCAGCCTCTCCTTGCTTCTCTATTTTTCCTTATTAACAATTTACACCTTTTTGGTTTTAATTAAGAAATCTAATTCTAACAGCTGAAAACCATATTTTTCTCCCAGTGTTATATTCAGTCCCTCTAGAAGTGGAAATCTTAAGGGGAACCTTAACAACAGAGTCAGTGTGGCATAACAGTTTAAGTGTTCAGCTGGGAATCTATGAGACTCAGAGCAGGGTTCAAATCCTTGCTCAACCATGAAAATGCACTATGTGGCCCTGGGCACACTTTCTCAGTCTAAGAGGAAGGTTTTTCCTTTTAGTATAGTCCCACTCCATGATATGATTGGCAATGAGCATTATTTGATTGGCATAGAAATATAATTCATACATTGTTATGACTGAAAAGCCATGCTGGCAAAGAGGACTGGCTGAACACATGTGAAAGTAGGTCAGATGGGACCTCTGGGCATAGCCAGGTCATAAGTTCAAGAGATCTGTTGGGAAGCTTTGGTGCTGATGAACTTGCAATAATTCCCTCACTAACTAGCCATTCTCTCACATGACCTGTGGCAGAATGATTTCTCATTTTGCATGAGAAACTAAAAGTGGCAACTTGTAGCCTACCAGATATTGTGGGACTGCAACAACCATTGTACCTCACAATTAGCTGTGTTGTCTAGTGCTGATGGGAATTAGAATGCCACAATATTAGAGGACCATATATTGCTAACCTTTGCTGTAAACCTTCTTCCCTGTTTTATTAGATATTCAACATAGATCTAGCACTTCCTTTCCACATCATATGTGAACAGTCTGTGTCCCCACAGCTCCGCTTTACAAGTTGCTACTAGAGAGGGTGGGCAGGTTCAGAAACACGCCACATTACAGCATTATTACATTCTATTAGATCTGTGGAGGGAGCGACAGGAACTTTGAGAGACAGCTATGCATGCAGTGTGATGTCTACCATGGCCCAAAGCAACTGTCTGAATTGACAAGGCACAGGCTGCGGTTTGACTTCCTACCTTTATACCTTCTTGCATGCCTGTCTTGCATTGCTGCTGTGGAATGCTCACCTGGCTCCAATCTACTTTCTGGCTTCTTGACTTTGCATCCAATTACATCCCCACCCAAAGTTTGGAATGTTACATTTTAAAAGGGAATTTGCTTTACTTGTTACAGTGTCAAAGAGGTAATTTGGTACTCAATTTGGTTTTCTTTACTCAAAGGTAAGCATGTTACTTCGTAAATCTACCCAGCATGTAAATGTATAAAATGTATAAAATTGGCAAGATTGTCTCTAGTCCCCACTAAACCACAAGCAACATTTTATACCAAATGTTGTTGGTGTAATATTATTACCATTCTGTACCTTATTTTTTAAACAAGCAACGTTACTGTAAAAGTTATAAGCAATTTTCAAAGAACTGGCTGTGTTCATCTCTCAAAGCATAAAAAGGTAGGAGAGAGGGGAGGAACAACAACAACAACAAAAAGATTTGGCAGCACCTTAAAAGTTAACTGATTTTTATTTTTGCATGAGCTTTTGTAGATATAAACTCATTTCTTTAGATATTGCATCTGAAGAAGTGGGTTTCTAACCATGAAAGCTCATGCAAAAATAACATCTGGTTATTCTTAACTCTGCTGCCACATTTCTTTTTTCCTCCTTCCCCTTCCTTTTCTCTCTTTAAGCTGTAAGTAAAATTACTTTTAATGCATTACTTTGAACTGAGTCTCCTGTCATCCTACAGAATTGCTCAGTACCCACTTATCACCTGATGGAATTGCTGTGACCTACCTGCAAGCTCTGCACCCACCCACTCACCCACCACTATTTGGGTTTGCTGTTTTCCTATGGAACTGCTGTTTCTAAGATGCGGTTTTGCATCCTGTGCAATTCCCAACATGCTTTTGACAAATCCCACTGAAGTTACTTCTCTGGTCTTGCTTCTGTGCTTTCAATAGCTGCCTAAAATTCAGCAGTATTTAAGTATTACCTACTTAGAATATAATATTAGAACATTCTGTCTGCCAGGGTACTGTGAAAGGTAAAGGAGAAAGGTCAGTCCAGGAAAAAAAGGTGGAAAGAAAAAGAAAATAAAGGAGAAAAAGCAGTTGTTGTTGGGTGCCTACAAGTCATTTCTGACTTATGACAACTCTAAGGTGAACCTATCATGCGGCTGTCTGGAGCTGAGAGTGTGTGATGTGCTCAAGGTAACCACCTGTAAAAAATCTTAGCTGGTCTTCCTGGTCTGGCACTCTCATGTTTTGGACTATATTACCCTTGACCATTTTCTATGAGGGCTGGGTTTGATAAGAGTGGTACTCATAAATATCTGGAGGGCATGAGGATGGGGAAGACTGATCTAAGCTGTGTCACATTTTGCTAGAGGTGAAAAAGAGGATATGTCAGAGGTCCACACTTTTTTTTTTTTTGGTGGTATAGATCAGATGCTGCTTGGTCACATGTTTCCCAGTTTTCATCTGTGCATTGTTGTAGGGTATGTTTAACTGAACTCTGATATGGACAAAGAAGAAGCCCAGGGAGCTTTCAGCAGATGGGGACATTCCCAGCAACTGGTTCAAGCTGGGAAGATAACAGCTGTGTTCTATATTGGCAGCAGTTTTAGACCTGGCTTCAAGGAGAAGCCCCATGTACAAGGAATTGCAATCATCTCAGTGAAAGTTCACCAGACAGGGCAATGCATAAATGGCTATGAGGGACAAACAAAAAGAGACTGACTTCCATAAATTGTGCATAGGCTAATGTATAGATGCACAAATAGAATTAATGCTATGGTTAAAATCTAAATGCAAGATTGTTCGAAGATAACCACTGTGTCAGTCTGTCGTTTATGGCAACTTCAGGGTTCCAGTTCTGCCTTCTGATGGTTCTCTGTCTTTGAAATGGCTTGACTGGACTACTTTTCAGAGAGAGAAGACCTTGAAGACTGCCCTCTGCAAAGTATGATGCAAGGCTGCCTGTGGTGCGTCTAAGATAGTCAGGAGCCTAAGATAATTGGAAGCAGTCTAAGATAGTCAGAAGTGCTCTATGCCAGTGCAGTTCAACCTGTCTAATGTAGGGGAATAACCATTCCCCCTCCCATGCGCCAGGATCTGGTATCATATTTCTGTCCATTTAATACAATTGTTTTTTTCTTTCTGGCAAATGTGCCAGGGAGTGGCAATCAATGGCTTGGAGTCCAACACTGATACATGGACTACCACTTTGAGTAGCGTGGCTCTATGCAATTCAGATCACTTTGTGGTCTAGAAACCAATGTTACCCCAAAACATAGGTGCCATGAGGGCCACCCTGTGATGCCAGTACCTCTGTGCAAAAGTGGGGAATTAATTAGCTCAAAGAGGCGGCTTGATGGCGGGGGTAACTTAACGAGACCTTTCTACCAATGTTTACAGGCTCACACAGGAAAAGAACCAGCCAGAGATTCCAAAGTAAGCAAAAAATGTGTTTTTGTATTGGGGGGAATTCACTCATGCATGCACATAAAATATGAACAGTCAAACATTCACACAAGAGCTAACTGAAGGATAAAGGGAAGAAAAAAATTATGGATGGAGAGACTGAGGGTGTTTTTGGGGGGTTTATAATTACCAGTCCAGAAGATTATGAAGAGCTGAAATGTGGCTTAGGCTTCTGTCTAAGGGCAGTACAGATCAAGATTCAGGACGACATAGTGGGGTCCAGCATTTCTTCTGACTTCTCAAAACCGGGGGTTTATATACTCTGTTTCCCTCCCTGAAGAGGTGGGAGTTAATTGCTCTCCCAGCCTAGTGGACAATGGGAGTTGCAGCATAGACAATGGGATCTGGATGGTGCTCATGGTTTCAATGTTTTGATTGAGTGGGGGTTTCTGGGCTAAGCCTCGGTAGGAAATGCAAACCACTGGCATGCTTGCCTCTGCACCTGGGCACCTTATTGTTTTCTGAGTTTGGCAGTTGATAGGATTAGCTCAGAGCTATAAAGTCAGGCTGTCTTGACTAATTCTTATGGCCTGGTCATGTTGAGGTCACCTCTGACCTACTTCCAGCCAGTGTCCCTTTCTTCCACATGGCCTTGCCAGCCATAAGGGTTATAATTTATATTCTATGCCAATTAAACATATCTGCCAATTAATATATTTTGCCAATTAGACCATATCAAAATGTGGAGGTGTACAGCCTGGTAACACTATGCTGGATCTATTCTAAAAGCAACTCCTCCTCATATTGCTGACCTGATTCAATGTCCAATATTTCTTGCTCAAATAAATGAACTATCCATCTTGACGGGGTGTAGCTATTGGGAGAGGGCAAAAGAGGGCATTGACCCCATAAGAATTCTGCACCTCAAATAAAATTTTCTTTCAGTCCCCAAATTTCTCACATTGGTGTAGCATTGCAGCTAAGTATTTAGTCATACAGTTTAGATATTCAAAGAAAAGGAGGCAAAGAAAAATTACTGAGGGGTGTGAACACAACAAATATGAGAGTTCTAAGTATGAATGATTTTCACCCTTGGCTGGGACAGAGCTTCAGTCATTTGCCTTCCTCTACCCCATTACTATCTATCCACAAAGGCAACTAAGACATTTTCAGTTGTGTAAATGGGCCAGAACCCCAGGCTGGATAAATAATCTGTTTTATTGATAGATTCAAAAGATCTGTCCTGCGGGAAAATGGCAATGACTACGCTAATTTATTGAGGGACTGATGTATAGCTGGTCTTGCCTTTTGGCAGAGTTCTGTGTATTCTGTGCCAAAAAAGGCAGCTTTAAAAGAGAAAAAAAGAAATCAGCAAATAGAGCAATATTTGACATTTCATTCATAAAGTTATAAGTAAATAACAAAAGTAAAAGTAAAAACAGTGTATTCTCCATTCTCTACATTATACAAACCAAATAGTTTTGGTGCACTGTTGCTTTATGCAATTTATACAAGTTTCTTTCCTTCCTTTCTAAGCTACACTTGCAAAATGTATTCTGCTTATGCTAGTTGTAAGGAGGTACACAATGTTCTCTAAGCCACTGAACATCTACTCCCATGCCAGAAATGTTATTTGCTATCTTATGGGTTCTGAGATTAACCAAGCATTGTTCTTATGTTTTCAATAATATTTTTTTCCACAATCATAAGGACTCAGCACTTTGGAATTTTCTTTTAACCTAGGCTTCAAGATTCTAGAGACCAAATTCTACAGCAAATCACAGATGGAAGATTCTACTTAACCACAGAATTGTGGCTAATACACAGCTCTCCTGTTGGGGACAGGGGACTGAAGTTGATGGCCTCTTGACATTGTCAAAACCAGAATCTATGTCACCATGTAAACTGTATTCCAAGAAAGTCTGGGTCACATCTGTGGCTACATCCATTCCTTGGGTAAAGAAGCTGACAGCTCAGCAGGCTCACGCTGCTGGTGAATCAATCTCCACCTCCTCACTTTCATTTTCATGTTGCTGCTTGATTTTTCCAGGCAGATGGCGGACACCACAGACTTCTCCTCTAGAAACAGAGCAGCACATGACAGAGATGGATGCTGGAATAGTCAGAGGCTGTGAGATCCACAGACAGCCAAAATGTGATTTTCTGGAAAAGCTTGGAGGATGAGATCAAAACAAAAGCTCTTTCCATCAAATTTCTTGATGGGAAATGCAAGTTTTTACCCAATGGAAAGGTGGCCACCTTTAATTTCTTTACTGGTCAAGCATAACTGTGCCTATTATTAATCAGTGTCCAAATGTTGCTTCATGTAGGAGGTGCTGGGAGGCAGGAAGCTGTAGAAAGATAGAACTGAGTCTGCTACCTTCTTTTGCATCTTATAAGCTAGCCTGCTGCTCTTAGGTGAAGGAGATTCTATGGTTCTGGACCACAGAATGTGTTGAAACAATATTCAGGTGTCAGTCTGGTCAGCTGTACATGGAGTGTGTATGTGTGTGTGTGTGAGAACAGCTTTGCCATTTTGTCCTTGATGTCAGGCATCAAAAGGTTTGTGGAAAAGGAGTACTAATTTTTCAATTCCTTTCACACCACTCAAATATAGCACTATGGCCATTTCTGCACTACACTGTTAAAGTGCTATTATTCCACTTTCAACATCCTATGGAATCCTGGGGTTTGCAGTTTAGGGAGGGGCATTTAGAATTCTCAGCCAGAGAGCTCTTTGTCCTCAGTAAACTACAAACCCCAGAATTCCACAGGATGTTGAAATGGGGGGACACGGGTGCCTTGTGAATAATCATATTCACAAGAGTCAAACCCACAAATGTGGAGGGGAAACTGTACTTAAACAGAGGCCATTTCCGTGCTACACTCTTATAGTGCAATTATTCCACTTTCAACATCGTATGGAATCATGGGGTTTGCAGTTTAGTTCCCAGCCCCTCCCTAAACTGCAAACCCCAGGATTCCATATGATGTTGAAAGTGGAATAACTGCGCTATAAGAGTGTAGTGTGGAAATGGCCAGAATCTTCACGTTTACAGGCCATGTACCTTATACCAACAGTTAGCTAGTGAGGGATAAAGACAATGGAAAAGGATCATTACCTTCTTGCCTCTGTTGTGTGTAAATGTCTTGAAACAAGGGTTCTTAACCTGTGGTCCATGGACCCTTTACTATATCCTCCAATATTTCACAGATGAAAATTGGGACACTTGTGGCCAAGCAACAGTGTACTGTAGTCAAGACGATAAAAGTGATTGATGAGGAGGAACATACAGGCAAGGAGAGGCTGCAGCAGTTTGCTTCTGAGCCTATTAAAAAAGGCAAGATACCATCACCTCTTTCCTCTTCCCACTGCTGAATTAATTGAGTGCCAAACACTTTTATTTATTTATTTTATATCTTGCTTTTCTCTTACATGGAACCCAAAGTGCCTTTTTCTCTCTGAACTCAGTTTGTAGCACTTGAGGTAAGCAGGGCACAAAGGGGAAAGGGGGAAGGAGGAGAGGGAAACTGGGACAGTTGAAAAGCAGTCAGAAAATGGGATGACAGAGGATTGATTTGAATTATCCAAGCCAAATCCAGACAGTTGAAGGGGATGCCTTAGGGCCAACGTGATGGAGTTCGGGCAGTCTGTAAACTGGATGCAATTTTCCTCCTTTAATTTCTTTCTGCATTTGATTTGAAACTTGGAGTTGAATGCATTTTTCTGGTATATGTGTGGAGGTGGGTGGTGCTTTATGAGTTCCTCACACGTTTATGATCCAAAAAAGGTTGAGAATCAGCATTTGAAAGGTTTCTATATGACCATTGTTGGATAATATGCTGGACTAAATAGATATATGGTCCTACAGCAGGATTCTTATTTTCATAGTAAGACTGTTTGTTTGCTTATTAAACCATAGGGGTACAAACTTATCAATAAAGTAATAAATCTTATTCACCAAATTGCATGATATAACAGGAAACCAGACTCTGCACCTGAACTCTTGGCTACCAGCCACCCATCCCAATTTAAAATAACAATGAAGCTTCACTCAGTAGACCATCTACACATTGGTTCTGGATATGAACACATTAAAATGAAGAATGCAGGGACAAGTGCAACCCCCATTTCCAAGATACACAGTGTGTGTGTGTGTTTATATTTATGTATGTGTGTGTATATATATGTGTACGTGAGTGTGAGCCAGTGCAGTGTAGTGGTTTGAACATTGGACTATGACCCTGGAGATTCCTGCTCATTAATGGAAACCCACTGGGTGACCTTCGGCACATCACATACTCTGAGGCCATTTCCACACTACATGTTATAACACTATTATTCCACTTTCAACATCCTATCGAATCCTGGCGCTTGCAGTTGAGGGAGGGGCCTTGAGAATTCTCAGCCAGAGAGCTCTTTGGCCTCAGTAAACTACAAACCCCAGAATTCCAAAGGATATTGAAAGTGGAATAATACCACTATAACTGTGTAGTGCGGAAATGGCCTGAGCTTCCGAAAACCCTGTGATAGGTTCACTTTAGGACTGACATAAGTAAAAAAATGACTTGAAGGCACACCACAACAGTAATGTGCTTCAAGTTGCCTATTGTCTTGTAGCAATCCTATGAATTTCATAAGTTTTTCTTAGACAAGGAACACTCAGAGGTATGTTTATCAGTTCCTTCCTCTGGTATTCATCGAGGGTCTCCCATCTAAGTACTAATCAGGGCTGTTAACTAATGAAAGAAATTTTATAATCCCAAACTATTAAATGACTTGACCAATGTAATCCTCCTGAAAGCCTATTAAACAATTGCACAAATACAGACCCACTAAAGGTGCAATTTTAGGCATCTTTACTCAGAGGTAACCTTTATCTGCCTCGAATATTTCTGACTGCTATGGAGACCTTAAGGGGAACCTATCATGGGGTTTTCTTGGCAAGATTTGTTCCGAAAGGGTTTACCCTTGCCTTCCTCTGAGGCTGAGAGAGTGTAACTTGACCAAAGTCACTCAGTAGCTTTCTGTTGCTGAGAAGCGATTAGGGCCATTTCTGCACTAGCCTGTTATAGCACGATGATTCCACTTTCAACATTGTCTGGAATCCTGGGGTTTGCAGTTTTGGGAGGGTCCGACCGGCCCCTCCCAAAACTGCAAACCCCAGGATTCCAGACGATGTTGAAAGTGGAATCATTGCGCTATAACAGGCTAGTGCGGAAATGGCCCAGAACTCAACCCTTCAAAATTGCACTTCTTGATCAAGGTATCTCCCTTGCCAAGTAATCTGGCTTCAACGTTTAAGGCTCTGGTGTGTCCCCCCCATCTTTTCATATTATTGTTGACTAAAGTTTGGTTCCTCATGCTAAAGAATAGTCTAAAGCTACATTTATGTCTGAATGAATGAAATGTAAAATTATTACCCTACGTTGATTTGATTATGGAAGTCATGTCGTTGGTAATGTTTTAAGTCTGTATTGTAACTGCTAATATTCACAGGTTTTTCTTTCTTTCTTTCTTTTGTCTCTGTTGTTGTTTGTAGTTTATAGCTTATAGTCTTTAGTTTGGTGATGATGTATCTTTTATTTTTCTTCTTGATTTTTTGAGACTTATTCCTGTTATGGCATTTTTCTTTGCTTTTCTAATTGTCTGTTCTGTGTTTTTTTTCCTAATCGTTTATTTTTCTGCTTCTCTTTATTGTTCATATTTTTTTTAACTTCTTTTCAGTAAGTTTGCAGTAACAATTTATAACAAAAAACAAGATCGCACTTCAACGTTCAAACCATCACATCCTACTGGCTCTTGTAATTGCTGCATTTTAGAAATAAACTACAACTCCCAACAGTTCTTGCGCCTTCGGAAAGGATCCCAGCCAATCCGAGCGAGGTTCTTTGCAAAGTGTCAAGATGGCGGAATCCAGGAACTGAGGGAAGTGTGTTCCTTTGTATAGGGAAGGGAATTGGTAAGTGCAGCTCCTTTTTAAGGACCAAAGGAAGAAACCTCGGAGTGCCCAGCTTTAGCTCAGTTTAATTAACCAATCCTCCTTTCCTGAAGTAGTTACAGCATCTAGATACTCTAGTCTCCGAGTTTTATTCAGTTCACAGATAAGCTGTTTTCAGTCTTGTGGGGTGTTTATTTTAGTAGAATGCGTATGGTCTACCGATGTGTTTTAAATTTAAACTTTACTGGCCCAGTTCTACATATCTACTCAAAAACAAAGGTCCAGAGAGTTTAATGAAGCTTATTCTCATATTAACATGCGTACAGGTTTACAATCTAAGGATATGCCCTCAGGACCTTTGAAGAGATTCAACATAAGTGTTGTGTTTTATTGTGACACTGAGGCCATTTCCGTACTAGCCTGTTATAGCGCGATGATTCCACTTTCAACCTCCTCTGGAATCCTGGGGTTCGCAGTTTCGGGAGGGACCAGGCGGCCCCTCCCGAAACTGCAAACCCCAGGATTCCAGAGGAGGTTGAAAGTGGAATCATCGCACTATAACAGGCTAGTGCGGAAATGGCCTAGGTGATCTTTTTCTTAACGCTCTAAGTGTCTTTCTAGATCAGTCCAAGATCCCCTTAATTCAGCATTTTTTAATTGCCATTTTAATTTATTTATTTTTCAGGAATACTAGCAAGCGTGAAATGATCCAGGTGAAATTGGCTAGTGAGTTGCCAGTGGTCTATGAGGTGTATTCTCCCAGCCACTGTTTTAGTTTATACTGCCTAATCTTGCCTCAGTTGTTTCTTTAAGAGAGAAGCAGTGAAGATGCAAAGTGACCTTGTAGCTGCAGTAACTGGCTTGAGATCCTCATAGTCTATGGGAGTGGTTAACTGTGGTTATTCAGGGGTGGTGGAAAGGCACTCTCAGGGTTCAGTTAATTGGCTAGGCTCTGCTGATTTGTGCCTCTTGATAGCTTATATTTCTTCCTGTAAGGAAATTAAATTTGCTGTCCTGTGTACACATACTTAGTGGTAAGCCCCAACGAATGTTGTGCAGCTTACTTCCAAGTATGATGCAGAGGTTTAGATTCTCAAAATGTCTTAACTGTTTATGTAGTCAGCACTCCACATTTGCAGGTTTAACGTTCATGTGTTTGATTATTTGTGAGTTTATCCAATCTCTGCCCCCACCCATCTCAAACACTTCTTTTTCTGGGTAACTTTCCTTCTCAGCAGCTACGATCAGGCTCCAGAACCCTTTAAAGTTCAGCTTCTGGTCCTCCTCCACCAGCCACTGCCTGACCAGCTAAGGATGGCTGCAGTCCAATTTCTCAGCCCCACAAATCCTTTCTCAGTGCCCCTGCACACCTAAGGAAGGAGATGGGTGAGAGAGAGAGGAAGTATGAAGATACCATTCTGACCCATCCTCTTTCCCTCTCCTTTCTCTGACCTGGTTGGGAGCCTGGGTGTCCACTCTCACCACCATGCCTTGGCCTTCCTACAGACACATATGCACACATGTTTTAATATTTGCATTTATTCCACTTTTGTGAGGTCCTGTGCCCCTAATTCTACAAATGTGGAGGTTTAAGTGTGTTTGAAAATGTTCAAAGAAGAAGCAATGTTAATTTCTTGCAGCATAAGAAAGGAGGAAAGGAGGGGAGAAAAATAGGAATGTGGCAGCAACTTTAAGACTAACTAGTTTTTATCATGGTTTTTATCTTCCTTTTTTGTGTTTGAAAATGTAAACAATTTGGGATTAAGATGTGTATCATTGATGTTGTGTGCCTTCAAGTAATTTCTGACTTACAGCGACCCTAAGGTGACTCTATCATGGGGTTTTCTTGGGAAGGTTTGTTCAGAGGGTGTTTGCCTTTGCCTTCCTCTGTGATTTGGAGAGCGTGACTTGCCTAAGGTCACCCAGTAGGTTTCCATGGCTGATTCAGGCTAGTCATGGTCCAACCTTCAAGCCATCCCACCATGCTGGCTCTCAAAATTATATCCGTGTGCGTTACAGAGGGCAGCTTTCTCCCCCAAATTGCTTACAGTTTGAAATGAAAAAGCCAGGGAAGGGCAGTATCTTTATTAGTAACAACTAAAATTCAACAAGGCTGCCCACACTTCTGAGTTTTTTGGAACTCTTCACCAGTGTGGGAGGAAGCATGGAAGTCCAAAATTTTGGCCAGATATTGTAGTCATGATGTCTCTAGTTTGACTCAGGCAGAAGGTGAAGATCTCAAGAGTCTCTGGTTTGTTCTTGTTTGTTACAGTATATCTACTGACCCTATGAATGAGAGAGGTCAAAGAGCCCTGGTTTTCATTGGCCCTGAACATGCCTTGCTAGCTGAAGCCTGTGGCTTCCTTGATTAAGTCAATTCATTTGTAATATTGTCTTCTTTTCCCGATACCTTCCAATTTTCCCAGAATTATAATATTTCCCAGGGAATTGTGTCATCTCATTATGTATCCAAAGTACAATGATTACTAGGGAGAGTTTAGGCTTTATTTGTTCTTGGACCCATTTATTTGTCTTTTTGACAGTCCATGGTATAAATGGGACTCTCCTTAAGAATATTTCAAATGAGTTGATTTTCCTTTCCTATCAGTTTTCTTCAGCTCTCACAACTATACATAGAAATCAGAGATAGTTTTGCATGGATAATTCTGCCTTTGATATTTAATTATATTTGTAGGTATCTGATTACACCTAATAGTGCATACTGGGAGCAAATTATGGGGCTTTGTCTTAGGACTGGTATTTAACTCTACTCCTCACCTCTTTTTTCCAGCCACCTAGCATGATGAGGAGTCTAGGAGAACTTCAAATTTGAATACCTTGTTTTTGTTAGCAGATCCTAGTAAAAGTATTGCCCTCACCTGTGGATTATTTTATTCTTATGGTCCAATATGGATCCCCCTGGCTTTTGAATCTGAGATAAGCACATTCATTCAGGAGCCTGGATTGGCAGTGTGTCTTTGTATATACTTTCAACAACATACACTGGTTTGTCACTCCACAATGTGAGAAAATCCTTTGGTTTTCATGATTGAACCTGCTGTGTTGAGAGACTTTCTCCCTTCTTGGTTTCTGAGATTCTCTGGTTAGATGTGCTAATTCTTTTTTTTAAAATCTTTTTCTATATACATAATGCTGTTGCTTTCCTAGTAAACTGTGGAACTGATTGACAAGCGTCATGAGAGCACACATGCTAAATCAGATAATAGGTCTGCATAACCCAGCATCTGGCTTCCCATAGTAACCAGCTAAATCCTTCTAGGATGCCTATAAGCAGGGCTTCAAAAGAAGAGGTCTTCCCTGCTATTCTCTTAAAACAACTGACATTCCATGGGATATAATGAGTCTCATCTTTCCTTCAACTGCACATAAGTTAGTGGTCATCACCATTTTTTGTTACAGCAAGATTAAACTATTCATTTTATGATGAAAGTCTTCATTTTGTCTGGCCAACAAAGTGGGTTGGGAACTTACTCTGCCATTTAGAGAAAGAGAGTCCCCTTCCATAGTCCAGTGGTACCTAATGGTTCCCGTGTGTCTGATTCAGGCTTTGAAGGGCCTCTTAAAGCTATTGAGCTATATTCCAAAACAAGGTTCAGCACCTTCAATTGTTCCTTTAAAGGTTGCTAAAATTGGGAACGGATTCACCATCCCACTGACCTGGGAGTCACCAGCACCCACTGACTTGGTCAGATCATGAGTTGTCCCACTGTGATTCTGAGTTACGATATGAGAGACAGAGAAAGCCTCTCTTTATTTTCTCCATATCAAGAATAAATTTATAAACCTAGCTATTCTCCTTCTTTGTCCCAATCCCACTAAAAGCTTCAAGAATATTAGTGTTTCCTTTAAGAAAAGATAAAGTAACAGCTTGATCATTTTTAAAATCCTTCTCTGCATTTTGTCACCTCTGGGATATTCTTGAGGTGGAATGGCCCACACTGTGCACACTATTTCAAATCTGACCATACTATTAATTTATATAAAAGCATTGCAGTTATAGTCAGTTATTTTCACTCTGCTCTCCCTCATGTGTGTAAATGCAATTGATATTCCCATTAATTCAGTGGAATTTATATAGGTGTTGACTTGCCAAATTTCCATTAATTCAGCGGATCCTCCCTAGCTAGAACTAACAGTTGGATTTAGGCCATGAAACATGCCATTTTTACTGTTACTGTGCATATCTTGATGTTTTATTAGAATGACTTTTATAAGATGGTTCAGACCACATCAGTGGATACCACAGAATTAGGATTGTTTGTCCCAACATGCATCAGTATACATTTGTATCACAGTGCACCAATGAGCCTCATCTGCTTTTTACCTGTTTGCCCAATTTAGAGAGATCTCTTTGGAACTGTTACTCTTCATAGTCTGCTTGGATTTTCCATTCTGAACACAGCTTGGAATGTTATTTTGAATTTGTTACTACTGCTGCTGCTGCTATTACTACTACTACTTAATATTTTAACTTTTAGTTACTTTTTATTTATTTTAAAGTGTACTTTAAAGGGCCAGAAATCTCCCCAAATGCCTCATCTAATATCAGTGTTTTAGGAGTAATGAACAGTATTCATTATTATTTTAAAATGGTTATGATATCACCAATTATTATGTTCTTAAAAAACCAAACAAACAGAGATGTTTTCAGTACCCCTAGTAGTGCCAGGTAATGTTGTTACTCAACACTTCCAAGCGAACAATTTGGCCTTAATAATTTGGCCACCAGTCTCCTAACTCCCCCCTTCAGATAATTTTTTATTATTAAAGGCAGTGATTTAATAATCAGCACCTGGCAGAAACCAACTTCTTACTTTGTTCCTTTGTGAGAACTATCAATTTACAGTACTCCTGCTATTTACTTGCTTGTTTATCACTGTAGGCGTAGCAGCTTCTTATCCCATGGCATTGATTTTTAATCAGGAGCCTTTGATGTCATAAGCAAAACATGGCTGTATTTGCTCATTCCCCTCTTTCTTTCTCTTCCTCTGGTGTAAGGAAGAGGACTTAAGAATCTTTGGCTTTGTTTTCTCATATATAACATGGCTTGCCATCTATGTTCAAACAGGGATCATAGTTTTTCACCAACTATAATGTGTTTTGAAATAAGCCAACTTCTTTTTTTTTCTTTCAATAAAAATTTATTAACGATAAGATAGACAAATAACATTTATATTCGTATAGCTTATACAAAATCATATTCATATATAACAGCAATTACATATGCACACATACGTTTGTCCATCCATTCTGGCTTCCACCCGGATATGAGGTGGTAACATTTCCGAATAGTAATTCAAGTATCTGTCAATCATATAATACATTACATATCCCCGTGTATTACCACCACAGTTTTAAAAGTCAATATTAACCATCTTCATATCCAACCATTGATTTTTGAAATGTGCTATTACTCTTTCCCAATCTTTGACAAATTTTTCTGTATTAGCTCCTTTCAATATATATATAAACTTATCCATTTGCATTGTATCAAAGTTTCAATTCCCAATTATTTAATGAAGGGAGGGTATTTTGTTTCCAGTTTTGAGCTATTAACATTCTAGCTGCAGCCGACATATAAAATATCAGTTTCCCTGTTTTTTCTCTAAATCTTTGTTCATCATTGATAACAGATAAAGTTCAGGAGACATTTTAAAGTGGAATCCTAAATTTTTTTCTATCTGAGTATGTATTATATTCCAAAATTTTTAAACTTTTTTTACATTAACCATCACTGGTGGTAAAATGTGCCTATCTCGGTGTCGCATTTCCAACATTTATTTGAACAATTCGAGTATACCTTTGATAATCGTTCAGGTGAGAGATACCATCTATAGATCATCTTGTATAGATTTTCTCTAATGACCTGACATGCTGTATATTGCATCCTTTTATTCCAAGTTTTTTCCCACTGATCAAGTGAAATCGAGTGGGAAAGGTTTTGTGTCCATTTTACCATTGAGGTTTTGATTTATTCTTCCTCTGTATCCCATTTCAATAGAGTTTTGTAAATATGTGAGATATATTTGGTTTTTTTTGTAGACAAAATTGTTGTTAGGTCTTCTTCTTTTACTTAGTATCCATTCAAATTTAAATCAGTCTTTAACTTTTCTCTTAGTTGTCTATAAAGAAGCCAATGACAATTAATTCCATTTTCATTTAATGCTTGTTGTGACCTATTTCATATTTGATCATTTTGAAGTTCAACCAGATCTTCGTATTTAATCCATCTATTAAACAAAACATTTTCTTTTTTATAATATGCTTCATGAGGGGAAGTCCATTGAGGCGTTTTCAAAGAGCTTCTTAAAGAGTACTTTCTCCATGCATTCAATAAAGCCTTTCTTACATAGTGACTGTTAAATTCTTTGTTAGGCTTTGCGAAATAAGCCAACTTCAAATTGTGGGTTCTAAAGCTCGTGTGTTGAAACTATCCATAGTTAATATTAAACTGTGGTTTCCAATCCAGATAGAACAAGAAACCAGGTTAAGGGGAAATGAAAATAAAAGTTTTCAGAGTTGTGCTCTTGATTGCGCAAAAGGAGAGGCAGGCCCAAGCTTGCAAACCTAGGTGAAAACAAGTTTAATTCATGCCACACTGGAATGTCTGGGTGCATGACATGATGCCAGTGATGTGGTTTTTCCAGGAAGAATAGAACTGGAAATATTTCTAATGTTCTAAATAAGATCATCTGATTTGACACATCTAGTTTCAATGTATACTGAGAAACTTTCAAAGCTTTACAGTATGTGAAAATTATTTCATTGGAATAATTGTGATAATGTAAAGGATATAGTTTGTTGTTGTGGGCCTTCAAGTCATTTTCAACTTATAGCGACCCTAAAGCGAACCTATCATGTGGTTTTCTGGGGCTGAGAGTGTGTGATGCACCCAAGGTCACCCGTTGGGTTTCGATGGCCAAGTGGGGAATTGAACGCTGGTCTCCTGGTCATAATCCCAACACTCAAATCACTACATCACGCTTCACTTACATTTAGCAAAAAGCAACTGTACCTTAAAGAAAACCTTTTTAAGGACACATAATTAAAGAGAGCTGGACCTGAGGTATCTTATATCAATAGTTTAGCTTTCTTTTATATCCTTTATATAACTGTAGTGCTTTTACTCACTCTCTGCGCTACTTATCAGTTCCATTTCAAGTCAAGAAGCATCTGATCCAGTACAACCAGTTGAACATGATGATTTAGTAGCAGATGGATGAGTCTGTGGTTACAGGCAACTTTTTATATTTTATCTTGACTACTTGCATCTGTGACTGTTTTGAGAGACATGAGATTTTGTGAAATAGAAACGAGGTTTGCAGTGTGTCCATTTGCTAGTCTGTCCTCTGAGCATTAGGTTTGTCAATACTTGTCTCCTTGGAGGAAAGAATATCCTATAATTAGCCCATCTAACATGTTTGACTCCATTATGACGGTCCTGACAACTATAGATGAATGTGCTTGTGTATGTGTGTGGATGGGTTGGAAATTTTCCAAGGAAAAATAAAGCATTGGAGAATTTTCTATTTAGGAAAAATTTTCACCTCACATTTCTTCATGACGCGTCCATTTTTCACTGGTTCAGTTCTGGTTCTCAGTTATGCAAATCTGACCTGTAAACTAGAAAAAATTGGTGGGATTTACCAAATAACTTCTGTTTTGTGTAGCTCAGTTCTACTTTGTAGTGATAAAAACGTTAGAAATGACATGCGTACTAAACTGTGTTTCCTTCCTAGACTTGGAAGTATAAATGAGGAATTCAGTTCCTCGCTTCTCCTCTCCTCCACTGTATAATCTGCAAGAAATCATGTGCTCCATCATGCTACGAGGAAGAATGCAGGACCTACTAATTCTGAGAGATTAGCCATTTCAGAATTGCTCTTTGTGTATTTGTATGAGGTTCAAAGAGCTTATTTTATTTAGTTGGAAAGTTAAATTGCAAAATTGCAATATATTTTAAGTGCTTTTTAATAGTAAAGGAATGTATGCCTTTATGCATACTATGTAATTATTTGTGTCAGTGGTCATCCAGCTTGCAATCTTAAATGCATTTGCTAAAGAGTAAGTCCTATTGGTCACAGTGGGATATCTGATTAAGCGCAGATAGGATTACATGTTATAAACAGGTAGGTGATGTGTGGCCCCCCATACTTTTGTTGAACGGCAACTCCTTGCATTCTTCAGCGTTGGCTATTCTGGCTAGGGCTGGTGGGAGCTGCAGATCCACAACATCTGAAGAGCCACCTTCTTCCCCATTCCTATCCCAATACAAACCTGCCAGAGCTCTGAGATCTGCTGGGGAAGGCTTCCTCGGTCCCGCCACCGTGCCAGGCTCGCTTGGTGAGGACACAGGAATGAGCCTTCTTGGTGGCTGCTCCCACCCTGTGAAATGTGCTTCCATGAGAGGGTAGGCTGGTTGCCTCCCTGCTCTCCTTTCACTGGCAGGCAAAAACATTTCTTTTTAAGCAGACTTTTCTGTAAGCTGGGGAGAGTTTTATTTATTTGTTAACCTGTTTTTAAAATTGCTGTAGATTTTTATAATTTGATACATTTTTAATGTTTTTAACTTATTGTTGGAAGCCGCCTTGGATCCCATTACGGGAGAAAAGTCAGCATACAGATGTGATAAATAATTAATTATATATATAAATAAAATCCTTAGTGTAAAAGAAAATAACTAGCAAGATGCAGAAGGGTTGCTACAGAATAGTGACATTGTGTGGAACACTGAGAAAGGGTTTTTTTATGTGTGTGTGTGTATGCAATTGTAATTATGTATTTTAGTGATAGAGCCCTGTCTCAGAGAAAAAAGTACCCATATTTGTATGTATGTGTATATATGTGTGATTCTAAATGTGTTTCATTGTGAGTGAGATAGAGCAGTGATTCTTAACCTTTTCTATAGTGGGGACCCCTTGTAAATATAATTTGTTGCCAAGGAACTGACTTAACTCAGGATTTAATATAGAATATTTAATATTTGAGAATTAAATATTCAAATGTTTATTTATTTATTAAAGGCTCCTGGAGACTATGATTCAAATCCCTGCTCAGACACTGGGTGACCTTGGGGAAGTCATATTCTCTCAGCCTCAGAGCAAGGCAAAGGCAAACCTACTCTGAACTAATCTTGCAAAAAACAAAAAAACTCTGTCATAGGTCCACTTCACAGCTGCCTTAAGTAAGAAGTGACTTGAAGGGCCCCCCAGAAGTGGTCCCCAGACCTCAGGTTAAGAACCACTGGGATAGTGCCCTACCACCAATGTATACTTTAAAATGTAATTTTGACAAGTGAAAATGAACAGTGTGATTGGTCTCTCAGGGGTGCTGGTCTGTTGAATAAGTTCTGGGTTTTGCGAATTCCTATGTTTCAAGTGTGAATATTTAAATATAGTTTCTTCAGGGACTGTAAGGTGGAGCTAGTGTATAGCATAAAGCAGGAAATACAGTCTGAATCTTGTTCATAGGGACCTGGGTTCAAATCCATGTTCTGCCATGAGCTGCATGGTTGCTATTGAGAAAGTATTCCTTTAGCAAAATAACAGAGAAATTTTGAAGGTCTTCATATCCTGGAAAAATGTTACAGATTTATTTAATAATCTGGTGTGTTAGAAGCTTGATAGGGATACATGGTGGAGTTGCAGTGTCAACTTTTCTTTTTCTTACAGGATAAGAAGATGATGAAAGTGGTCAACCTCAAGCAGGCTATCCTCCATGCTTGGAAAGAAAGGTGGAGCGATTATCAGTGGGCCATAAACATGAAGAAGTTCTTCCCCAAGGGGACTACATGGGACATCCTGAATTTAGCAGGTCTGGTATATAGTTATGCAGATCATAAGTGTTTAGTCATGGGTTGTTCTTAGAAAATATGCTCTGTTCTCTACAGATTTCACTGCCTATTGTTTTGACAGTATAAACATTAGCACTTAAGCACTGTTTGGCTGCTGAAAGTTTTCCAGCTACTGCAATGGTTTCCAGTTGCTTTTAAAAAGTACTGTGTTAAATCAAGCTTGGTTACTACAAGAACATCAGTGATGTCATGTTAGAGATGATGCAGGTAGTTCTACAGATTTGGAGTGATCGCTGTTTTCTTCCTGAAAAAAAACTCTCTTGGGTTCTGGTTATATGTTGTTAATTAATTAATTAATTATATGCTGCAACCTGACAGCTATACATTATGAAATAGGTATATTAATAAATTGCTTGTTACAGCTTTTTTAAATGTTAATTTCTTTCCTCAGATGCTGTGCTACCTGAAAAGTTAAATCCACATACACACGTTATTGCTTTCTTTTTTTTTAGAGTATATAGGGTCAGAATGTGCAGTAAGAATGTGTGAATCACCATAGAATGGTGAACTCTGAACTCTGTTGTTGCACAAGATAATTAGAAAAGTTTAACTCATAGCAGATTACCTTGCAGTTGAGTATTCTAGATTCATTGCTTGTTTTGTATTTTAAGTGCTATATTAAGGATTTTGAGAGTTTTCTTCTGCGAAAGGTGAACCTGAAATTCTGAATTGGTACTCCTCCTATACTATGCTGCTTACTTTGGAGTTATTGTTACTGATTGGTTTGGTACTTACAGTCATTATATTCTGCTACTCTTGTTGCTTTGCCTACACAAAATAGATGTGTGCAAATAATTGCCAGAAAACAGATAAGAACACATGTCTTTGTAATTAGCAACTAGTCAGATGATCAAATGGCAGATAAATTTCCTTCTGTTTTATCAGAAGTCTGTGCCTTCTGATTGTATTCTGGTATAATACCAAATCATGTTTTGACATTATGAGTATGAGAGTCCTAGTTTGGAGGCAGATTACGGTTTGGATCACCCATGGTTTGTTGGGTTAAGATAGAATAGTAAAGCATGTTTTGTTGCAAACCATAATGTAGTGCGTCTAATTTCTTTCTTTCATATGTAGGGGGTGATGAAGAGGTTCAACATGAACCTGAGGCTACTTGTGTTCACACAAAATTGTAGTTTGGCATGCAATGAATGAATGCAGTGTGCATGTTTTGTCAATGCAAATAAAAAAATTGGAACTTGTCCCAATGCTAAGTGATTGTTCAACTTCCTTTGAGCTATTATAAATTTGAATAAATGTTCAGAGACCAAAGCTTCAAAGTCACCTATAAGTTTTGTGGTATTTAAAAACTTAACATATCTTATTTGGCATAAGCTTTCATGAAGTGCAGCCCTTTGGGTCAGATTTTTATATATATCTTGGACTAGGAAGGGATGTGAGACAATAGAAATGCCAAATGTATTCTGGCATAGTTGATAATTATTAAACAAGCATGATTAAGATAATCATCAACATTTGTACCTTTAGCATTTCTGCAGTATTTGGGAAATGAGAATAACATCGTACTGTTGTTGTTAAGGTCCAAAAGCAAGAGACAAGAGTTTAATCTGTAGATGAACTCTAGCAGGTGCAAGATTGAAATCAAAAAGGACAAAGGAAACAGAATGCACTAAAATTATAGGCACGAAATTGATTAAATAGTGGTCAGTTAACAAGTAAGTAGTGAGTGTAGTGAGACAAAAGCCATTACTCCAGGGGTAGAGAACCTTGGGAGGTCAGGGGACCACATCAGCCTTCCAAAGAGAACTGGGGGGGGCACACACTCCACCACATACACATGATAAAATATTAACTCCCCCTCCCAGTGCTCTCTAAGGGGCATGGGAAGCATTATCATTGTATATTAAGGCTCTCTTGGGCCATTTTAGGCTCAGTAGTAGCCTTTTTGTTTAACAGCACTTCCTGTTTTAAAAAGGCCTAGTCTAGATGTAAAATGTCCCAATTCCCCACCACAGAAATTGGCTAAAATGTGGACGACATGCTCTAGAATGCATTTTGGGGCAAAGGTTTTGAGCCCTGGGGGGCAGAGAGCCATGGGAGCCACAAAAACAGCCCATTGGCCACATGGTATCCCCCTTGCTTTACTACTGTTTAAGGCATAACTGAGATCTTACCTGTGTGCGTAGTTCTGCACATGCAATTTCATGTCCTTTGATCACCCAGCAGCTGTCAGACCCTGGGAGGGGTTCATTGCTGCTGTAGCATACCAGT
Organism: Ctenosaura bakeri; assembly: GCA_948474755.1. Lineage (NCBI taxonomy): Eukaryota > Metazoa > Chordata > Lepidosauria > Squamata > Iguanidae > Ctenosaura > Ctenosaura bakeri. Next base: position 182,010 of record CAOLHI010001518.1, read on the forward strand.
GAGGAAGGGGGAACAATTCAGATCATAGAGAAACAGTTAGCCTCGTCTTAATGACGTGAGGGAGGAATGAGGATGCACTCTCAAATGGAGTGTTTCCTCTTTTTCCTTCAGTGAAGAGTTAAGAGCAGCCAGATATTCATGGTCTGAATCCTCCCTCCCTTCCCTCTGGTGAGAAAGAGCAGCAGGAGCCCACCCCAAGGCATGACATCTCTTAGGGGATATGAGATATGAATGCAAGGACATGAGAACAGCCCTTTGTGCCCTGTTTGAAATGGGTCTTATGCATGCACAAGTCACTGACAGGATGCTGGGTCATGTGTTCTGGGACAATGAAGTGTTTCCCCACTGCTTTTGGTATTGTACTACTTTAACGTCCAGTTTTTATCCAGTTGTTCTTTGGTGAGGAGGCTGGCTTGTCCTCTGTAAAATGCAGAAAGGCATTGCTATCAATGAGATATATCATATTGGAGGATGAATGTGTACTCTCATAGGTTTGAATGATATCATGGGGTTCTTTAGTAGTGATTTCAGAGAGGATATGGGGACAGAGTTGACCTCTGTGTTTGCCACAACCTTTGGCTCTTGTATGTGTCACTCTGTTGGAAGGTCATTTATTGCTATTAAATAATCTTTCAAGTTTGGGTAGCTGTCTGTAAGAAGAACAGGCCTCTGATTCAATGGCCATTTTCAGTTCATGGCTTCCAAATAGGGAACAATGGAAAATGTCTAGTTCTGAGAAGGATCTGTAGTGTCTTTAGCTCACCTTTCACATAAAGTTACAGTTTTGAAGGTTTTTTAGGAGATGCAGTCAACGAAAACCATGGTTTGTTATATTCACATAGCTTGGACTTTGTGCTCTCTCATCTTCCCTTTTCTGCCTGCCTGTAGCCATAAGGAGGAGACTGAAAGCTTTCCTTGCCTTATTAAATAACTGTAGTTTAGCATAATGGCCCAAACAGAACAAACTATGTTTAATGTTAAATATGGTTTACTTAAGCAAACAAGCTTCATAAACTATGGTTGAAGTTGACTTCTTTCAGTAAACCAACTGTAGTTTGTCTCACGTCAGATATACTGCTGAAGTATATAAATAATTAAAAATATTAACTAAAATCTTCAATCTGCTTGCAGCCATTCTAGAGACATGGGAGATGGCATATGAGCTTCTTAGTCATATAATTATAAACCAACATTTATTATTATGTTGGAATACAGTGAACCAAAGGAGAATTAAACTGATACCAGATAGATGTAATTTTGTAATATGAATGAGCCTTCAGATCATTCTGAACTCCGTGATGTTCCTTTTCAGATTTTAACAGTGAAGTAGACATTTTCCATAAATTGTCATGCTTAGCTCATAACAAAAGGGACTCGAAACTAAAGGGAGGAAAGAGGCTATGATTTTTGGAATTCTGCATATATATTAGTGAATTTTATGTTATTACTCTCCTCATTTGCTGATGTTTGCATTCTTCTCTTCCTCCTTGGTTTTATCTTGTTTGCAAAGCAAAACAACACTCTTATGGTGATTCTAGTGTCCTTTCTTCTATGGTACAAATTCATGGAATTTTAAGTTTGCATAGCACTTAAAAAAAAGACTGTAAAGTTTTAAAGCTGGGATCTGTTCTGTTTTATTTTGTAACATACCATGTGGATTAATGGTGGAATATAAACAACAGAGATGATTATTAATACGTCTGTGGGACTGGTGTAATTTTCCAGCTGAGATTCAGAGGAGGACTTTTGGCTCTTTGCTTAGACATGACAACTTTGTGTCTGCATATGTTGTGGAAAATATCCATCCTGCAGAGGCTATGGATAGTTACTAAGGTGGGCTATATTCTGAGTGGGTACAGTACTTGGTTGGGGAATAATTATGAAGTTGACATGGATAGCTCTCAAAGAGTGATGGGAGATGGCTGAAGGATGGTTACGATGACTGCTGTGATGTTGTGAACATCTGTGGAGAGTGGTAATGGACGGAGCTGTAAGCAGGCCTAGTGGCTGCTAGGGCAACCCCAGAAGGGGAACATTGGAAGAGATTGTAGTAAACTGGATCTGATGTGCTTTTTTGGATCAGCTTTAGATATGGACACCCGTGGTGGCTTTTGCTCCATGCAACCTGAGAATATAGATTAATGTGAAGAGCTGGAAACAGTGGAATTGAAGGTAGCCTAGTGCAAAATAGAGGCCTTCTTTTCATGGTGGTGGTTATTATAGAACACCTTCAACTTGTGTTTTTAACTTTTTGAAATCTATGAAATTGTTAAGTGCTTTGACCCAGATTACCTTTGGACACATTAGGGATGTTGATGAGAGGTGTAGTGAGAAGATGGTCTGCTTCACAATCGAGGATAATGACCCTTTTTGTCTTATTGTAAAGGAAAGTGGGGAGGGTTTTAGTGATAAGAGAGAAATATTTCTGAGAAGACGGCAAAACAACTGGACTTAGAAGGATCCCCCTGCCTGTTCTGCTGCTCATCCGTATAGTCATTCAAATGGTTAATTAAAAGCTTGACTGAGCAGATAGGGCGTGCGCTGCCCCTTCCTGTCTTGCCAAATCTGGCATGTTGGCAGGTTGCCACTGGGAAATGCATGCCAGTAGTTGGCCCGCATTCTGTGGAGAGATTGTATGTGCCAGGCTTCAAAAGTCCTCTCCACCTCCTCTCTTTCGGAAGTGTTTGATGCATACATGCTGGGTAGCAAAGGTGCTTTCTGAGAAGTGCTCTGTACCAGTTGAGGCTACAGAGGTCATGTAAAGGTCATGTGCATTGGTTGCTGCAAATGCTGCATATGGCGAGGGGTGTTCTGGCAGCCACCCCCTCCCCACTGGCAACAGTGTCCATTGCTGACCTACAATTCCTTGTGGAACAGTGACCTACCTTTCCCCACCCCAAAATTATTTACTCTTCCTATGCTGCCAAAGAATCTAGAATTATGGGAATTTGGCAGTTCTGAAGAATATCGTTCCATGAGAGTGTATGCACATTACCCAAGTTGATTTTTATCCCCTACTTCATTTTCTTTCTTTCTTTTTTAATTGCAGAAGCACTTCTTGAGCAAGCTATGACTGGCCTAGCGCCAAACCCACTGATCCTGTCCTACCTGAAATATGCCATCAGTTCCCAGGTAATAATCCCATGGTAGGCCCTTTCATCTTCAGGGGGCATAAATAGATGTTAGTGAGAAGAATGATTACTTTCAGTTAGACAACTTTATGTACACTTTCAAGAAAATTCTGACAGAACCCAGATCTAAGTAACAGCAAGATTTTCTCAGTCTTTTCCTCTTTGTAATACCGGACCAATTCAGCTAGGTTTCCCCCCCCCCCCCTAAATTATTCTATTTTTCTAAGTCATGGGGAATAAGGAATGGGCTGTACTAGGCACTGAAGCTCCACTCTCAGACCTAAGGTTTCTGAGATGTCCAAAAATGTTGCCCACTTGATTTTAAGCATATCTTTAGAGCCGTAAGAAATCTCAAGAGCAATATTCTGTGCTTCTGAGGAATTGTTCTGGTTGTTCATTATTATTCAGTACAGTAATTGCTGCCCTGATTATTATCTATTCAGTTTTGTTGTAGGGTTGTTCTACTTGAACCAACTAGAAATCACAATAAACAATTTTATGGCTAGCTGATAAAATCAAAACAAGCAATGAAATCAAAATGATTTATGTTTAATAGCATTTGCTGTAAGTATCTGTGGCTCTGAAAGAGATTCTTGAATATCTTGATTCACCTTCTGCTGCCAAATGAATAGTGGCAATGTGCTGTCTTGTGTAGTGTGCCCAAAGTGAGAAAGACAAGTAGCGTCCTCCAGCCCTTCTATTGCTAGAAGGGTACTGTCTGTGCAACAGAGAGAATCTTTTTTGGATGCTTTTTAACCTTTCCTTTTCTTTCTGGAGTTGCTCACTATAAAGTTGATGTGAAGCAAATATGCCATCACCTAAAAATGTCTGTTTAAATTTGTGCCAGACCAGTGCTTGAGCAGCAAACTGAGACGCTGTTAAGTGACCTTGTCGCCCCCCATGGCGGTCGAAATGACAGGGCTTGTTTGTGGATTTGGGTTTTTTTTTTTTAATGTTAGCTTTTGCTAGTAACTACTTCCTTCTCTCTCTCTCTCTTCTTTTGGTAACAGATGGTGTCTTCTTCTAGTGTTCTGATGGCCATCAGCAAGGTAGCTTTCACATACTTCTTTCTGCAACTTTGGTGAACATTTTCCTTTCTAATATCCTCAGATAGGAGTGATCAGTTTGTATGCAGGGACTGTAGGAGCCTCACAACAACAAAAATCTCTGATACACAACCTAGCAACTTTTGCATACTTGAGAGAAAGTCTGGTTTATCTTAAAGCCTTAGGAAGCTTCTAGCTTTTGTGGTTGTATATAAAATGTTTCTTTTTAAAAGAATGTTGATGCCTGAAGCCTGAAAACTGTCTGAACATGAACCTTGGGAAATTTTTGCAAAACATTAGAACTGAAAATTCATGACAGAAAGGTACTTTTTTCATTTCAGTATTATCCCAGTGCATGTTTGCCTGCTCATCCTTTTTTCCCCCTTCTTCCTAATCCTTCACAAAGTGAATGGTTATGCAGTCCATAGTCCTGAATAAAATTAATTGAAAATAACAGCTACAGAAACATCGATTTACCATATTTATTCTCATAGTACTGGGGTAGACAATTGCTTGGCGACCAGCAACCAGTTCTTCCTCCAGCACCCCCATAGGCCACACTTCCCACAGCAAACCCAATTGCCTCCATTTTCTTCTGCAGTCCTTCTCCAAATGGTGACAGAAAGTGACATCACACTCCTTTCTCTTGGCGTTTTGTGAGGGACTGCAGAAGAAAACAGAGGAGTTCAGAGGTATTATAGCAGTCTAGGTGGTTGTGGAGTGGGGATATTTTTGTGCATTTTCACATGTTTGCAGAACTTTCTGCATGGTTTTCAGGCAAAAATTGTCCAAAAAGTCACACTGAAAAATGTTAGTGGGGGAGGTTGGGGGGTGCTACTGGGTTTCAGAAGCCACAAAGGTGGGGTCTAGGGATCATATACAGACCACGTGCTGCACTCTGCCTGTTTTTATCAGAGTGGGGTCTCTAGTTCTTTGCTGAATGGAAGATTTTGCAAGTGCAGTCATTCCAGGGCTCTTGCTTATCCTGAAGCACAAAAAACAAGCAAATAAAAACAAAACAAAAAAGTGGTCCATGTAGACCGGTGTTCAGATGTCAGAACTGAACTATCCCTTTAGAGTTACAACCATGGTAGTCTTGAGATTCCTCCAAGCTGGGTTTTCAAAGTAGAAGTATCCTTTTTACTACTGTGTTTCCAACTCTCTCACCTAAACATTGGCTGAGAGAAAGTTGGCAAGAAATAGTCAACAACAATCCAGATGTTTCACATAGGGTGAAGAATTGAGTGCATTTCCTCTAACCCTTCTCTGCAAAGTTTCTTTTAACAGCTGCTAAAGAATTTACAAGATGGGCTTAGTTAAAAATATATGCCACAGGGGACAGGGTGCAGAATTATTCATAATAGACTAATCCATGTGTTTCTTTCCCCTGTAATCACATTTTACACAAAAGATACTCAAAATCATTTCTAGATATCATTAATTGAGAGCTACAGTAAGAGAGAGCTACAGTAAGAGAGAGTCTAAACAAGATGAAGGTGCTGTTAGTTGGTGGCTCAGTGAATTTGAGAAATGGTCTTCTGCCTTCTCGAGATTGCGAACAGACTTGTAAGTTGGGATTGCTCTTACCTCTGGTCTTCCCTTTGGGTGCTCGAGTTGCACCTATAGTGCAAAACACCTTTAGCAAGCTATAGTCCCTTCTAGGCAGAGAATGCTTTGCTACAATTATCAGTGTTCTTATAACGTCAAGGCCAGATTGCTGTACTTCCAGATCCGTTAAGCTCAAGTGATTGGGAAATGTTACACCTGCAGTGCAGGTTAGTTTTTGAAATGCGAATTATAAGAGCCATTATCAGCAAAATAGAACAGGAGCAGAGTTGGCTATAGCTAACATTTAAAAAGTCATTGAATACTGAGCAGGGTACCAGGTATAGCCCGTATATACGAAGTTTCCTACATGGAAATCATGTCCAGTTAGGAAGCTTTATTCTGTAAAAAGCATAAAGCTATATAGTTTGTGTTTTCTCTTGTTTCTTTTGAGCTCACTTCTTTAGATTTTTTGTTCCCTCAGTTTGATGACTTCTCCCGAAACATCTGTGTTCAGTCGTTGCTGGGAATTATGGATATGTTCTGTGACCGGCTCAGGTAAGGAGTGATAAATACTTTGGGTTGTTGGGGGAGGAAGATGGCCGAATATCATAAACTAAAATGGGCAGAAGGCAGGGTCATAGTCAGCCAGTGGAAAACCAAGCACCTGCCTGTTGCTGGGATTCTTCCTCCCCCTCTTCCATCTTTTCAGTTATACAACAAAACATGGAAATAGCGTGAAGACTACAGTATGAGGCCATAAGAATATGAACATACCACAATAAATTGAATGATACATCTATATCTTAGCAACATCACTGGCTGTATTGTAACAATTGTGTACTTTTCAGTGAAGCACCAAATTTAGCACTGCAGTAAACTGATATATTATGAGAAAATCTAGATATTATCACAGATTTCTCCCCTTGTGGTGATAGCCATCTTACAAAATTTCTTACAAACTGTTCCAGTTTAGATAGACCAAATGACACGTGAGTATAATTAAATGGATGAGATAGCCTTCCCTTGCTTCATATGATCTCAGATCTTGATTAGAAAGTTGTAAGACTGCCCTACACATCAGAAAATGGTATAAAATGGTGGTGGGAGGGGATGCAGTTTGTTCTGAGAATATGATACGTTTTATTTTACTGTTGTGAATATCAGTCAGATTATCAAAATACAGTCAGCCCTCCACCTTTGTGGGTTTCATTTTTGTGGATTTGATTATTCATGGATTATTTGCTTTCACTGGGTCTGTTTGCTGCCTTCCTATGCCATTTTTAATAGGGACTGCAAGCCTTGTGTGACTGAGAAACTGCAAAGGAGGCTTGTAAGTCCCTATTTAAAATGGTGTGGGGCAGCAGTGGAGGTGACAATAAGCCCTACCAGCCAGCCACTTCTGTCTTTTGAAGAAACCCTGATGCCTTAAAGGAATCCATGCTGGGTTGAATATGGTGATCATACATTTTTTTTGTGTTAAATGTGGTTTGGGAGGGCCCAGAGTAATTCACAATTTTTCCACATTCATGGGGGTCCTGTGCCCCAACCCTAGCAAATGTGGAGGGATGACTGTATCTGATAATGTACATTACAGTGGTCTCAGAGTTCTGATTTGCAGTTACTAGAATATTCACTCTCACAAGAAAGAGCTGCATATGGCTGTGTGGAATCCTTGCATTTTCAGCATTTCTTACTACTACTCATACACTTGCATGATACCAGCTGAGAATATGTCTCAGATGCTTTGGATGCTGTTGTCCATTGTGTCTTGTATGGGATGTCCTGTGTTTTGCTCTGGCCCCAAGGTCAGTGAAAACAATACAGGATTTGGGAGCAGTGACTCACTCCAAGCTGCCATGGTGTGCTATCTTCTTTCCACACTGCTTCAGAGCTGCTCTGGTTGGTGGAGATCTGTCATACACTGTGGAAGAGCTTCTTACCGATTTCTGTACATGTGTGGGTTCATTTATGTAACAGGATGGCAAATGCTCATGATGTGGTCTGAGTTGTCACTTAGCGCACAAGACCTGTCCAGCACTGTATCAGGCAGTTCAGGTAGTACTTTCCCAGCAGACTGATGGATCAACACTGCCTGAGTAGGCAGTGAGAATTTTGATTTAGGTGGGCCTTGGTACAATGTAGCAAAGCATTTTTTTGTTCTGATGTAAGAGTATATAATCAGCACCATTTAGTACATATTACTTGTGCCTTGTTAGGAGACCCTTAGTATGCACAAAGAGTGTACCTAAAGGGTGTATGTGTGTGAAATCAGGGTATTGTACCCAAAGTAAGAATTCTGTCCCCAATGAAATTTTCTTTCAGTCCCCGTATTTCTAGCATTGCAGAGAGTGAGACATTTAAAATCATTCACATCTTGAGCTCTTATATTTGCTGTATTTGCATTCCCTTAGTAACTCTGCTGCCCCTTTTCTTTGGATTTTGAAACAGTATTTCTAAATGTTCAACTGAATTATTAAATTACTGCAAGCCTAGAAATGTGGGGGATGCAAGGAAAATCTTACAGAAGAGACAGAATTCTTGTTGGGGCTCCCTGTAGCTACACCTTTGTTATGTACTCCTTCATTGTAAATTGTAAAGTCATTGGTGGACGAAGAATTTCTAGTAAAAGTGGATCACACATGATTGAAATTGGTCCCCTTTGAGACATAAGCCACAACTGAGATACATAAGCCTCTGGATTACCTAACCAGTGGATATAGATAAAAGTCAAAATCTAGGGCCCTGCTATTTAGATTGCCCAACAAATGATCACTCAGAGAGCCACAGGTGACGGCACAGTAACAGACAGTTCCAGTATCAACATTTAGGCTGAGATCAACCCTGCTCACTGCAACTTCCTTCCCCTTACTCTTAAACAGATTTTACAATCACAGGTAGCCAGCTGGCTGTAAACATGGTTGTAGATACTCACTTTATTATTGTTATTTTCAGTATATATTATCCTTTTTGACAATAAAGTGGTGTTGTATTGTCAGGTATACATTCAACATGAAGGCTAGAGAACCAAACTCACGTTATTTCTGTAGTCATGATGGTGCTATAATTTAAGTTAGTTTAAAAAATGAAACTGCAAGAGGCTCATAATAACTTTTAAATCAAAGTTGGCAAACTCTTTGCTTTGACAGGTCAGGAATGTATAAGCAGTTGTAAAGCATGTGGTCATGGTGGTGGATAGAGAAGGAAAATATTAGTTGTATGCTTCCTTGTGAAAGGAATGCACATAGCCATCTAAAGCAGGGGTAGGAATCATGTGGCCCTCCAGATATTTTTGGATTGCAGCTCCCAGCAGCATAGCCAGTGGTGGGATGAACAGTGCGATCTGCAATGACTCCCTATAAGGCCATTACATTCAGAATCTAAAATTATCCAGATGTACCATTGTTTCTGAACAAGGCATAACTAACCCACATAAAAGTGTATTGCTAGTTCATACTGAGAGACACTTAATCCAGAGCATGTTTAATGTGTGTTCTTGTTTGGTGCTGCAGACTGTGATAGGATCCTGGGTGAACCGATATTAAGGCTTTAAAACTCAAAATCAGCAAATGGACATGTGCTATAGAGCAATATGAAGCCACTGAAGAGCCCCTTTGCCTAGCTGTGATAATTGGCTGTTGTTTCATACATTCATTAATTGCCTTGTTCAGTGCCTACAGTCAAATTGATACAGCATATATACAGACCCTGTGCCCTAAACCCCAACAACCCACTCTCTTCGGAGTTTTGTGAGAGAGGGACCTCTGGAGTGAGAAGAACAGATGAGGCAGCATTTCGTACTGTACACCTCTATATTGCATGAAGTGGTGAATATTGCAAGTATTGTCTCCATAACCATTAGGACTAGACATATGTTTTTTAAATGCCTAAAATGAGCCACTTGCAAAAGAAAGGGAGTTGTCTGGAATCCTAGTTCTGCCCTTCCATGCAAGAGATTGCAGCCTTGTAGGTCACTTTTATATCTCTGGATTTGGTTTTTATTTCAAGAACTGAATCCTCTCAAAAATCTTGCTTTTCTCAAATATGACAAAATCTTTTATCTTAATGCCGTTAATTTAGAGATAACAGGTGAGTACACTGGTGTGGAGAGAAATGTGAGAAAATAACAACTTTCTTTTTGTACAAGAAAATAGAAACAATGAATATTAACTTGTCACCAAAATGCTGATAAACAGCTGTTCTCAGCCAGATACAAAGCCAGTACTTAATCCCCTCCCTGGTTAATTCAATCTTCTGGTTTTTCATTTGATCAAAACCCTTCAGTTTTGGGATTATTTGTGCTGGATGCAGTAGCGCTTCGTCCTGTCAACAGGGTTTCTTCTTCAATCCTCGTTTGCTTTTTGGGCCAGGCCATTTTAATCATAGGCTTGGATAATTTTCCTTTCCCCTCTTTTAAATTTGTTTAAACAAAGGAGGATACTGTAATGATTGTGAATGTGGCAGTATACACAGCTGTGCTACACTATGCAAGCCCCAGATGCTTGTTTTATTCCAGTTGTAGATTTTTGTGCTTTTGAATGATAGGACAAATCCCCCATTTTCCTGTCCCTTCTTGGGTTTTCTGTGAACCTCCTGTAAAAAAGGGGGATTGGGCAGAAGGGTCTTTTTTTCTTTTTTTAATTTAAAGAGATTGGGCACCAGAGTCTTTCCCCTTGATCTTTCTTTTGTCCCTTGCCTGCTCTAGGCGCTGTTGTGTGATGACAAGAAGTAATACTTATCATGTGTTTTAGAGCCTTCAGATCATTTTACATAGGTTGAGCAAGATCAGGCATCATGGGCCAGTGAGAATTCTTGAAAATTCTGGCTTATTGTCAATAAGTACCTAGCTTGTTGGGGGCATGTATAGAAATGTTTTGAAATACATGCTATTTGTAAGTTGTTCGCTGCCTCGATCCATATGGAGAGGCGGGATACAAATAAATAATAAAAAAAATAAAATGAGGCAGTGTGTTCGATGCATGCTAGCCACCAGATTACTTCCTCTAAAAGGAGGGGCAACTAAACAAACCCAGGACCTCCCATCTGTGTATTGTGTCATGATATCCAGATCTGAAAAATCTGACTTGTTTCTCTCTTCACAAGCCAGGGAAACATCCTGTGGTTTGTCTGACTTACATTTAAGAATTCTGGTTTACCATGATATATGGAATCCAGCCTTTATCTCAGTAATCCTTAAAACCATCCTACAAGATAGATGATTATTATTATGCCCATAATAATAATAATGGTGCTCTACCTTGTTAGAGGAGAAACCATGGATTTTTTCTTGGGACAGAAATACCAGATCAGAGCACTCTTCCGCTAGTTCAAGTGTCATGATAAACAGCTGCCAAAAGAGCATTTTGTTTAGCTGTTCTTACTGTGAGTGACTAGCCAGTGTCTACTAACATGCAGGCTTATTCTTGACAAGATTACTATGACATCTGAAGACACCTTGAAAACTCCTCTGGCCAGTTCATGGCAGATGTCTTATTTGAACCAGGGATGTTTTGGTTTACAAATTGGTCTTTTAATGGGCTACATAGAGTCCCTTAAAAGGTACATGGTCTTCTTTGTTACAAGCTACTGATCAGGACATGTATCTGCTGCTTTAAGTGCTTATTTCCCAAAGAAGAACATCCAGCTTGCAACAAATATCTGTTTCCCTCTATCCTCTTGATTGCTGGACTCAGTAGACTGATGGATAATTATCTGGGGCTGGGGGTCTTCATTGGCCACTAACAGGACTTTAGAAGGGTGTACACACCACCATACTTTCAACTTTTTAAAAGGCCTTGGGCCTGTATAACCCTCAGGCCCTACCCTACCTACCTCAAAATAATATTTCCATGTAATGCAGGTGGTTTCCTCCCATCTACTAATATGTAAAAGTCAAAGTTTGTTTGTTTGTCTGCGTCAGGGAGGTGAAGAGCTCATATGATTGGCTGCCTGTGAAGGTTCTATGGAATCCTGGGGTTTGCAGTTTAGGAAGGGGCTTTTAGAATTCTCAGCCAGAAAGGTCTTGGGCCTGGCTGGTTGCTATGGAAATATGGCCTAGCAGCAAGGAGGAGGACACTGTATTCACTCAGGAATATAACCTGTGCATGTTAAAAAATCTGAATACAGATTGGATTGAGCAGTGTGAGAAAAAGTTACAGGTACTGGAGAAGACAGTTTGGGGAATTAGAGATACAGGATCTCAAATCTTTCTAACAAGTATCACCTATGAGAGAATAAATTCCTCGGCAACACTGGGTATATATTCTAGTCTGCTATATTTGTAAAACTCCTGGGGCTCTCAGGAATAGGAACGTTGTATCTCTTCTCTGTCACTGTTGGGTTCTAGCTGCTTCTTTGAATAGTTCAGGGCTCCTCTCTCATCTGCCTCCCTGTGGTTTGTAAATCAGAACTCAAGAAAGAATAACCCTTCCCTCATGTGTTCCCATCAGGATTGGTCTCGTCTTCTCTCCTGACGCATCTGTCTAGAGAAACTGGATTGTATCTATGTTTGTGACAGGAGTGTGAATTTTGAGTTTTCTGTTGAATCTCTCTGAGCTTTGCCCACAATGTATGGGAAACCTGCAGTGAACAAATCTTTATAAATGGATGCACCTATGGTAGAACTCCTAAGAATCTATAGCAGTCTAGGAGAGAAAATGGACTCAATACCACCCTTTTTCCACTCTCTGCTTATTCTCCCGGCAGCTGCCATGGCAAAGCAGAAGAATGCATTGGCCTTTGCCGTGCTCTGGTAAATGTCCTCAGTTGGATGCTCCGCTGTGCTACTTTCTACACAGAGAAGATGAAAGAGCCACTGGAGCAAGGAGCTGCTGAGAATCAGCTCAAGATGTGCCTAGACCGGCTTGTCAAGATCCTGGGCAGCACCAAGAACCGGGCCCTGATTCATATAGCCAAACTGGAAGAGACACGTATGTAACTGATGCTCTTTTGTTATGACTCAGTTGAGATGCAAATTCTAGATTCAAGTTCCATGACTTAGGACTTACCTGCATGTCTTCCTTAGGAATTATTTCAGAAATGCCCTTGTTGAGCCCCATGATACTGTCTGAAGTAGGACCACACTGGCTTCTTTTGTCAGAACTTCTTTGGTTTTGGTATTTCATTTTTGCCTATGTGGGTTGGCATTACTGTTTTCTTCTCCAAGCAGTGCTTCTTTTTTCCAGCTGTCTCCCAAAGGAATTAATATTTGAAACTATTTTTGGCTTTTTAAACTTTAAGGGAGAAATACCATTCTTTAAAGTTTGGGGCATCTTGATAAAAGTCTGAAGAAGGATCGTAATTCTAGAAGCAGAGCATGCACTTGTATGTAGAAGGTCTTTGATTCAACCTGTTGCATCTCCAGTTAAAAGTGCTCAGGTAACAAAGATAAGAAAGATCTCTATCATAGGACTAAGAGGTATAGCCAGTTAAAACTGACAGTAACCTACTGGTTTTGGTAGATGTTTCTGTACTTCTTGAATCCAACAAAACCTACATTTGTACCTGTGAACAAGTGAAGATGTTGGTGCAGAAAAATATGAAAAGTAGGGTAATTTCTATATTTGCTTCTGATCCTGACCTGTGGGTCAAGTGATACAGCATATGCATTTCGTGTTATTAGGTCTTTTCCCCCTCCTAGATTCAGTCTGCTGAATCTCAAAAGTCATGCACTAAATATGTGGGGAAAGTTGAATAAGGGTTTGCTGAAATAAATTGTTAGTCCCAACTGGAGTTAATCAGTGAGATTATCAGTATTGATTTATCATTCATTAGCAGATTCATTTGGAGCTAGAATTTGGGTTTAGGCCATTGTGTATACCAGATGTGTACTGTTACAATTTGGGTGACAAATTAGACTTAGATGTTCCTTTCTACTTGTTTCAGATCTGTTTTAGTTGAATTGAGTATGAACTTGATAGAAATTTATTTATTTATTTAAATAAAAATCTTTTATTAGTTAAAAACATAGAAAAGAAAACAAAACAAACAAAAACAAAACAAAAACGTTAACACAGCATTCTATCATCATACAAATTTTTTAGATGCATATATTAGAATCTTAGAATTACATTAGAACTTGATAGAAATTTAAACTCCTGTCTTTCTTCTCTAGCTTCTTGGAGTGCTGTTGAACAGTCACTTGCTAAATTAGGAGACAATTTGGGACACATCAGCAATAGCCAGTTGAGAAGCCAAGCTGAAGAATGCATCAGTCTTGTCAAGAGGTAGGCAAGAAGCAACAACAGTGCACGAAGTGATGAATTTCCCCCTTCCTATGCAAATGAAATTGAAATTTAATATTCTCTTTCCCACCCCAATTCCAATTTTCTACCTAGTATCCCCACCATGCTGTCAGTGCATTCAGAACAGCCAAACAAAACTGGCTTCCCCACCATCCATGCTGTGGTGCTGCTAGAGGGGACGATGAACCTGACTGGAGATCCACATCCATTGGTGGAACAGCTCATGATGGTCAAAAGGATGCAGGTATGGCTGGACAATAGAAGGGATGTTCTACGTTGCTACATCTCTCTCAAAGACTAATTACATGATGGAATAGGTTTACTGTAGTTTACTGCAAGTGAAAGAGTGCACATTTGAATGTTCCCTCTTAAATAGAAACACCCACCGCATAATATGTAAGAGAGAAGCTGAAACAGAACCTTTCTTCTTCACATACTGTTTTCTATATGCAGGACACATGTTTACATGGTGGACATTCAGTTGTGTGATTCACCGTATACCTCCTTGAAATGATAACAGTACAAAATTAGTTTTACCATGTGATAAACTGTTTTGCTAGATTGTAGCATTCTCCCAAAATGAGAATAAGCCAGTTAGACCATTAAAGAGGGTTTGACCAGGACCATAGATTACACTGGAGGGAGATCTGTACAGATTGTATACTGCTGGCATCTAACAAAATGTGGAGATGGAAAGAGAAAAAGTATGGCTAGAATCCTGTGGGTGAGTTCCAACTAGAATGGACCCATTCAGTCAATTGTTGAATGGTGAGTTAATGCATAGGTAAATCCAATTAAGTAAATGACTCTATTCTAGTTTGGGCTAACAATAAGAGTTAGGCTGTGTTGCCATTTCCTGCAGTACAACAATGAACTTGATGACTTGAAAGTACTCTTCTCTGGAGAGCAGCCATCACAGTTATTATTCCTTTTTTCCCCAAAAAGACAGCAGGCAGGTTAGCAAGCAAAGTTTTCCTGTGACATTTTTCTTACCTCCTTGCCCCCACCCAATAGCTTGCTTCTTGCTCTTACTGTTGGCTGGTACAAGTTATCATTGGTAACCAAGCCCAGAGTATAGGCATGCTTTATATAAGAAGCTGAGTGACAGTGGAATGGAAATCTTAAATAAGTCCATGGGTGTGCTATAGACCTCATGCTCAGCCTATAATGAAAGCTGAGTTGCTCTGTGTTTAAATTCTCTGTCCTGTGAGAGGTTTGTTTTCACTGTCTATCTTTGTGTTCCTCTTCCCTCTAGCACATCCCATCCCCACTTTTCATTCTGGAGATCTGGAAAGCATGCTTTGTGGGACTGATTGAGTCTCCTGAAGGCACAGAGGAGTTGAAATGGACAGCCTTCACTTTCCTCAAGGTAAAGTCTTCTTAGACTTTATGTCAGGGTGAAACAGCAAGGTTCTGCTGCTTGTAAGCTTCTCTTAGTGCCATTAGAGTTTTCCAGCTTGGTGAACAACAGCAGCTAAGGAACTTTGGAGGGCTGAATAGATTCATGGTTGCTGTAGGATCTCAGGAAGGAGAACAGGTTATAGCTAAGTGTTAAAATAAATGCTCTGCGTGCAAAAGGTCCTTGATCGTTCTGACATTTTAGGAGAAGACTGGGAAAGAACTTTTGTGTGAGATGCCAGAGAGTGCCTGCCAGTCAGTGTAAACATTACTGAACTTAGAGGCATAGACAATTTCTTATATTCCTAACAGAGAGAGTTGCTATAACTTTTTGCCTCTGCTAGCTGTGTGTGACTGACCTGAGAGAGGGGAAAGGTTTTTTGTTAGCTCTCCAGATTTTAGCAGAAATACTGTCAGTACTTCCAAGGTTGCTGTTTCCTCCCCTTCTGAAGTTGCAAGGCCTAAAAAAGTTACTTCAAGCAGAATATCGTAGAATCTATGGACTAGCCTAAGTGTGTATTCAAGCACAGAAAGCATTGACTGGAGGTGCAGCATTAACTGCTGCAGATGGCAGGCTATGTAATACCTCTGAATTGGTCAGTGTGAATATACAGGATTACTAGCCTGGCTTTATACTGTTGCGTTGTCACCAGAGCAGTGCTTTCTTCTTGCTGTACACCAGTCCCTTGCTCCTGGAATCTTGGGATGGAAAACACATTGCTGCTCTAGATCAGGTATGGCTGTTCTTGAACCAGTCCTAACACAATACAGCTGCAAATTCGGATTAGAAACTTGGTTAAAAATAAAAATGCAGAGAATTCCAAGGCCCTGCAGGAGATATGTCAGAGGCCTTTCACATGCTGTGGTTCCGACCCTTGCCATGCTTATATTTTATAATTTTGGCTTCTCCTTACTTCAGTGCAGGGACTCAAATCTATTTCTTAACAAGGTGCTTAATGCGATTTGTTACTATTGTAGTGACCTGAATACATATAATAATCATTCTAAGCTTTTCTTGCATTCTTTCTTTCTGGACTGTTGTCTTTGGTAGAGCCTGGAGGAGTCTTTCCATTTAGCTGTATAAATTTTTTTTCTCCGCGTAAACATAAGCCAGATGGCTCTGCCTTTCTTCTCCCTGGCTTCTCGGTAAACATACTCTGACGCTGCTAGATTCCCCCAAAGAGACTCAACAAATTGCAACTTAGCATTCCCTGCCTGCTCAGTAAATCTTAACTACAGCTCAAGTACATCGTGTAATTGATCATCCATGGAGAGAGGAATACATTAGGAAGTATGAAAGAGACCAATAGACATGCACCCGCACACACAAACACGCACCCTGTATTAAGTTGGAATGCTCTAGAACAAAACAAAAGATGCAGAAACAGCCTCCAGAATTTGTTGCTTGTGGAAGCATCAAGTTCAAATTACAGACTGTTTAATTCTTTCTTTTTTGTTATTTTTTTCATGATTTGGTGTGCAAGAGGCTTCAGAACCTTCTATCTTTGAAAAGATTGCACCAAGAGAAGCAGCTGATGCCACCTAGCAAATAGCTTTCTCAACTTCAGATCACATCAGCATCCGTTCACATTTGATTATCAGAAAGTTTAGGCCAAATTACTGTTTTCTGTCATAAGATAAGGGGCTGAAAGCAACAGCAAAACAGTCTGAACTTGTCCTGAGCTTTTGATTGGACTATTATGATACCATAGAATGTTCACATGTATTCTGATTTTCAGGGTGAAGGGATAGTAAGAAAGAAACCCAGTAACAAAATGTTGAAAAAAAATCACTTTTGCAGGGAAAATGAAAAGAATCTTCGTAGGGAAAATCTCACATAGGGCCTTAGGACAGAATTAGTTAGTTTTGTTTATTTAGGGATTTGTTTATCATCTGTCAACCCACCAGCGCCCCTGAGATGATCACCTGAGAAAGAACTATATACAGTTAGGACTGTAGGTATTGTGTGCAGTTAGGAGGAATGTGGAGTGTGGATCAGAGGCAGGAGGACTTGTCTGGAGAATGAGTGCAAGTATTGCTGAGGGCCATTTGTAGGTCAGTGTGATTCAGAGAAGGCGGCTGTACAATCAGTGGCTGAAAAGTGAAATCTTATGAAGGACATGGAATTGAACAAAAGAGATTCTAAGGAAAAGAGGCTGAGGACCACTCATACATAGGATCTAGGAAGAGGTAGGCCTTTGTACAGTGGGCAAGAAGAGAGGGCAAAGATAATGGAGGTCTAGCTGGCTTAATACATGAGCCAGAAAGTCATGAGGGCAGTGAGACAAAAAGAGTGAGTAGCTTAGGGCGAACCATGACTATATCTCATTTTGCTCTTTTTCAGATTCCACAAGTGCTGGTGAAATTGAAAAAATATCCCCAAGGAGAAAAGGTAAAAACATGCCAGGGGGCCAATTTTGTGTTGTTTAAAAATGCCAGATGTTTTTAAAAAGAGAAAAGAAACTGAGATGTGTCCTTGTAATGGCAGATTTGCAATGGCAGAGTGCTGAGATCAGAGGTGATAATTTACAGAGCTTCAGGTAAATTCAGAGAAAAGATATCTGACAGTGGCTGCTCACCATGGAGTTTAAGAATGCAAGTGCCACCCAGAAGCAGGATAGCTCTAGTGATCAGATTTTTAGAAGAAACACTATCTCCATCTTCTTCTGTTTGTGAATGTTTCAGTAACGTTGGCACATTGCCTACTGTAAGAAGCAGCACACTGGGTTAAATGGATTTTTTGGTTTGATTCAGAAAGGCTGTTCTTCAATTACTTGGTGAATTTATTGTTAACATAGTGTTTAGATTTATGTCTCCCCATTGTGTCTTTGAGACCCTTTTTTTGTAGCCTGTAGGAGAGAATTAGCCAGGAACAAACAAAGCTCCAAGTTGAGTGTTTGGAGAATTCTTTCTCTTTTTAACTTTTAAGAACTAGTATTTCATTTATGAAACACTCTCATTCTAAACTCTAGTATAAATACTCTTTTTTTTCCTGTTTTTTGAAAAAATAAAATTAAAAAAAAAAAATTCCACATAAAATCTGGCGGCAGAAAACTATTCTCTGTTCTAAATGCACTGATTGTATCTGTTCCCCTTATCTCTTCTGAGGTAATTCTAGAAAACACCATAATATGCCTCTTGTAAAGAGCAGGGAACAGATAAAGTCATCTTTCACCACAGTACCTTGGAATAGTGTCTCAATGTGGGCCAAGCTGCATCTTGCAGAAGCAGGTAAATTTTCCCCCCAGTTTGTCATAGATGAAAGGAATTACTTTCTATCCCCATTAATGGTAAAAACAGGTAATTATTGTGATCTAATTTGCATGATATTGTTATTGGGATGCATCATCTCCTGTTTTTTTTAAGGAATTTGGGTTGGAACATCTAGGGCCAAGTGTTAAAAGTCTAAGAGAGAAAATCTTGTGCAATTGTAGGATTTCACAGAAGATGTGAATTGTGCTTTTGAGTTCCTCCTGAAGCTGACTCCATTACTGGACAAGGCTGATCAACGCTGCAAGTAAGTTCCTGTTCTGTGAACCAAGAAGAAACCTTTATATACTTGTTTTGAGAGCTGTTGGTGTAAGTTCCCCCCTCATGTTCATTAGGCTCTGTTCACTGGTCTACAACAAGGCTCCACTTCCTCAGCTTTCAGGCACCATCCCTTAGCCCTCAAGCTCTACTCCTTGAAACTCAGGCACAGCAACTTGGGGAAGCTGACAACTTCAGTCTGGCTAGCACGGTGAAAGTTGAGTTTCAGGGATGTGTTCTTTTGCTTGTTGGATTCCAGAGTAAGCAAGTATCATTAGCTGATTAGGAACAGGTGCAGCAAAGTGAGAGTGTCAGTGAGATTAAGACAGGAATTCCTGAGTGACATTGCAGGGTTGAGCAAGGTTAGATAACTGGAGAAGTTGCTGAAATGTTTAACATAAAAAGGAAACCAGAGGAACCTGCTTGGGGAGATGGTAGGGTTATTCCAGCCAGGGAGTTGATATGAATATTTCTGATCAATCAGACAGTTGAGCCGAGGACTTCCTTGATTAGCAAAAAGAGACTGTGGAAAATGTGGACCACTTCCTTTACTGTCCAGACCTGTTTCTTGTTCCCTTAGCACTACAGTTTACCCAATGCTGTGCCTATTGCCACTTTTGTTTACCTTCTCCTGTTCTGTGTTCTCTTTGCATGACTTAATGGTATCATGCACTGAAAGAGAAGTATACTATGAAGGAGTATAGAATTTTAAGACAGTGGCATTGGCCACAGAAGAAAGCATGGTAACAACAGTAGGAAGCATGGTAATAGCATCATAAAAAAGGGACCTGTGAGTCACCTGTCATTGTTATAGTGTGTGTGCTCATACACACACATGTGGAATCAAAGTCTAGATTTCACATTATAATATTGTATATTGTGGTAAATTTAATGTCTCACTTTAAAAAAAAGCATGGTAAAATATTTAATTAGGAGTGTGTTATTGCTGGATTCTGTGTGGATCTCAAAATAGACTTGCAAAGCAGGTTTACCTTTATGTAAAGCCATAGAAAGTGAACTTCAGAAGATCTGAATGCTTACGTTGAATTTCCTACCTCTTCTAGAATGCCTGCCCGAACAGAAAAGGGTTTAGAGGTCTTCCAAGTGCCAGAAGAAGTAATCTAAGGCAGATTTCACTAACATTCCAGAGGTGTCAAATGCTCACAGAGAGGGTCCTGAAACATCTGCTGAATTGTATGCCACCTAAAGAAGTGCACCCATATAGAGCATCTCTTATTAATCTTGGTCAGTAGGACTAAAATGCAGTTATAGTTTCTCTCAGATTTGGTTGGAAAGATGGGTACTTATCTGCAGTGAACTGTTGATATTTCTGGCTTAGAAATTTGAATTTGTAGCTCAAATCCCTTACATTTCACCTTGGAATGGCCAGTATATAGAACTGAAAAACAGAAGTGAGTGTGATTTTTTTTTTTCTGAAATGAGAATTTTTTAAGGCAAATCACTGGTACTTTCCTCTGTGGCCTGGAACCTCAGAGATTATTGAAACTGGGGAAAGGCCAGCAACAACGGATGGCCTTGTAAACAGAGTCCATCATGCTCAGGTTTGCTGCTGACGTAACTAGAACTGTTTGTTCTGCATGATAGATTAAGACCAAAAGTCCTCAATGTGTGAAGCAGTCAGTGTTTGCTGTAGCATATAACATAAAATAGCATTTCAACACAATTGGGTCCAGTTTCTTTATGCCCAGTTCTGATCTCTTTGCTCTGTTATGCTAACATAAGGACAAATCTGGCCGGTTCTTTCTCACACTCAGTCCTTTAGGCAGGGCCAGGTATACTCCCTATTAAATACAGAACAAGCCTCCCGTCAAGGATTTCACATACTAAGAATCTTGACTTTCACTTTTGTTTTGTAAAATAAAAGAAAGGTGATAGGCTCCTATGCAACATAAGTAATCTTGAAAATGTGTGATGTAAAAGCTCCCAAAAGATCTGAGCAGGATTTCCTCAGCTTACAGCCCCCTTACCCATTGCTGACAGAAGCATCTTAGGCTATGCAAAACAAGTGTAAGTAAATGAGTTGTGTTTACATAACAGAGTTAGGCTGCAGAATTGAGCTGCTCCTGTATGTAACTGCTGTTGTAGTTCATAGGACATTGCACTTGGAAATTGATGGAGGCAAATGTTTGTTTCCTTGTTCCTCAGCCAGCTGACTGGGTGGCCTTAGGAAAGTTATTGCATCTCAGCCTAATGTACGCATAGGATTTCTGTTAGGCTGGGACGTGAGCCTCGTAGAGGCTGCATATGAGTCTGCTGAAGCAGTATTACCCCCTTGTAAGCCTCCCCTAGAGGAACAGATGAAATATAAATGTGATACTAACAGTTTTGATTGTATACAATATCCAGCTACCAATTATTGGGAGTTTTTTTTTTAAGTTGTCAATATTTCTACTGCTTGTCAGCAACAAAAGGATAAGACATATTATTCCCATGCATCACTGGGCTTTCTTTGTTTGCCAGATTTGCACACTATCTCTTGCTTTAACAGGACATTATTGGTTATTCATGGGGCGAAATCACTGTGGAATGTAGGGTAGGAGATGTTCTCAGAAGGCCACAGATTTTGGCTAGCCGTGATGGATTTTGCCTGCAAACAGGTTTTCAAGCATGTTTTCAGAAAAAAGGTTGGAGCTGGAACAAGAAAGCAAAGAGTCAGTTTTGCATTTCGTCCATCAATACATAGTATTTCTAAGGTAATAATAAGAATAAAATAAAGCAGAAAAATTGAAAACATCAGATAAAATGGCAGGTGTATATTTACTGCATAAAACCTAGAAGAATAGCAGGGGCATCTTTTGTAACAGAAGAGAAATATGGGCAAAGATCTCTCCCTGGCCTTAAAGGCAGGGTCTACCACAGAGAAAATTCTCTCTCCCATTGTTACCTGTCTGAGATAGTAGGGCCACCAAGTGCACCTTTGGTGCTTTGGCAGGTCCATGGGGAACAGTATGATATTTCAGGTACCCTGGACCTCATATAAGGTTTTAAAGGGAAGAGCTGGTACTGTGAACTGTAACTGGAAATGAATCAGAAGCCACTGATGTTCTTTGACTATTAATGATATAAATTCCCATTCTTCTTCGTGGTCTCTGTGCCTCATATGCTAGGAGCTTTCACGTGTGCGCGGTAGTGTTCGGAAGATTCTAGAGCTTAGTAGCTTGGCGGGAACTCCTCCCCCATGCCGGTACTGTGCATGCTCCTCCCGCCGAGCAACGGTCACTCCTCAGTTCTTTCTCGTCCGCCGTCGCGTACAGAAGGTTCTTTGCTAGTGGCTTGCTTTCTTGGTGTTTTTTGCTTGGCTGACTTTGGATTTGGATTTTGACTGCGAGTTTTGGATTTCGGATTGGTCTGGTATTAAAACCCCTCCACCTTTTTCTTTCTCTTTGGACTTCTTTTTCGGATTTTTCTCTCACTTCAGTCTCCCTTCTTCTTGCTTCGGACTTTCGGCCTATGTCTGCGCCTTTTAAAAAGTGCCTCTCCTGTGGACGGAAGGTCGCTCTCACGGACAAACATCGTGAGTGTCTTTTTTGTCTGGGCGAAACTCACAACACCCGGGATTGCCCTATCTGCAGAGAGTTCACTACTCAAACTCTCTGCAACTGCTCGTCGAGGTTGAAATCCCATTGCTGGGAACGGTCTTTGCGAGCGAGGGAGCAGCCTGAGGTCCGTGCCGAGATGTCCGAGAAAACAACACCCGGACAAGGAGCGACTTCACCATTGACGTTATCGGCGGCTGCCGCACCGTCCACCTCGTCGGTACTGGGCTTGGTACCGACTTCGAGGCCGTCCATCTCCTCGCTTCCGAGGATCCCGAAGTTGTCGGCGGCTGCCAAGACAACTAAGGAGACACCTGCTGGCTCGCAGGCCTCCTTGTTGACCAGACCTCCGACTCCAGCCCAGAAGAAGCGTCCTATGACCCCAGACGCAGGAAAGGAGAAAGAGAAGAAGAAGAAGAGAAAGGAGAAGAGGCACTTCCCACCAAAGGAGGTCTGCCTCCCCACACCTCCACCGACCCAGCTCCCTGGGGATCCAGGAGAGCTGTCAGACCTGGAAGAGGTCCTCGAGGTGTTGGACGAGGAGCAGGCCGTAGTGGTCCTGCTGTCCTCAGAGCCACCTGTCTTGATGGCTGCGGTAACCCCGCCGAGTCACCGCAAACCGGTCGACCGCCGGGAGGAAGTGATGACCCAACACTGGCCTTCGCCCAGGCATGGAGCAACCTCGGGCAGGAGCGTGTCCCACTCCCCGGAGCGGAGAGTCAGGCCACCATCACCACGCCACCGGGAGGTCTACTATGAAAGACCACAGTCCTGTCCCTCGACAAGTCACTTTACACCTCTGCCTCCTATCTCGGCAGATACGGTCAGGAGCATCAGTGGTGCGAATATCTGGCGTTGTAACATTCCTACTCCCCATCTTATAGGGATCGGTACCAACCAAATGAGAGGAGTTGGGTCCTGTATCGACAGTCCCGCTCGCCCTCTGGAGAAGGCCATCGCTCCAGGTATCGGAAGTCGCGAAGCCGCTCACCTTCTCACCGCCAGAGGTCTAGAGAGCCTTTACCCCATTACAGGGCTGTGTCGCCACCACCAAGGGTTACCGCCACAGCTACCCGCCCGATGTTGGAGGCCACGGCGACACAGGCGGGGGTGCCGGGCGCGACAGTCACTGAAGTGACTACACGAGTGTGTCCTACGGTAGTGCCGGTTACCTCTTCGGGGACGCCTCGTACTACAGCTCTGACCACCACATCATCGGCGATATTGGTAGCGATGGCGACTCCGGCAGTTACCCGAGATTGACCTCCCAGTAGGGAGAGGCCTGCGGATAGGTCTCCATCTCCATCTTCGCAGTCCTATGACTCGGACACGGAATTGGAGGACTCGACGCCAGCATTGCACAAGACACCTCCCTTGGCCTTCGGGGACCTGGTACCGGAGTCTGTGCCTGAGAATGTACAATTCTTGGCGATCCTGCTCCAGATGACTGCGGCACTCGGTCTCAAGGTCTTGGAACTGGCTCCAGAGGAGGAAGACCTGGTCTTCCAATACGTGGAAGCTCGTTAGCTGACCGCCGCTTCGCTGCCTTTCCTGCCGAAGCTCATGCAGGCCCTCAAACATCCATAGGACAAGCCAGCTTCTGCCCAGCCTATACCACACAGGCTGGAGCACCTCTACAAGACTCAGAAGGAGAGAACGGAGTTCCTTTTTAGCCATCCGGTCCCGAACTCCATTGTGGTGGAGTCTGCCCAGACCAAGGGTGGTGATAGGGCACATACCACCCCACCGGACCAAGAGGGTTGCAAATTGGACACCTTTGGCAGGAGGTTTTACACCGCCTCCTCGCTAATCACCAGGGTGTCCAACACGCAGGCGTGCCTTGCGGCCTACCTCCACAACTTGCTGTACTGCTTCATTCCTCTTCTGTCCGGTCTCACAGAGGAGAATCACCCGGCTGCGGTACAGCTCTTCAACGAGGCCATGGCCATAGAGAACCAGCAAATCATCTCCTCGAAGCACACCGTGGAGGTTGCTTCAAGGGTGATGGTGGGCTCCGTGGTTCTTCGCAGACATGCCTGGCTCCAGTCATCGGGACTGCAGGAGGACAGTCGAAGGTGAATTGAAGACCTTCCCTTCGATGGTCAAGGCCTCTTTCACGCCACGACCGATGAGGCGATGGACAGCATCGTTAAGGCGTGCCTGACTGCCAGGAAGATGGGGATAAACCAACCACCCCAGGCCCGTCGGTTCTCTGGCTCGCGATCGTCTTGGCGCAGGCCTTCCTCCTCCACCTTTCAACAGCGGTCTTCGCAATCTACCCAGTCCCGACCGTCGACTGTCTCCTTGGGCCGAAGATCGTGCCAATGACGCCCGGTTTCGTTGTCCAAGAAGTCTTCCTCCAAGGTGAAGTCCCGGTTTTGACTGCCTCCGCAGGTCGCCACCGCACCCAACCTTCAGCCTGCCAGCAGCCTTTCAAGATCAGCCGAGCCTGGTCAGACACCTTGCCAACTGGCGTCAAGTCACGACGGATTCCTGGGTGCTTTCCATGATCCGTCTTGGCTACGCCATAGAATTTCAAGATATTCCACCGCGAGGCATCTACTATTCCACCCCGACCAGCTCGGTCCTGCCGGAAGAAATCCAGTCCTTGCTTCAGGAAGAGGCGATCGAGCGACTTCCGTCTTCAGCCAAAAACACCGGCTTCTTCTCCTGGTACTTCACGGTACTGAAGACAGACAGAACCCTGCGGCCCATCCTAGATCTCAGAGGGGTGAACGACTACATCCGCCCCAAAAGGTTCAAGATGGTTATGCTAGCCTCGATCCTGCCTTTCCTTCATTGAGGGGACTGGTTCGCCTCCATCGATCTTCGGGATGCTTATTTCCATATTGCCATTTGCCCGCAGCACAGGCGGTACCTATGGTTCGCGGTCGACGGCACCTGTTATCAGTACAAGGTGCTACTGTTCGGACTCTCAACTGCGCCCAGGGTCTTAACCAAATGCATGACCCCAGTGGTATCATTTCTGCGGATGATGGGTGTCTCCATGTATCCCTACCTGGACGATTGGCTGTTGGTGGCGTCCTGCAGACAAAAACTTTACAGTGACATCCACTGGACATTGACACTCCTGACCCGTCTCGGTTTCTAGGTCAACCCGAAGAAGTCCCACCTCGAGCCCGCGAGAGTGCTGGACTTCATCGGTGCCACACTGGACTTGGTATTGGCGAGAGTCTACCTACCGTTAGACCGGGCACGGACGCTTTGTCGGGCCGCATCGACGTCTTCACTGCCCCAACTGTGACAGTGAGGAGAATACAACAGCTCCTCGGCTATATGGCATCAACCACTTCTGTGACCTACCCCTCCAGGCTCCGTGCACAGCCCCTTCAACACTGGTTTGTCCGAGTCTTCGACCCGCTACTGGACGACCAGAGATGTCTCCTTCGACTACCCCCGCAGGTACGCTTCTCCCTGCTATGGTGGCAGTCCTACAGTCACCTCACGTCAGGCATGCCATTCCGGGAGTCGACTCCGCAAGTGATGGTGACTACCGACGCCTCCCTCTTCGGATGGGGAGCCCACTGTGGCGAGCTCAAAGTCCAAGGCTGGTGGATCAATGACGAGACCGTCCTCCACATCAATGCTCTCGAGCTGCTTGCGATTTGGAAGGCACTAAGGGCCTTTTGCCACCTCGTTACAGACCGCACAGTGATGATCCTCACAGACAACACGACGACGATCTGCTACGTCAACAGGCAAGAAGGGACTCATTTGACCACCCTCTTCAACATAGCCCTCATTCTCTGGAACTGGTGCGTCTCGCTTCGAATCCATCCTGCGGCGGTTCACCTGGCTGGGCAGGAGAACACCACAGCAGACACACTAAGCAGGGTGTGGCACGAGTGGTCCCTCTCCAGCAAGGCATTCCAGATGATCTGGGACCGGTGGGGCAAGCCGGCAATCGACCTCTTCACCACCACTCGTAGCCCCATACTGGCCGAGGCAGCACTGGTTCAAGCCCCTGCTCGAGGCCGCATGCGGTCGACTACTAAGGTTCCCGATGATACCGGACCTACCATCACACTCTGACGGCCTCGTACTCCACCCAGACCTGCCGCTTTTGGCCCTCCATGCCTGGCAGATATCACCGTAGACGATCCCGTCATCGAGCCAGGAAGGAGTCGACACACCGCAACTATCATTACAAGTGGTGGCGCTTCGTGGACTTCACTGAAGCAAGACGGGAGCCGGTATCGCCTGTCAACCTGCCTACCGTACTCCACTTCCTCTTGCACCTTCGACAGCAAGGCCTCGCCTTCCCTTCCTTGAAGGTTTACCTCACGGCCATCGTGGCGTACCAGCCTCCATGATCCTCCTCCGCAGCTCTCTTTAGAGACGGTACTGTCAAGCAGTTCATGAAGGGCCTGCAGCACCTGTACCTGCCGGTATCACCCCCTCTACCGCCGTGGTCTCTATCTCTGGTGCTATTGCAGCTGACGAGACCGCCCTTTGAACCGATGGTGACTACTGATGACAGGCTGCTCACCATGAAGACTGCCTTCCTTGTGGCTGTCACCCCGGCCAGGTGAGCGGGAGAGCCGATGAGCTGACAGCACTAAGGTCTGACGAGCCCTTCCTTGTGTTCCACAGGGATAAGGTGGTCCTCCGGCCTGACATATCATTCCTGCCGAAGGTGGTGTCCAACTTTCATCTTGGTCAGGACATTGTTTTGCCTACCTTCTATCCGCACCTGACGACGCCTTTGGAATGATCCCTTCATTCTTTGGATGTTCGTCGGGCCTTGGCCTTTTACAAGGACAGGACTGCCTCCTTTCGACAAACCCCGCACCTTTTTGTGTGCTATGGCAGGCGTTGGAGAGGCCACAAGGTATCCACCCAACGTTTTTCTAAATGGGTGGCTGGGACAATCCTACTGGCATACGAGCTTGCCAAGAAACCTCCGCCAGCTTTCCTGAGAGCTCATTCCACCAGAGCTGTTGCGACATCTGCAGCCCTCCTGTGAGGAGTTGACCTGCAGGAACTCTGCCGTGTGGCAACCTGGTCTCAACCATCGACCTTCATGTGCCACTACAGACTTGACTGCCAGTCCCGCAGAGATGCTTGGTTTGGACGTGCTGTGGTGGCTTCTGTACTATAGGACCTGACCCACCATCCAACCGGTAAGCTACATAGTCTCCTAGTGTGTGAGGCACAGAGACCACGAAGAAGAAGGACAGGTTGCTTACCTGTAACTGTAGTTCTTCGAGTGGTCATCTGTGCCCTCACACACATCCGCCCTACTGTCCCCTCCTTTTCAGGTCCCCGTGTTTCTTCGGCGGACTACAGAACTGAGGAGTGACTGTTGCTCAGCGGGAGGAGCACGCGCAGTACCGGCATGGGGGAGGGGTTCCCGCCAAGCTACTGAGCTCTAGAATCTTCCGAACGCTACCGCGCACATGCGAAAGCTCCTAGTGTGTGAGGGCACAGATGACCACTCGAAGAACTACAGTTACAGGTAAGCAACCTGTCCTTAGCCAGTTCCTGGTAATTGGCTAGTGGCTGGACTTCAAATTATGTACAATTTCTAAATATCTGGAAACATAGTGTCAGATATAGTGCATTTTACAATAGCATAATCTAGAGGTTAGCAGCAAGCATATAATAGCTGTGGTCAGATTATCTTTGAGACAGTTTTCAGCTGGTGTGTCCACCTCAGATTGATGGGTGTTCTGTGCCATAGAGAGTACTTAATGACAAAGTTGGATCTGTGGTCTTTGCTAAACTGTAAATATTATTAGTAAAAACCAGTTTGAAAATGGTTTCTGGGATACTTTTCCAGCAGTGGGCAGGACTGAGGGGAGAGGATTTGATCAGTAAAAGTGGAGGAGGCTAAATGAAATTTTTACCAATTTGCTCAAGTATAATACCTTTCAAGTGTGCAGTGCCTTCCTAGTCTGCAAACTACATCTGCAAACCACAGGAATTCTGGGCTGTAAACCAAATTCCTCTTCCAAGGGAACCTTCCATTTTAAATAACCTGTTATCTCTGATTGGAGATAATGGCTGAAGGAGCTTCAAGCTGGATGGTGAACTTCCCATAGAATTAACCCACTGGCCAAGTGTTTCTCTTCTCTAGTTTTTACAGGGAGCATGACACTGACAAAACAGCTTTAGTAATTTCCTTATGGGGAGCCAGAAAAAAAGTTAGAGCATGTGGGTGTCAGTTACTCAAACCACAAAGATTCTTGCTGAACCTTTAACACCAATGACTTTAACTTTGTATTTTCTCTGCAGCCACTAAAACAAGAGCTTGCTCACTTACTCAAAATGTTTGTATCTCTCTTTTCCAAGGCGCATGGATAACATCTTGCAAAAATAACAGCCAGTTTAATATTAAAATATGATACACAGTAGACACAGTAGTTTTCTGTTCAGAAAAAGGCATCTTAAAAATGGATTCTTTCTGCCTCTTCAGGTTTATGGTTATGCATTTCTTCTTTACACCTGAGCACTCAGTATTTGCCATCTAGTGTGCCTTTCCTAAGTGTCCAGTATGATAATGCTCCTTCCTCATTATATGTTGCGTTCCATTCCAGTATTTATACATGCTTTTCCCCCTTACTTTCCAGCTGTGACTGCACAAGCCTCCTCCTTCAGGAATGTGGCAAACAGGGTCTCCTCTCTGAAGCCAACATGGAAAATCTTGTAGCCAAACGGTATGCTTTACCCAGCTTTGTCTAAAAAGAGCAGCAACAGTGTCCAGGATTGACTGAGGTTGCTGTCAGACCTTACCTAAACTATTTGTTGGGCTTTAAATTCTAATTTGAAGGAAAGGAAAGAGGGTGTACTTGGCTTTCAGTTTCTGTACAATCTTGGGTGAATACATGTAATCAACATACTAAGTGGTCAATGAGAGGAAATTTGTCCATTTCTTAGAAGTTAACTAAAGTGCAACAGTACAGAAAGCCATGACTCACTTTGTCCTATTACTATAGAGTAGGCGTCTATTCCTCCACCTTATATTAAGTGTTTTCTCACTGCTACTTGGTTCTTTATTTAGGGATGTCATAGTCTTGGAAGTGTATTGGTATTGATGAGGGTGTTGGTTTCAAAGAGGTCAATAAAACTTTCTGCCTCTGTTTGGAGGAACTCTCTTTCTCTTGGGAAAAAATGATGGCTTTTATGAAAAAGCATTGCATTGCTTTAAGTCTGTGAAGTCATCCATCACATTGCCTTCAAGGCTGTGAAGCCACCAATTGTGTATAATTTCAGACCTTAAAATCAAGATTAGGCATATATCCCCCTCCACCCAGCCCCCTCATCATGCAACACACACTGATGTTAAACTTCAGAGATATGATTCTGTTTCTCAGCAAACAAACCCTCAAACACACTGTACCAAGCTGACTAGTTTGGAATTAGATTTATTACTATGACTTCCATAAGGCTCCATTTTTAGACCTTTTTCTTTTGAACTTCCTTTGTGTATTAACACTCATTAACAGTCAGCCAGTGATAGGAGTTTTATATATTAAAATGAGTTCCTATGCAAAATGTCCTAAATCTTCCAGATATTTAGGTATTTTAAAACTATAAGCAGCACTTTGATAGGTATCTGAACATGGTAAGTGTGGGGAAGAGAATGAATGAGTGGTAGGTCATCATTATAACAACGTGTTCTACTTTCATTAAGAGTTCCTCAAGGCTATCATTAAAACTTTGGATGGTTTTCTTCTCACTTTATCCAGTACTGCTGATCGAGAACATGCTCCACGCTTAAAATCTTCTGAGAATGCTAACATCCAGCCCAACCCAAGCCTCATCCTGCGAGCAGAGCCCACTGTCACCAATATCCTAAAAGTAGGTCCTACTCTGATGATATCATCCTGGGCACAGAAAACTGCTTACCTTATTACAGGCTTTTAATCTTTTAGTGCTACTAAGACTTGTGATTGTATATAAGCTTATGTGGGAGTAAGCCCCTTGTAACTCAGGCATATTTTTGAGCTTATTTCATATTTGGATTGCAGGAGAGATTGTGTTGTAAAGTGTGTTTGGTTTCATCCTTCTCCTAGGAAGCTCAGGATGTCTACATATCTCACAGCATTGTTGTGAGACTAAGTTTGGTACAAAGAGAGTAACTTGCTTGTTGCTAATAAGTGAGTTTCATGTCTCCCCCCAACATCCTCTTAGTATTCAGCTTAGTCATTCATTCTTGTCTCCATGGTACAGCAGCCTTTTTTTAGGTAGAGCAATTGTTGTAATTAGGATTTTTCCATTCAGATAGTATGTCAAAGCATAGTTGACGCATTATGATTTGCAAGCCTGCTCAAAGCCATTGTTTCTAATTCTGGCTTGTTGATCAGTCACTAATAATGCTTTGTTAATTCAGACATTGTTTATTTACTGATATGTATTTATAAATACCTTACATCTAAACATCTCAAACCAGTGTGCAGCAATAATCAAACATAGAGTGTAAGACAGGGAATTTTAACACAGAGGTCACATGCAGTCCTCTCTTAGTTTTTGGTTTCTGAATCCCTACTGGATTTTCAAACAAAAACATGGAGTCTCCAGGAAGCACAGTGTACATTCATAAAAGGTGTGTGTGCCCTACTCACCTGTTTTAGTCCCACAGAAGGGGAGGCATTGGAAATGGAAGTGGACTTATATTGGGAGGAGATGATGCAGCCTGTAGTCAGTTCCAGGGTGGGATGTGGGCCAGTGTTGACCCTAATCTGATATAAACCATTGCATAGCATTAATATAAAATAGCAGTATTATCTGTAACTATAAAATTCCTGATAGACTGGATTACATGGAGAAGGTCTGCAGAAAGGCAGTATGCTTCCTTCAGTGAAGGTGTTATGTGTTGCCAGTAGCCTGCCTCAATTAGAAACCTAGCTGAAGCACTCTGTACCAGCTGCAGCTTCTGGACCTTCTTTAAGGGCTTGAGGTCGTCAGTCTCCGAATCGCTGTGACCAGGCATAGCAGCTAAAGCTGGTGAAAGGTGCTTGGAGCCACTGGGGCTGTTTGATACAAGTATGCCTCAGTCTGTGCCTTTGATCCTGCAGAGAGAGTGCAGCCTCATCTGGAGGAAATATCCTGTCCGTCTCCTCAACTAGAGAACCGTATATTCACAAGGCCTCTGCACTATGTCTCACTTTTTTGGGTCTTCTTTAATCCCACTGGTGCACCCAGGATCTACATGGCTGTAACTGGCTCATGTGTAGCAAAGAAATAGAGCTGGGTGCAATCAGTATGCGAATTATGTTTTGCTCCAGATTTCTTGAAGTCCACCTCCAGTAGCTTCTTACAAATGTTAAATAGCATCAGTCATAAGGTAGTGCCCAGAGTCAGTGTGGTCTAGTGACTTGAGTCTTGGACTGGGACTCCAGGAGACCAGAGTTCAGTTTGTCACTCATTTACAGAAACCCACTGGGTGACCTCAGGCAATATACACTTTTTCAGTCTTAGAAGAAAGTGGTGGCAGACCTCTTTTGAACAAATCTGGCCAAGAAAATCTGTAAGTTGGAGTCATATTGAAGGCACACATGAACAACAACAATAGCCCATAAGATACCTTTCCCAAAGAGTAATATTTGTAATCAGGTGGTAGTTGTGAACAGCTGTTGCGATCAGATAGCACATCTAGGTGTGGATGCATTGCTGCATCTTTAAGGGTAGCAGGCAGTACTCTCCCATGTGAAGAAACATTCACCAGACAGTGAATCCATCTGAACATATCCTTTTGGCTGGCTTGCCACACAGAGGAAAAGGAATAATCAAGCATGTGGCTAAATGGATTACTGCAGGCAATTTGTATGTGTCCTTAGGTCAAGTCAACAGAAACTTGAACAATTGGGATAAGCACAGCATTGGACAACTTGATTGAGTTTGCCACAATAACAAAGTTGAAGTCTCACCTTTGCTGTGACTTTAACATTGTTATTGTGGCAAACCCACCCAAGTTTCCAACAATGCTGCCGTCATAGAAAATATCAAAAGGATCTAAAGGTCCAGGTCTCCATTTACCATTGTTGGTGTTAGTAATTCCTAGGCCACTTTTGTTTAGGTCTTCTGAGAAAGGAGTGGAATTTCATGAATGCTGAAATCCCAGTGATGGTTGTCCTGAGTCCGACCAGAGACCAGCTCAGTTAGTGGGACTGCTGGGCAGCAGGGGAGCTTGTTATCCCAACATCAATCCTCATTTGGCTTAACACCCTTCAAACCAGGAGGAATTTCTATGGACTATAGCAACCTCATCACACCCTTTCAATCTGTGCTGGCGCAACATTGAATATCCAGTTGGGCAAACCTCAGGTTTATTCTGTTTTTTCTACCCAATATTACATGCCAAGGGAACTCCTCCACCCATGATTAACACTTTGAACATGCAAGATCTAATTGTGAACTGACCAAATTTTAAGCAACAGCACTGTATATCATGGTAGCAGTTTGATAGGAGTTTGGTGACTGGAGGTGGAACCAGAGAGAGGAAATGAGTATAAATCTCTACATCCCCATCTCCCCCACTGACCCTTTCCTTGCCCTTTGCCATTATCCCCCCTACCAAGGAACAGAGACATCTCCAGATCAAACCATCACTGAAGCTTGTCATGATACCACACCTGCTGAGACATGCATCCCATAACTTTCATATACTCAGCTGATAATCATCCATTGGCATCTACCCAACGCCCAGCAAATACATCATCCCACAACCCTATCACACTTAAAAAACCATTCGTTTCCTGACAGTTATAGCTCTACAGTCAACCACTGTTACCATACTAATAACAAGCAATCGCCTATGAACAACCTCACATTTTCCGGGTTGGAAACTACACATGATTAAGAACACACTAAATCCTCATCCATCCCACCACTTGTGTGTACAACATGAGGATTTCCATTTAATGCATGGAGAATTCAGGGATGGAATGTTTCTAGGAGTCACTGACTTGCATTAAAATGAAAGAAGATAGCTTAGTCAACAGTGTCTTCATGCTTTTTCAGTTTTCTGTTAAACCCTGCTACTTCTCTGTAAGGTTAAACCTTATGAGGTGTGCACTGAAACAGTTAAATGGAGTGAACCAAAGTTGGTGATGGCCCTGCTTTCTATGATGTGATGTAAGAATGGAGCCAAGCATAGGTTTCTTACCTAATTCTATTTCCATTATTGGACAAAACCTTTGGATTCCTTTCAGCAATCAGACTTTTTTCTCCTTCCCTTAAATCAAAGGATTAATTTGTATATACTTTTACATTGCTTGGTAAGTCCTTGCTCAGTCTGTAGCTCAATGAGTAAAATGTATACAGGGGATATGGAATCGTTATTACCCACATAGGAATAGGATGGAAGGACTCAGAAGGTCATCCGATGCACCCTTTTACCCTTAGGCAGGTTGCCTCCATGCATCAGCTCTCCATTGATTAACCCACATAAGCTCTAGACTTAAGTGTTCTCCTAGCCAAATGTCCTAAAATGTGACCATCAGAACCTAAGAATGAAGCAGAGAAAGGCA
This sequence comes from Ctenosaura bakeri, assembly GCA_948474755.1. NCBI lineage: Eukaryota > Metazoa > Chordata > Lepidosauria > Squamata > Iguanidae > Ctenosaura > Ctenosaura bakeri. The sequence goes on from CAOLHI010001518.1 coordinate 215,953, forward strand.
GAAACAGATGTGAATAATTGTGGGATGTAAGCAGCAGTGAGGATCTTCAAAGTTCCTCGTAGCAGAACTGAGGGAGAAGAGTGCTCTATGTTGAACACCAGATTCTGTGCTTTGTTGAGTAGTTACGGATGTAAAAGGTTATCTTGTTAAGGAACTAGAAACTGACCTCTCTCACTTACAAAACTCCATGGCTTGTGTTTTGTTGGCTATTAATCAGAAATCTTTCTCAGCTATTTTCCCTCTTATTTTATTTCTTTGCCACCACAGACAATGGATTCAGACCACTCAAAATCCCCAGAAGGGCTTCTGGGCGTTTTAGGACATATGCTCTCTGGAAAGAGCTTGGATCTCTTGTTGGCAGCTGCAGCGGCTACAGGAAAGCTGAAATCCTTTGCTCGGAAATTTATCAAGTGAGTGCATGCATATATGAGAGAGAGTGAGTTTGTTAGTTAGTTAGTTCTTGGAGCTGGAATATAAAATCTTAAAAAAAAATCCAGAATTATCAATCACTTTATTCTCCAAGTGCATTTCCACCCCAGTGCTTGAGCACACAACTGTCCACGTGGTTTTTTTCCTAATTAAAGGAGGATTGAGCTGCACATTTCAAAACCATCTTAACTTTCCCAAAATTTTGGGGAATGGAATTTTGTACTGTTGTCATTCAGAGGAGACTTGCAATATTGTTTTGCAAAGGCTGACATGTCGCTGGTTCTGGGGAGGCAATGCTAAGATAGATATATACAGTGTGCCCTCTGCTGGTGCGACCTCTGCACACATGAATGTGAAGTCACATGAAGCCTCACATCCCATTATCATCAATGGGCATGCCAGGCCTGTGCCAGCATAGGTGCACGCATGTTGCGTCTATAATGGTAATGGGACAGAGCATTCTTGTTTTTTGTTTTACGCAAGGGTTCTGAGAGAGGAACTCCCACATATATGGAGGATGCACTGCATGTCCCATTATGCTTTTAATAGATGTGCGTTAATAGGCTTATAATGTAACAGATACTGTTAAAGTTTAACAGCGTTCAAGGAGTTTAATCCCCGAATTCCTCTCTGGAGATGTATAGTTCCTCAACAGATGAAAGAGTGTTCTTAAAATAAAATGGTTAGCGATATGGTATAGAGGGCAGAATTCTGTACATGTAACAGCTTTTATGAAGTGTCTGTATAGTGCTTTAAAGGATACTATGAAAAATATGAAAGAATCTTAGGAAGATAATGATGATAATAGATAGATGCTAAGTCATGGTGTTTAAATTGATAATGTTATGCTATGTGATCTTTGTAGAAAGCCTGTGAAAGAGATGCAGAGTGCTAAAGCCTCAGTCTTACAGAAGTCCCAATGAAAGTATAACATCCTAAGGCCGTATGATATGATGTAATCATTTGTGATGCCTTACATGCAATGTAATGTAGTTAAAGTTTGGTGCTCAGACATTGATTTGTCTATGTTTTTTCCTAAAGGGAAGGTATATGTTTGTATATCTGTAAGTGTATATCTGTAGCCCAGAGGGTACCAAAGATTCTGCTCATTTTCCACATAAATGTGCTGAGATTCCAATACTTAAGAATGCTTAAGTGGAGTGCTGATGTTAACTCTGTCTTATCTAACCTCTTTCATGAATTGGACACTCAGGTGTTCACAAGTTGATAGTGAGACTCCAGACAGAATCCAGATTAACTGACAAGTGGCATGGACACTTGATCCCTAAGTCAAAGAGACAGGGGTAAGGAACCATGTTTGTTTGAAAAGAAAGGATATGCATATCCTGGCTTAATCAAACAGTGTTTGTTTGCCTGAGTCAGTTAAGCTGTGGCCCTAGTACAAGAGGTACTATAGGTTAGTCCTAGCCACAGCAAGAATTGCATGGCTGCTGCTGAAAATGGAAGCCTCTTGTTACCTCACCTTCTGCTCCTAGGTAAAGCAAAAACAAAAAAACCCTCACGTGGTTAGTTTCTCTCTCTCTGCAAGTGATAGTCAAAGGAGTAGAGCGGGGGCAGGAAAACTTTCAGTTTGCTATCACTGTTTGTTTGATTTATGTTTTATCAGAGGGACAGAATAGATGAGATACTGGGCTGTTGCTTTCAGTGGAATCCAGACAGCTCCCCTCACATTTTACTCTCTAACCTTTGCTCCAAGCCTTGAAGAGTGTAAGCTCCTCTGTCCAATGCAAATGGGATACAGGTGCTAAGTCCCTCTTAGCCATAGACTGACTTGCTTCTCTCATTCCTTCTCAAGAGAGATCAGCCCTTCTGCCTCGATTCTTCTCTCTCCCTCCCACCTCCTGCTACCAGTTCCAGCTGAGGCTGCTGCATCTTTTCTTAAACCCATTTGTGTCTGCATCACTGAAGGGGCTATTAGATGGCCACTCACAGAGCTATTAAAGCTCCAACAAGTGGCTATTTACAAGCATACTCAGGCCTTGTTCTTGAGCAAATCAAGCAAAATGAGTGCCTCTTCCCTCACCCTCTGTGAGAAGCAGCCATTTTCCTTTAGGGAGAAAGCAGATTTGTTTTTGATATTGCATACTAGGAGAAGGAAATGGGGTGTGTGGAGCAGAGGCCATGTGATGATATATTTCTGTCACAAGACTCCTGTCTAAATAAATCCATTCCGTTCCTCTAAAGAGGCTGCAAACATGTGAGATGTATTGTGATGTTGTGGCTATGCAATGTGTCTTTCATACAAGGTGCCAAACAAGTGTGGAATAAGCTACTGAGTACACAGTTACCTATATGAATTTGGAAACACCTGGTGATCTTGTATTGTAATCTACTGTGGAGTGAAGTTGGTGAATGACTTCATAGGGTTGATGCTGTGATTGGCAACAGAGTCTTCCCAACTGACACTGTTACCTTACTATCCCAGTGTGCTTGGATTGCATGAGAGGAATTAGATTTCCTTGTTAAAAGATTTGAGAGTGTTGTAGCGCTGCATGTTGGATGCTTTGTGTAGAACCCTAAAACATCTCCTTTTATGGGAGCAACCTGAGCAAGGGGGTGAGTCACCTCAGGGGTAAGGGTCGAAAGCACGAAAGCCTGAATTGAGGAGAAAACAAGAGAGGAGGGAAGCCAGACTAAGAGAAGAAGAAGGGAGGCAGGGATTAACTGGGAAGGTTGTGTCTGGATCAGATTAGTTCAAAGAGCAGAGGATCACTCTGTTGGAGCAGCGCCCAAATGCACATTGTGTCTGAACTGTGCTTTCAAGTCTGGGCCTTTTGTCCGCAACTTTTCCTTATCTGCAAAATAGGAGTACATTTTTTTTGGACTGCCTTGCACTTTGCACATTAAAATTATCAACATGTTGCATTATATAAAAGGTCTGGTTTGCTCTTTTAATATGCAAAAGTATCCGTAACTGTTTCTTTTTTATTTCCATTGTCTTCTCATTGTAGGCTCAATGAATTTACCAAACACATCACTGTTGAAAGCTGTAAGTCCCCTGTCTTCTTGAAGTCTTTTTTTTGTTTTTATTTTGGAAGTCAAATGTTGCAGTGACACCCCCTGAGACTCTAGGTTTTCAGGGGTTAAGTAGCAAGATCTGTGGGGACTGGGGGTGGGAGCAGGGGGAAGCTCATGAGGAAGAGTTGAAATTGAGCCATGGTGCCTGGCAGCGTAGGCAGCACCAACCCGGCATTCCTGATGCAACAAGGGGGATATTCAAGTCATTACTGGGGTCTCTTTGTCTTTTTGGCTACCACGTGCATCCTCCAATTCCCCCCTTCCCCTGAGAATAGTTACTTTGTGCTGTTGGGTGGGGATCTCAACTCTGGGAGGCAAAGAGTTAATGTGCAGCTGTCAGCCTGCTCTCTTGCTTCCATTCCCAACTGAGCCAATGGAGTTCTTAGCCTCTGAGCACCCCTATAGCTCAAGTCCTTTGGATGGAGTGATGTTTGAATCCCACTCACCCCAGGATAAGGATTCTGACTGTGTTTCCATGTGATTGAACACTTAGAGGTTCTCTGACCTTCCATTGGACAAGGTACTCTCAGCTATTGAGACTTTCTATATTGTTCTTCCTTCATTTCTGTAGATTTTTGGAGCTCTTAAAAAAAATCTTAATCTCAGTCTTTCTCACAAAGCTCTGATAAAATGTCTGATGTTATTAAAAGGGCACAGAGTAGGCTCTTACTAGAGTCACAAGGCAGGGCCTTTAATAGTGTGTTATATTACAGTATGCTGTCCCTTATTCCTCACTGTAATTACTAGAAAGACAATAAATTATGCTAATAGACTCAAATTTTGTATTAGTTTGCATACATAAACTGGGCTCAAAAAGAGAGAGGGAAAAAAAGAGGCCTGAAGTCTTGAGAAGCAAGCAGTGCTCCTGATACGGTTGTCCCAAAGATGATTTGAGTTCTAGAATTCAGATTTTTATGTTGGTGAATTAGGATTGCTGGTACAAAATGTTGGTTATTCTTAAAGATGTAGATAGGTGGGTTTGCACAGAGCATCTATCCGCAATTCTGGTTATGCTGCGTCCTCATGATGGTGTTGGTAGAATAAATAAGATAGTTAAAAAGCACTTTTTGTACACCAGAGAATATTAATGATTGTAATAATAAAACTTAGATATCTTTCTTGTTCTGCATGAGATAATTGTTATGGGTTCCACTCTCCTGTTCTCCAGCCAAAGCAGCTTCAGTCAGAGCACTTCTCTTTGACATCTCCTTCCTTATGCTGTGTCATGTCGCTCAGACCTATGGCTCAGAGGTAAGAATTTCCTGATCTTATGTTGCAGAGCAGGGGGAAGAGACAGCAATGAGAGAAATGTAGTCTGCTCATGCTCAGACATGTAGATAAAAGAAATATATCTCTGAGCTTGTTCAGTACACTTTTCTGCAACAACAGTAAGAATCATCATCATAATCCTTAAAACAGTAGGTCTCTCTATCTGATGGGTCTGTATCAACAGTTTCACATACCAATGATCTGTTCCAGGGCCATGACTATTGCTGCCAGCTGAGGTTTGTCCTCACCTTTTCCTTGCCTTCTTCCACACACTAGGCTGCTGGTTCCCACAGAGTCGCCATGCCAGATACTTTGTGGATGAAGGCGAGGGCGGTGAGGGACCAGGCTGCCTGTGCTGAGCTGCCAAAAGCAGCCTCCTGCCTGGATGCCAGATCTGGTGGTTGGCTCCTGTTGTATCTGGGGCCATGTGGGTCTTTCAACTGAGGAAGGATTATTTATCTCCTTCCTCAGCTGAGAGAGGGGTGGGAAGCCTGGCTGTGTGGAGCCATTTACCTCTCTTGGCTGAGGAAGGAGCATGGCCTTGCACTGGATTTGGCACCCAGGCAAGGAGCTGGTCACCAGGCCCCACTGGGAAGGCAGGTAGGCAGGAGGAAGAGTCAGGCTATGATGCTGCCTCCCTTTCTCATGGCCTTGCCCAGTCTGGGAGTCAAAATGTAGTGTTTGGTATTATCTGCATTTTTCAATATTCATTTAAGTTCAGGAATGTATTCCTCATGGATATGAGGGACCTACTGTGCTTAATACTTGTCCAGTACTTTTAAAGTGTTTGTAGTGTTTTATGTGCATGATACAATTTCAGTCATTACAGCAAGTCTGTGAGGTAAGCCAGCATTATTATTATCAGCACTACAGAGGGAGAGAGTGAGACTGAATGGCTTACTTGAGGCATATCTTGTTCAGGGCAGAGCTAAGATTCAAGTGAGGGGCTTTGTGATTTGTATCTCAGTCTGTTAGCTGCTGTGCTAGACCAGCAACATGAATCCAGATGTTATCCACAAAAAATTTTTGCTCCAAAGCTGGGCCATTGTCCTTTTCTGTCTCTGAGTGCTCCAATAAGTTACAAGCATGCCAGATGCCCTGAGAGTGGCAGAGGGGCCATGAAAGGAAGCGGCTGTCCATAAGTGCTGCCTGGGCTTTTTGGGGGAGCGGGGAAATATTGAAGAGGGGGCCCATGTCATCTATCAAATCCTGGAAACTAGGATTGAATCTTCCTGTCATGGCTTCACCAAGTGGCCGTGGGTTAGCCATCCTATCAGTGTCCTCTTTGTACAATGAAAAGGATATGACCTCCTTTCTAGTATGGTTTGAATGTAATAACAAGAGATATAGCAAAACACAGAGCTAGAAATAGCCACTCACCTCTGCAGCTAAGAATTACTTCCAAGTCAACAAGTAAGGAAGCTTTTATAAATTGGATGAGAATGACTTTTCCATCTTCCACATCCCACTGATGTACCTAAGTGATTAAAATTGGTATATATTAGCAGGAAGACAAATAAAACATTCCATTGGCTAGTGACTTGCTGAACCATTTTTCCAAGACAATTTTTTTCAAGAAAATACTTCTTGTACTTGAAATGACATACTATTTATTTGTTCTTATTTTATGAGTCATTTGTCCAAACAGATTGCTTGAAGAGACATCCAGTGGTATAGCAAAGAAACAGTTCTAAATATAAAAGTTATTATGGATGATAATTTTTGCAGACCAACACATCAGCTATAAGTGTGATTGCCTCAAGCATGTCATCCCAAAATTGCTCTGACAACTTATGTGGTAGTTTGTGGGAGCTTGTGTTATTGCCAAAACTTGAAGATTTTTTTTTTCATTTTCACATCTAGATAATTTTTTTACCCCTTTTTTCCCAGTAATGGTTCAGAAGGTTGCTTGAAGGATTACGGCCTGATAACACAATTTCTCACTAGGGGGTGCTGTTGCATTAACTTGGGGTTGCATGGTGAATTTCTTCTTGGCTGCTTATCCCTTAGGTGATCCTTTCAGAAGCAGGCCCTCCAGGTGAAGTGCCTTTCTTTGAGATTTGGATGCAGAACTGCATGCCAGAAGAAGGAAAGATCCTTAACCCTGACCATCCATGCTTTCGGCCTGATTCCACCAAGGTGGAATCACTAGTTGCTTTGCTAAACAATTCCTCAGAAATGAAGTTGGTGTAAGTAGTGATATCACTTGAGATGTCAAACAGGAAACTGGTCAATGCCTTTAAAAAAAAAAAAGCAGTCTACACATTGACTAGCGTGCACTGAAAAAAAAAGGCAAGTTGCTTAGGTTACAGGGCTGTTCATTTTCTTCTCTGTCCATGCTGTTGAGGTTGGATTCCTAAATCTCTTGTCTAAGCAGTTTCTGGGCCTTTGGTAGATTATAGAGTTAGCTGCAGGAATTAACTGAATTTTGTGCCAAGGAATTCTGTACCCATTTGTACATCATGCAAAATAGGATATATTTTGTTATACTGCGTAATTTTGCTTTTCCCTATGTGGGAAGGGGATACTAGAGTTTTTTACTCCCCTCACTTTTCATCATGTGGTGCTAAAACCCTTTCAAAAGTTTTTTTAAAAGCTGAATTTGACATCTAGTACAGAGATCTTTGCTTATCAAAAGATGTGGTTCTTGTCATAGCTTAGAATGCTACTTTAGGAGAGTTCTAGCTCTAAGGCAGCAACATACTGAAAAACTATTTAATTTCCTGTTTTTCGAAGCTAACCTAAATAGGTACTTTTTGTTACTTTTGAATATTTACGGTACAGAACACTTCCTCCTCCCATCTGCCTTGTTGTCCCTTCGGTATCCTTATTAGATCACAACACATAGCATTTGAACTGTGTGATATTCGTTCAGTACCATTTAGTGAGCTTACACCTGTAACTAGTTAGTTAAATTGCAAAAGGAATGATATTATTCATCATTGTGTTACAATTCCACCTTAGTCAATGGGAGAGAGAACTAATTACAAACAACTAGTTATATGTGACTTGATACTTCTAACCTCTGATTTTAGCTTAGATCCTAGCAACACGCCATTTTGTTGTCCTTCCCTCACAGAATTCCAGATTGAGATTTTGAAGGTAGGGTGGGAAGTAATGCCTAACCATGACCAGGTTTTCCATTTTGAATCTTTGCCTCTATCGCTGTAGACAGATGAAATGGCAAGAAGCATGTATGAGCATCTCTGCTGCTATCTTGGAGATCCTGAATGCCTGGGAGAATGGAGTTCTCACCTTTGAATCAGTCCAGGTAATCAGTTCAACAACTGCCTTTTCTGGTGAGCCTGTATATGCTTAAAAAAGAGAAAAAAACACCACTATTGGCCTTTGAAAAGCTAGGGATACACCTGATGAGAGTACCCAGGTGGCTGAACTAGTGTGAGCCTGTATTGCTACAGGGCAGGTTGCATATTTGAATACTTTTTCCATATAGAAAAACTCCTTACCTATAAGAAACTGGAAGAAAAGGATTCCTGTCTTAGCATTTCCTATGCATGGGGAATTAACATGGGAAATATTAAAACTTTGAAGAACATGTGGAATTGATGGGATTTGGAAAGACTCTTGTGATGTTATCAATTTTTTGGAGGGGGGAAATCTTTTGCAGTTATTAGATACAGTAACGTATGCACTGTATAATGTAGATTATAAGGTAACGATCTGTCAGGGAGTGGGGTGAGAGAATAGAATGGTGGGAGTGAGTGGATCTGTCAAGGTTAGGATTAGGAATCAGTCAAGATTAGGGGTTAGTTAGTTGGGTTTGAGTGGTTAGGAGAGTTACTCAGGGTCAGAGATACAAGAGACTTAGAGCTAGGATATGAATGATAGAGTGAGAGATGTTAGAGTTAGTGTCAGTCAGAATTTATATTATTAAATAAATCTGTGATGTTATGCTCAATTTCTGTTTAATAAATCATTATTTTTGTATTATATACTTGAACCTCTGAGAATTCTACACATTGGAAAGCTTAAGTTCAGATACAGAGTCTATGATGGCAGTAGTTAATACAGAGTGGTGGTGGCTGGGTGGAAGATAAGATGAAGTCCCACAAGGGGGTCTAAAAGGTCCCAGTCCACAAGAGTGGACCAGAAGGAAGTTCTCGTGTTTGGCAGTAGAAGTAGGATTAGTGAAGCCCACACAGTTGGTGGCAGTAGAGGGATTAGTGGAAAGCCCCACAGATTTCTAGGCCAATCTTCTGCCATGAGGTAGGATGTTCAGTCCCAAAAACATCCTTGATGGTTGAAGAAGTGCTTCAGTCTCTCATTTTTTAAAGTCACTGTCGTGGTAGCCATGTCAGTCCTTGAGGAAAAATAAGCATAGAACAAGTGAGGTGACACTGTTCATTGAGCCATTTGATGGCTAAGAAGAGAGCAGGAAGTTTTCCATTGGTTCAGGATGGTACAGCTGGAAGACCTCAGTTGTTCATTGGTTAAAGTGCCTCACCTAGCATAAAGTCAAAGGATCCAGGCAAGCTATTTTAGATGAATATACATACTCCACCATGTTTCCAGCAGAAAATTTTAAATGGGCATTATATGTGTACTAAAGATAGGGCTGAACTTGCAGGTTTCTGGCATGTAGAATGAAGCAGTTAAGTCTTCTTATTGAGCCACTTCCAGCAAGACCTTGTATTTGTCAGTCCCCCCATACTCTAGTCAACTTGTACAGTCTAGACTGGGGCAAAAAATAAGACCCTGTCCCAGCTTCAGTTTTCTCTTCTCTATTTTACAGTATATACCTTTTGCATTCTGTGCCACACTCTTTTACTTCCTGTTCTCTCTCTTCTCTCCTCCAGAAAATCACAGATAACATCAAGGGGAAAGTATGCAGCATGGCTGTATGTGCCGTGGCCTGGCTGGTGGCCCATGTCCGCATGTTGGGCTTGGACGAGAGGGAGAAGTCATTGCAGATGATCCGGCAGTTGGGAACACCACTGTATGGTGAGAACACTTTGCAGTTCTACAGTGAAAGGTACGTAGCACCTGTGTAGCCTGTCCAGATGTGAGGGAAGTAGGTACAGATGTACAAAGGTTACATCTGCACTGCAGGCTACCCTAGTTGTGTTTTGTCTTGCTTTCTAGTCCTTGTACCTGCTCTGCTTATTGATATCCCTTGACAAGTCTTATAGGAAGCACAGAAGTTATCTTAAGAGAGCAATGGTAATTGTAAGGTCCATGTCCCTTCAAATTGTAAGGTCATGTCCCTTTTGTTGTATGAAAAAAAGATTTATACTAAGGAAGGCAGCTGTTTCTCTTTAGATGGGGGTGAACTGTGACTCCTTATCAACCTTAGCTAGCACAGCTAATAGTTAGGAATACCTGGAGAATGTAGTCCAGCAACATTTGAAGGGACATGATTGTCCACCTCATAGACTGATGAGCAAAACAGTCAGCGAGGACTTGAACAGAACTTTGACTAGCCCGCTGCTCATCCCCATCATATACATCAAGGAAGGATGCACAGATGGTTGCCCCAATCTTTGTAGGCTGTGGTCACCAAAAAGTTTTATTCTGTGGGATCTGCTTGTAAATTTTGGGGACTCTGGAATATCCTAAGGGCACCAGATCTTGGAAACTAAGGTCTTGGAAGCTAAGCAGGGTCAGACCTGGCTAATACTTGAATGGGAGACTGCCAATGAATAGCAGGTGTTGTGGGCTATATAGCAGAGGAAAGAACTGGCAAAATTCCTGAATATTCCTTGCTTAAAAAAAATGAAATTCATGGGGTTGCCCTAAGTTGACAGACAACTTGAAGGCACATACATACACACGCAATAACTTGACAGCATCCAAGCAAGCTTTGATACGTAAGCAAATTTAGTAAACCTCATAATTTATCTTTTTCCTTCCCCTGTCCAGGGTGCTGATAATGAGTTCAATCCTTGAGCACATGTGTGCTGATGTTGTACAGCAGACAGCTGCACAGATCAAGTTCCCAGCCACTGGAGCAGACCCCATGCCCTACTGGAACCTCCTCCCACCCAAGAAGCCTATTAAAGAGGTGCTGATGAGTGTCTTTTCCAAGGTGCTGGAAAAAGGCTGGGTAGACAGCCGTTCTATCCACATCTTTGACACTCTTCTGCACATGGGTGGGGTCTACTGGTTCTGCAACAACCTTGTAAAGGTATGTTGGCACAGGGAGTACTACTGACCATTAGTGGCTTAAAAGAGGGTTGGACAAATTAATGGAGATTTAGGTTGTCAGTGACTAGTAGTCATAATGAGTATGTACCAGTTTAATTGTGTTTTAACTTTTGTATTAAGAGTTTTTTGATTGTATTGTGCTTTTAAAACATTATATGTGGGAGAAAACCGGAGAAAAGTGGGGGTATAAAATAAATGAATATATAATGTAAATAATATAATTTTTTCCTCCAGGATAAGTTGCAGTATGCCTCTCAGTAACAGTTTCTTGGGAACAGGGGCAGAAGGTCGTCACTGTCATATCTGTAGAATGCAAAGCTTCTCATAGGTCTCTGCTTGGCCCTAGTGAAACAGAATGCTTTACAAAATATGTATTTATTTTATTATTTATTTATTTCATTTGTATGCTGCCTTTCTCCTAGTGTGGGACCCAAGGCAGCTTCCAGAGACAATCAAACTAAAAAAGATTTATAGTAAAATCCAGTTACAGTTAAAGTCACCATACAAAATAATATAATATCATTTTTATCATTTTATCAAAATATGCTGTCAACCTGATCTAGCATGGTTGAGTTGTTTCTCAATAGATGTGCTGGTCTTAGCATATTTATCCCATATAAGTTGGAAACTAGAGCAAGGCTTTAAGGAAACATTTTGTGGGAATGGATTGGTTGTGCTTCAGCATAAAATGTGAGTTATAAATGCTGAAATAAACCAGTGGAATGACTTTGGTTATGTTTATTTCAGTAATCACTGTGACTGTCCTATCAGGCAGAACAGCCTTTCTAATGTCTCCATATCACTCTCCATACTGAGAGTGAGGGAGAGATTAGGCTAAAGCAGAGAGTTAGCATCTTGCCTAACCTCCTCTGCATAAAGCTTGCCAAGAAAATTAGACTTGCCATAAATCAGAATTGCTTGGAGGAACAACAGCGAAGTACTTTGTCTAAAGTCACCAGGGAGTTCCCATGCTAAAGTTGTGATTTGAACCAAAGAATTCTCAAGTTCTGGGACTCAGTCTGTTTTGAGTTTGTACAGGGCACCTCCAGACAATGTTAGCCCTCATGTTATTAAGTAAGGACTGAACATCATTTCCCAGGGCTCCTCCACCCTTTTGCATTCATCGTTCTTTCTCTTCTTGTCTTTTAGGAGCTTCTGAAAGAGACACGGAAAGAACATGCCATGCGGGCTGTGGAGTTGCTCTACTCAATTTTTTGCCTTGATATGCAACAATTGACACTCACCCTCTTGGGACACATCCTGCCCAATCTCCTCACAGACTCTTCCAAGTGGCATATGTTAATGGACCCCCCTGGCAAGGCCCTTGCCAAGTAAGAGACAGGCAGGCAGTAATGAGATCAAATTCTGTGCCCAAATATTGAATTTTGTAAGGTGGAACAATATAAATCAGGATTGTGGGATGAGTGCAGCATCTGGACCCCCATTTTGTTGCCCCTGAAGCCCCCATCAGTCCCTGAAAGCCCTCAACCCCCATTTTAAAAAAATCATAATTTTTGTGTAGTTTTTGCCCCAAAGACATGCAGAGATCACTCTAGTCATGTGAAAACTCATGGAAATGTCCTCTGGACAAGCATTTCCCTGAATCCCATGCAAGCCCCAAACGTCTCAGTTTTCCTGCACAGTCTCTCCCCAAATGGCAACAGCAAGTGCCACAATGTACTTGGCTTGCTGGGAGGTTTGGTACGTGGAGGGCTTTGGAGGTGAAATTGGCCCCTGACCCCCATGCAGTTCCCAAAGCTGAAGCAAAGAAATACCTTCTTATTTTTTGCATAGCTTGTTTTGTGTAACGGGAAAGGGAAAAACTTTGTGCCAGAGCAGCAAAGCCTTGTTCCCTCAACTCTGAAAATTCTCTTTTCGTAAGTGTTTGCCCATATCTTTTCAAACCACGAATACAACAATTTGTTTATTTTGATGTGAGATGAAAACATTTTCTGAGGATCAGCAAAATGTTAAATGGTGATACTCAGAAGGCTGAAGAAAAGATACAAAAAGACAAAGGAGTATAAAAAAATAACTGACAGTTGCAGATTTAGTTAGTTGCAGAGTTTGGGACTAAAACACAGGAACTTTTCTTCCATCCCAGGTGTTAAACCCTCATAGTGCTGCGCTTGGGAATCAGAAAACCCCATTCTGTCCTCAGGGCCATGTCCAGAGCCAATGTTTTGCGATTACTCAGCCTCACTAAGTAGGTTGTGGGATTTTCTACCTACCCAATCCTGTCAGAGAATATTGTAGTTGGTGGATTTATATCCAGTAGAATTAAGTGAGCAGTGTAATTCACTTGTGAATCCTTGCAGTTGATGTACCTACTCCTTTTTCTTCTCAGGCTGTCTGTATGGTGTGCCTCCAGCTCGTACTCCTCCCACAACAGAGGACAGATGTCTGCCTGGCAACGCAAGCGACACCGAGAAGATATAGAGGTAAGCTGTTATTCTTGCTTCAGTATTCAGCAAGGATACATTAAAAGAACAACAGACCACAGTGATCAGACTGAATTTGAAGAGACAGTAGAAATCAAAAGGAGTAAGGGATAGGCTGAGGAGAGTGGCACAGCTTGTTTGCCAGAAACATTCTATGCTTGCTGATGGTGACTTGGATTTGAGTTTTCCATTTCACATTCTTAAAAGTCTTGGCAAAATGAATGATGTTTCTGTCATCTTTATCATATCAGATACATTAGTCCTGAGTATGAGACCCTTACTGTGTCAGAGTGGTAAAGTACTTATCTTTAGACTCTTTGGAAGAAATTGGTTTGGTTTGGAAGCCAAAGATGTTGTCTCACCCCGAGCAATAAGAACATAAAAATCACATTGCTGGATCAGCTCAGGTGCCCAGAGTCTCCAGCATTTTCTTTCCACCAGCAACCTCCTGGTAAATAGTATAAATAATGAAATCTGTATGATAAGAATGCAGAGAAGGAGAACAAGTGAGGAAGAGAACACGGACACAGATGCAAAAATATTGTGTAGGGGGAATATTGGGTAAGGGGAGAAGAATGCTGGACTTAAATGGGGAGGAAATATTGTTCATTCTACCTTCCTTCCCCGGTGCTTCTTGTACTGCTGATGTGGTATAAGAGTATGTGCAGAAGCAGCCTTCCATGTTCCTGTTAGACTTACTTTCTTGGGTACACATAGCATCCACAATGGGATTTGCATTTTGATATCTATCAGTTCTACATTAGTGTCAGTGGAATATGTAATTCAAGACTCCTATGAATGGGAACTCAGATTTCTGTATGTTGCTTCCCATTCAACTGGTAGCATGATGTCTAGGGGTGGAATCTCCTTTGTCTTCCAATACCTTTGCATATATAACAGCCTCCTTACAAACAGGAAGATCATGATCGTGACTGTACTTACCTGGGAGTAAGTCCTATTGACCTCAGCATGTTTATTTTAGAGTAGTCATAGAAAGAATTGCATTGAGAGCTTTAGTGTTCAAAATGCATTGTAGCAATAGTACTGTATACCATATAGAAATTTAAGAGCTATGCTAGATCAGACCAAAGGACTGCCTTATCCATCATGCAGTTTCCTATAATGTGCAACCAGCTGGAAGACCCACAAACAGAATATGAGCACATTAGCACTCTTCTGCTCTGTTCTCTATCAGTTGGCATTGTCCTTCTGGAAGTAATATATATTCATAATGAATGGTAACCATTGAGCATTGTCCTCTTATCCTTTGAGGATTTGTCTAATCCTACCTCAGTCCTATAAAATGGGTCAATGGTGTAGTCTCCATAGAATTCCAAAAGAAGTGGTAGAATTCCTGTCTGTGGGGGGCATTTGAACTGAGGCCTTGTGGATCACAATTTAGTTCTGAGTTGCTATACAACATTAGCTCTGGTATACTTCTGGAAGCGTTCTAACCACTTCTCTCTCTTTTTTGAAAGAAGGAAGTATAGAAATGGAGTATGTGAATCATCCTTAATCTGGCTGTTTTGAGGAAAGAGGTTAAGAAAGGGACCATGAATTTGGAGGACTAGCCCAGGCATGAATGAAGGGCACAGATTGCCTGCCTTACTCATGTGCTGCCTTTATCAATAACCACAAATGACTCTTGCTGTCTTTTTGGTCCCTCTTCCAGGATTACATCAGCCTCTTTCCACTGGATGACACCCAGCCCTCCAAGCTCATGCGCCTGCTCAGCTCTAATGAGGAAGACACCAGCATCCTGTCCAGCCCCAGTAAGTGGAATCATGGTGAGGAACCTTTCCTGGAATTAAAGCAGGTTCAAACACCCACCAGTCCAATATACTCCATTTCATGTTTCTTCCCTCAATAAAGTCAGAACAATATTTTTTTTTCAGTAATAGTTCAAATTAGATGGATACATTTTAAAATGCTGTATTTGCTGGCATGCAAGACTCACTTTTTTCCTCAAAAATATTTTTTGAAAATGGGGTGTGTCTTGTACACTGGTCTGTCTTATATGTTGGAATTTAGCATTCAGTGGGAAGGAGAAGATAAGGGTAGCCAGACACTCATCTTAGATTTTAAAAAAGCGGACTTCTGTAAACTTAGGGAGCTGCTGGCTGGAATTCCGTGGTCAGGAATAGTGAAAGGGAAAGGAGTTCAGGAGGCATGGGAGTTCCTTAAAAAGGAGATACTGAAGGCACAGTCTAAAACAGTGCCATTAAGGAGGAAAAATGGAAGGCATCTGAAGAAACCAGAATGGTTGACTAAAGAACTCTCAGCTGAGCTAAGAGTTAAGAGAAACATGTATAGGAAAAGGAAGAAGGGGGAAACCACCAAAGAAGAATTTAAGCAAGTAGCTAGGAGATGTAGGGAGGAAGTCAGAAAGGCTAAAGCACAGAACGAGCTTAGGCTGGCCAGAGACATTAAAAACAATAAAAAGGTTTTTTTTAAATATGTCCGCAGCAAAAGGAAAAAGAAGGAGACAGTAGGGTCGCTACGCAGAGAAGATGGCGAATTACTCACAGGGGGGAGAGAAAAGGCAGAGCTACTTAACACCTTCTTTGCCTCCGTATTTTCCCAGAAGGATACAAGCACTCAACCTGGCGGTTGGGGAGCAGGGGAGGAAGCAGAGGAAATGAGGCACATAATAAGTAGAGAGGTGGTACAGGAATACCTGGCCGCATTGGATGAATTCAAGTCTCCAGGGCCAGATGAATTGCATCCTAGGATATTAAAAGAGCTGGCAGAGGTCATTTCGGAACCGCTTGCTATAATTTTTGAGAAATCTTGGAGGACAGGAGAAGTTCCAGCAGATTGGAGGAGAGCAAATGTTATCCCCATCTTCAAGAAGGGAAAAAAAGAGGACCCAAATAATTATCGCGCAGTCAGCCTGACATCAGTACCCGGAAAGATCCTGGAGCAGATCATTAAACAGTCAGTTTCTAATCATTTAGAAAGCAACGCGGTAATCACGAGAAGTCAACATGGATTTCTCAAAAATAAGTCATGCCAGACTAATCTTATCTCTTTTTATGACAGAGTTACTAGCTTGATAGATGAAGGGAGTGCTGTGGATGTAGCATATCTCGATTTCAGTAAGGCCTTTGACAAAGTTCCCCATGACATTCTTGCAACGAAGCTAGTAAAATGTGGGCTGGACAGGGCTACCGTTAGTTGGATTTGTAATTGGTTGACCGACCGAACCCAAAGGGTGATCACGAATGGCTGCTTTTCGTCCTGGAGAGAAGTGACTAGCGGGGTGCCACAGGGTTCTGTCCTAGGCCCAGTGCTGTTCAATATTTTTATCAATGACTTGGATGAAGGAATAGAGGGCATGCTCATCAAATTTGTAGATGACACCAAATTGGGAGGGGTTGCTAATACGCCAGAGGACAGGATCAAAATTCAAAATGACCTGGATAGATTGGAGAGCTGGGCCAGGGCGAACAAAATGAAATTCAACAGAGAGAAATGTAAGGTCCTACACTTAGGCAGAAATAATGGAATCCACAAATATAGGATGGGGGACACGTGGCTGGATAGCAGTACGTGTGAAAGAGATCTAGGAGTCTTCATAGACCACAAGCTGAACATGAGTCAGCAGTGTGATGTGGCAGCCAAGAAAGCCAATGCAATTCTTGGCTGCATCAATAGGAGTATGGTGTCTAGATCGAGGGAGGTACTGGTACCACTCTACTCTGCTTTGGTTAGACCCCATCTTGAATACTGTGTCCAGTTCTGGGCACCCCAATTCAAGAAGGATATTGACAAGCTGGAGCAAGTCCAGAGGAGGGCGACCAAAATGGTGAGAGGCCTGGAAGCCAAGCCCTATGAGGATAGACTTAGAGAGCTGGGTATGTTTAGTCTGCAGAAGAGGAGGTTAAGAGGGGACATGATAGCCATGTTTAAATATTTGAAGGGATACCACGTAGAGGAAGGAGGGGACTTGTTTTCTGCTGCTCCAGAGACCAGGACAAGGAGCAATGGATTCAAGCTGCAGGAAAGGAGATTCCACCTGAACCTCAGGAAGAACTTCCTGACAGTCAGGGCTGTCCGGCAGTGGAATCTGCTGCCTCGGAGTGTAGTGGAGTCTCCTTCCTTGGAGGTTTTTAAGCAGAGGCTTGATAGCCATCTGTCGGGATTGATTTGACGGTGTTCCTGCATGGCAGGGGGTTGGACTGGATGGCCTGTGTGGTCTCTTCCAACTCTGAATTTCTATGATTCTATGTCGGCAAGTAGTATTTGCCAGTGTATAAATGGAGCGTGTCTTATATACAGGTACATCTTATATGCCAGCAAATACAGGTATTTAATATGTTGCCATTGTTCTTTAAAACAGTAAAATTATTTATTGCAACCATTACTTCCTCCAGGAGAATAAAGAGAATAAAGAATAAGCATAAACAGCAAGGAATAAACAGAAATGAAGATTGCTTTGTTTTCCTTCTAGGTGCAGATAGATATAGACCTAAATTCAATCATTAGTCCCTACTAAAGTAGTCCAACTGAATCAGTGGAGCTTAAATGTTGACTTACCAAGTTCCCATGAGTACATACATTCAGTAGGTTTACCCTAATTAGAATTAACCATTGGATTTGGGCCTCTGAAAATCCCCACCAGTTCCTCAAACTCCTACCCCCAACACCATTTTTAAAACAAATTTGGTGCAGTTTGGTGTTTTTTTCACATTTATTCCTTTCTTTGGCAGCTTTTTCTTTTTACCTTTGCCTCTTACTCCTTTATTTTTTTTAAATTTTATTAATGATCTACTAAAGAGTGTGTGTGTGTATGTATGTATGTGTATATATGTGTGTGTGTGTGTATGTATGTATGTTTATTTATATATATGTGTATGTATGTGTATATATATGTGTGTGTGTATGTATATGTATATATATGTGTGTATATATATATATAAATAAAACAAATTTGGTGCAATTTCTGGGCAGTTTTTGCCCTCAAACCAATCAGAGAGATCCCTACATGCTTAAAAACATGCAAACACTCCAGTGCTCCCAAACTCATTAATTTTCCTTGCAGTCCCTCTCAAAATGGTGACAAGAAGTGATGTGGCATCATTTCGGATTATTCTCTTGAAAGAGACTGCAGTCCAAAATAGAGATATTTGTGTTTCTGTAGGAGATGGTTTTGAGGAGAAATTTGCCCTGTCCCCTCCTCACGGTTGTTCACCTCTGATTTAGGCCATAGTATTTGAAGGGTTGTTCAAGCTTGCATACTGGATATAACATGACAATAAAACAACTTCTGTGCTCTGTGTGTACTTGGCACTTTAAAACTGATTAATTAATTACTTTGAGAGGGTTTGGAGAAATTTAACAGAATATCAACATCAAACATAGACATCAACATCAACAGCTACGTTAAGACAAGAGCAATTTGGGTACATTTAAAAATCGTGGAGAAAAGGATAAATTTTATCTGGTGCTGAAAGGATAATAGCACCAGTTGAATATCTCTGGGGAGAACATTCTAAAACTGCAGTGCCACCATGAAAAAGGGCATGTTTCCAGTCGTCACTGCTTTGCTTTTTAAGGTTGCTGTGTGCCCTCTTTTTTAGGTTGCTATTTAGGTTGTAGTGAACATCCAGGTTCATAATCTGTAGGCAGTTCTCCAGGTGGCTAATCTGAAAAAGGTTTTTTATTTATTTTGTATGTTTGGGATATTTAAATGCTACTTTCATCCTTAAATTATGCATCTATCCATCCTAGAGCAATTTCTGTACAAATTTCATTAAAAACATAAAAGGCATAGGTCAATTCACAGAAGGATTCCTCTAGTGATAGAGTAACACTCAATGCTTCATAAGGTAATGGAGGATTATGACAAGATGGGGCATGTTTGCTGGTTCCAGGTGCTGGTCATATATCCTGAAGTTCTGAGTTTTACTGTATGGACAGAGGAACCTTCCCTATTTACTTTGGGTCCTGAAAGGACCAAGAAAAAAGTGTGAAAAACGTGGGGTTTTTTGGCATAAAACCCCATAATAATTGGGTAAAAGCCACTTTAGGATGGGCAAATAAAGTGGGAACTGCGCACAAGTATTTGTTCTTTCTCACAGTGGGTGAAAAACTGCATAAAATATTCATTCTTATTATATATAGAATGGAGCAGTTGAATATTAACATTACTAGGACACACTGCTGGAGAGTAGTTTATGTAGATGAAGAAGATCACTATCTGTCACTTGGGATTTTTGCCCAGTGATTCAGAGATTCTCTGTATTTCCATTGCTGTAAAAACATTTGTGCTTGTGATTTCCCCTGATTACATTTTACTTTTTTGTGATTTTATTTTTTCCTCAATAACAGTGCAATATGGGAGTTTTTACCCTCTGATTGGTTCTGTCATAGCAGTGAGCTGGCACTCCTGTTTCCTCTCTTCTTTTGATGTATGTGCAAGATGATTTACAACAAGAAGACAAAAGATAGCAAGCAAAAAACAAAAACCCTTCCATTTTTGATCCAACTATGATTCACAGCAAGGGAGTTCCAGCATTTCACTTCCTTTCCCTTAGAGGCATTGCACTCAAGTCCACTGTCAGAATAACTGCATGAGAGAAATCTCAAGATCCATTTCCTCTTTCTTTCAAAATGCCTCTAGTCCTCAGCAAATAGTGTAAAGAGAATCACGGCAGCTGTTCAGTCACACTTCTTGCTGATTTTTCTCTTAGTGTTCTAAAATGTAGTTTCTTGTTGTGTGCTTTCAAGTTGTTTCTGACATATGGCGATCCTAAGGTGAACCTATCACAGTTTTTGGGGGGCTGAGAGTCTGTGGTGCACCCAAGATCATGCAGCAGGTTTCCATGGCTGAGTGGGGAATCAAACTTTGGTTTCCAGAGTGGCAGTCCAACACTCAGATCATTACAGCATACTGGCTGTCCTAAAATATCATCAATAACTGATTACTTTGAAAGTAAGAAAACATTGTAGATTTAGACACTGTTTTCATAGCAGTACTAAGTGTATGAAGTCACAAATGTACTGAAGTGTAGTACAGTACAATAAAGTTGCTATGAAAACAGTGTCTAAATCTGCAATGTTTTCTGACTTTCAGAATAATTGGGTGTCATTACTTCACATTTAAGTAGTGTGAATATATGAAGGACCTAGAAGATTAAGAAAGCTGTGGGAGACAATAACCTCTTGGAAAATCAGTTCACACTGAGCACATGTCCAAGTTTCTTGCCAGATGAAAGAGCAGGTAGAAAAACAGGTGTGTGACTTACCTAGACTTGGTCTGCTAACATAGCACAGCCATGGCAATACTGCTGATAATACAACTTACATACTGCCTTCATGTGTTCAAAGTGCTTTGTATGCATTATCATGATGTAATTCTGCAAGGTCAGAATTAATATCCTATGCACCTCCATTCTAGATCTGGACCTATGGTTAGGAGATAGCGCTTTGCCTGAGGCTACCTGGTAAATTCAGGCAGGATTTGAATGAAGAGCTTCCAAATTTGTACTGCACTTTCTTTCTTTTTTTTTTAAACTATTTTTTTTTATAAAAACTGTTACATAGTAAGATACAGTTACATCCACATATCACAGTATCAACATATAATATCTATTAATGAAAGAAAGAGCATAAACAATAAAGAGAACATGTAAAGGAAAAAAATTCATATCAAACCTAAGAATACAAAAGTTGATCAATCCAGCCCCTGAGTAAACAAAGAAAGAAGAAAAAAAATGACTCTCTTCTCAAACAGTCGTGGACATTTCCTTACAAGCATCTTCTCCTGAAACTTAAATATACTTACCAAGTTCTCTACAGCAGAATAGTTCTTTAGGCACTAATTAAATGCAAAAAGAATTATTAAGTACAACTCTGGGCTTATTCCTCAAATGTAGTGCAGTTTCTTAAGGCCGTACACTGCAGAGGCTTTCTTGATGGCTGACTTCGTTTTTAGGAGACACTATTGGTTGGGTGTGTGTGTCTCTCCCCTGATTAATTATTTTGGTAGGATAGAGTCCACCCATTCAAGTGAATGGGGAGATTACTTCATTCACGTAAATAGGGAGAGAAAATTGGCCAGTAAAAAAAATGGATATGGTGCTTGGCGGGGAACAAGAACTACACCAACTACCAAACAACTGCTTATTCCCCAAAGTCCTTGGTAAGGATGAGTTTCCAACCTTTTCCATCCTTTTGTTCAGCAGGGCAGCTTACTCCTCTTTCCCAAGCTAGAAAATAGAGAGGTTACTTCATTATTTACAGAGGGAAAGTACTGTATTTGCTGACGTATTAGACACACTGGCATATAAGATGCACCCTATTTTCAGACTGTATTTTTTAGGAATTTTTTTTAGTATCCTGCCATGGTAAAATGCATAGGGAAGATGGGTGTGTGTGAAAGGAGCTCCTTTCTCCTCCTTCCTGTTGTTTTGTCTTGGTGGGAAGAGGTCCCCACTGAGGCAAAATGCATAGGGAAGGCGGTGGAGGTGGGGAGCAAAAGGAGTACTAGTACCCAGGCAAAATAACAGGAACGGGGGAGAAAGGAGCTCCTTTGCCCCCCCCCACCTTTCCTATGCATTTTGCCTCAGCAGAGACTTTTCCCACCCATGCAAAACAACAGGAAGGAGGGAGAAATGAGCCCCTTTTGTCCCCCCGCCTTTCCTACGCATTTTGCTTCAGCGGAGAGTTCTTCCCACTTAGGCAAAATGGCAGGAAGGTGGGTTAAAGGAGCACTGGCACAAATAGTCCTTTTGACCCCCTCACTTTCCTATGCATTTAGGCACAGCAGGAGTTACCTATATATGCCAGTGTATAAGATGCATCTCGTGCTCAGAAGGCATTTTTTTGGGAAAAAAGTGTGTCTTATATGGTGGCAAATACAGTAATTACCTGGTGGATTCCTCAGCTTGGTTTTGCAGGTGTGGTAATATCTCTTGGCACCATGTTGGGAACCCCGATATGGAATAATCTTGTAAAGCAGTGGTGTCCAACCTTTGGTCCTCCAGGTGTTTGGGACTTCAACTCCCAGAAACTCTATCTCCTTGGCTAGCAGTCAGGAATTCTGGGACCTGAAGTCCAAAACACCTGAAGGACCAAGGTCAGACACCACTGTTGTAAAATATTAACAGTGACAATCTACATACGTGCTGAAGTCTTGAAAAGCAAAAATCATTGCCCTCATCCTTTTGGCATCTCAAGATTCAAAGTAAACACTACACAAAGGAAGGAAGGCGTAGATGAAGGGCATTTTCTGTTGGGCATTCAGGAAATGTGTTCTTGGTCATTATACTGAGTTCCTGGTCACTAAACTGGGTTCTTTCCTCGTCTTTCAGCAGACCGCACTATGAGCAGTTCGCTGTCTGCTTCACAGCTCCACACAGTCAGCATGAGAGACCCTCTCAACAGAGTACTAGGTAAACCTTTTCACTTCTATCCAGGTTATGAAAAAGGTTCTAGAAGCAGTCAGGAGGTCTACCTTGGTTTTGCTAAATCTTTGTCCATGTTATGCAGGGCTGATGAAGGGATCACCAGTGGCTTAGTGGTGGAACCTATTTTTGAATGTTCTAGTTTGGTCCTAGCACATATTAAAGTGTCCAAATAATATGTTGTATTGTTCTTGTAAAGGCGCTGCTTTAATGTATGTGATTTTTAAAGATCTAGAAGCGGTATGCTGTTATTGTTGCTTTTAAAAATAGAGAGGATTTGCAACAATGTTGTGGCTGTTCCCCTTCCAAGTTAGAAGATACATTAGTGCTTACTTTTTTCTCTTTCTGCTCCCCAGCCAATCTCTTCCTACTGATTGCTTCCATCTTGGGAGCCAAGACAGCTGGAACGCACACGCAGTTTGTTCAGTGGTTCATGGAGGAGTGTGTGGATTGCTTGGAACAGGGAAGCCGTGGCAGCATCCTACAGTTTATGCCGTTCACCATGGTGAGAATGGCCAGATGTCTATGAAGATTTCTGTAGAGATGGTAGTGTTAGTGAAAAAGCGCCACTGCATTAAGTTTACAGGAAAAACTTTTTTTAAAAAAAACCCTTGTGTTCATGACATTTGAAAGGAAGATGTATATTTGAATTCTGTTAATTCAAGCTGGTTATTTAAATTTATAGTACATTACTGCACTAACTGAAGTACTTTATGTTGAAATGGGTACATGACTGCATGTTTTCCGAATGGGGTTTAGATTATTTTTAATTCCTATTTACACAGAGTGGGTTTATATTTGGAATAGTTAAAACTGCAATGAAATCCTACTCCTATAAAATAAATTTTTAAAAAGTCAAAATAATTCTTAAAATACTATCTTCCATTTCTCCTGTTACTCTCTCATTAACTTTCTGTGCACTTCTGTATCTCAAGGTACTGCTTTACGGGCTTTCTCTGCCTGCTACTCCTTCCCTGTTTCATCTAGAGTCACACCTGTTGTTGGGTCTTGCATGTCAGGGTTCATTTTCAGAGGGATCTAACAGTGAGACCCACATGATGATAGAAGTGCCATTTTTAACATGTGATTAACTAGCGATTTAAGAAATGAATGAGCTTTGTCTTTGTGGCAACAAAATGCCTTTTGCCAGCAAGAGCATCCCTGTGAAGTTGATAGAAAATAATGCTTGTAGATTGCATGAAATCATATGACAAAGCCATGAAGATCACAGGCAAGTCTCCCATATGATACTCCTCAGTCAGTTAGACTATCCAAATCAACTGTCTTTCTTCTTTTTTCTTTTTTCCTTTCTTGACAGTAGGGG
The DNA here is from genome assembly GCA_948474755.1 of Ctenosaura bakeri. Taxonomy (NCBI): domain Eukaryota; kingdom Metazoa; phylum Chordata; class Lepidosauria; order Squamata; family Iguanidae; genus Ctenosaura; species Ctenosaura bakeri. The sequence continues at coordinate 240,030 of CAOLHI010001518.1, forward strand.
GAGTCATTTTGACCTGAAATCTTCCATGGATGCTATCCTGAAGATTATAATTTTTTAAAAATGCTTTTAGAAAAGCAGTTGGGGAAAGGATGTAATCAGGGCCATCGTAAGAGAATGTGCTTCATGGCGTAATCAGAAAACATTCATTTTTAACATTTCTTAGATGGAGGCACCCAGGCTAGAAATTCTAGACAGCCATATTATGATATTTGCAGTCCGTATCCTACTTCTTTAGATGTTAATCCCATCATGGGGTAACTTAGGCCAGAAGTGTTTGCTGGATCTAAATTTTCATTATCATCCCTTCCATGACTAGAATGGCCTCTCATAACTAAACCCAAGCACTTCTCTTGCCCCGCCTTCCAATAACTTCCTGGGGTAGAGAGTATAAATTGTCAGTAGCTGAACAAGCCTGCCATTGTGCAATTTTTATTTGCCCACTTTAGAATTGTTACTGTGCAAACTACCTTGAGTGCCTTGTACACAAAATAATACTCATATCCTGCCTTTCAGTTAATCATGTCGGAGACAGCATTTACAAATGTGATAAATAAATTGCATGTACACATACAGACACACACACACACAATGAGAAATAAGCTATATTTCTGAACAAGTCCTATAAAAGATGCTTTTTTTTTGCTTATTGCTTTGGTGAGTAATGATTTTGCCTCAAAGAAGATAAACACACACCCTGCTCTTGAGCTTTCTCTGCTAGTATTTAGTTGTCCACATTGTTCCTCCTTGACTTCTTTCTCTGCTTTTACTCCTGGGCAGGTCTCGGAGTTGGTAAAAGCATCCACCATGTCCAGTCCCAAAATTGTGTTAGCCATCACAGACCTCAGCTTGCCTCTGGGCCGTAGAGTGGCTGCCAAAGCCATTGCTGCCTTATGAGCATCCCTTGAACCTCCTCGTATAAGCAAGGATGGAACTCTTGGAATGAGGGCAGTGGAGAACACACTGTTCTAAAGCTGCCATGTGGCATGTATGAAGTGCACCCAACCAGGCACAGCAACAGTGAGAGAAGATTATGGGAGAATGAATTGGTCTCCATTTCTCCTGAAAAGTGCCTGCCAGCAGACCCGGACGCACCATGGAAGATTGCTACTCCTCGCTTTATGGCTTTTTTTCCTTTTGGACAGCATCACTGGTTCTCAGCACCATGACAGTTTTCAGAATGTGTCTACTGATCCTTGTTCATTATTTATCCTTTGTTTTGTCTTACTTGATAGTTCTGGAAGAAACTTTTGTTACATGTATTGCTAAAACATGTCTCCAAAGTGTCATGTTTTTTAGTTGATGTATTATCAGTAGCATCCAAAACAATATAAAAAATTTAAAAAGTCATAACAGACTGTTTCCATGAAGAGGCTGAGTTTCACAAGATGTGTGCGATAATCTAATCTTAATGAACTCTTTATTTTTCTTTGCCTTTGTGTGTGTAGGTGTTTATCATTTTCATTTCTTTTGTGAGTCTATTATATTTTTATAAATGTTTAGATTGTAAACTCTTTCTCTTTCTGCTCTCTCATGCATTCATATGGTGGCTTAATTTAAGGTAAACATTAAGGGTATGTGTATTTCCTCATTGTATGAACATGTTTCATAAATGTGGAGAAACAAAGTTCAGCATTATATCCTTCTCAACAAGGTTCTAGTCCTTACAGCTGCAAAAAATTTCAAATGCTTTGAAATCCTAATACCAAGGGTAAAATAGAACTGGAATGCTCAACATGGTTTCAGGAAATCAGTGTGTGGGTCTTCTGTGCTATGGCTGGCTCCGTATGGCTCATTACAGAATAAGCATATATGTGTAAGTATATGTGTAATTCTGTTAAAGTCAAGGTTGCACATATTTTTTAGTGTGGAATTTGGAGTGGTATCAGTGTACTCCCCTGCTAACCTTTAATGGTGAAGAGACCGATGTCTTTCAATGACTATTGTTTTCTGTAAAGTTTTGTTCTGTTAGTTAAGAATCTTCAGCAATGGATTGAACATATTTGCAGTCCTTGAAGTGAAAGTGGCCAAGAAGAAAAGTGGAATGGACATCGGACTTAAAATTAGTTTCACAGTTCTAGTCTAGAATTGTTCTGGATGAGGAAATATGTCACAAACTCCCAACACTGTTGAAATTCTGGAATTTGTCACTACAATGGTTCATAGTAAGCTATCTGTCTTTCATTGGGTGCATGAGTAATAAGCAGCTCCTCCCACATTCCTCCTCATCCCTGTGGCATGGTTAGGGGTGAGTTTTCCGGGTGTTTGAAGTTCTTTGGTTAATTGTGTGCATATATTATTACAGTCCTGAATAAAATGCAGCACCAGGTAGCTTACAGGGACTATAAGGTCAACAGGTTTTTGTGGTTTGAACTGAACAAAGCACCTGTCTACTCAGTATAGAAAGCATTTGAGGCTCTGGAAATAGGGTGCAAAGTGTTAAAGAGCTGCTGGGTAGTTTGTGAGGTAGAGCTGAGGAAGAAAAGTCTGGCTAGCACATGCCAGAGGCATCTTAGTGATGGTGTCAGCACAACTTGGGCAGTTTGCTGTTGAAAGTGAACAGGACTATGCTTGCTGACCCACATCTGCTTTGAAGTCTGTTGTGCTGGAGGAAGCTTGGAGCACAAAACATACAGGCCTGAAGTTTACCCACAGTTTGCCCCACCCTCCTTTCTTCTATACCTGTTGCATGATGGCATCACCCTGGCAAAATAACAGGCAGAGTGACTGGAGCCCTATCTCGTCCTCAAGCAGCTTGTGTTGTTTGTGAAATATTGTCCAGAAACATATTACAGAGATTACAGTGGGTGCACTGTGATCCTGCTTGGAGTGAGGAACAAGGTCTTGCTGTTTTATTTGGATTAAAAAAAATGTTTAGCCCCACCCTTCAGATCAAGCTGCCTATTAAAGTATAAATGGTTGGAGGCAACTGCGGTGGCTTGGAAAAGGCAAGACTGATTAATTCAAATCAGTCCCTTATCCAAAATGCATTTGCCAAAGGCAGCTTCAGGCATAGTGGCATACATGTGTGCAAGTTTGAATTACATGTGTATAAGGTCTCTGTTCTGTAGGCATTATTTCAGAGGAGGGAACCAACAAAGCCACCTCTGAGTGCTCCTTGCCTAAGAAAACTCTATGAAACTCATGGGATTGCCATACGTTGAGAGGTGACTTAAAGGTAGCACATTCACACATGTCTTTATGTGGGCACAGGGAGCTATTATGTTACCCTTTGCATCCTGTCCAAAACCTCTGCCCCAGGCAGCTGTGAAACTCCTGGAGGAGCCACTGCTGCTGCTTACTCATAGGGAGGGAATGAGGGGTGGGAAAATTCAGATGATGGAGATGTGGCTGCTCTTGGCTGTGGGGGAAATGAAAAGGAGTGTGCACTCCATCTGTTTTCCCTGCTCAAAGTCTAAAGCAGCCACATCATCATCTGAACTGCCTCTCCCCTCCATCCCTTCCCCACAGATAAGCAGCAGCCCGTCCTAGGACTTGACAACTGCCAGAGGTGGGGAAAAGATGTAGAACTGCATGGGTGGAGTATTACACACTATTTGCTTGAGGTAGAATCTTGGCCATTGTGTGGAAATACTGAAAAGAAAAATGCACTGAGTGATTTCCAAACCCACTTTGGACATTTCTGCACAGTGTGTGGTGTCAGTTCCTGCTATTTTCCCTACTGAAGGTTATCTGCCTACAGCAGGTAGAAGAAAGAGGTAATAGGATAGACTATCCCACTTCACACTGCAGTTAGGGGATACAATTATGGAAGGCTCCACTCATGCTAGAAACAAATACAAAAACTTCCTTTGAAATAAAACAATGGGGAGAAAGGTTCTGGTGCTCTTTCCTTTCTATTGTACTAGTGTAAGCTCATGGTTTTCGTTTTCTTTTCATATTTTTTTTGCGGGGAGGATTGGGGAACATTTAAAATATGCTACTCTCATTTGCAGTGGTACAGTCCATTCTGCCCTCATTCCTACTTCAACAAGCAACAACAAAGCTTCAGCTGGTATGTCTATCTAGAAATTGTGCATGGTCTTCACAGCTGAGAAGCCAAGTTGCTATGTTGGTCATTAACTAAAAGCCTAAAAAGAAGATGCTTGTGTGGTTACACATTGTTTGTCCCACTTTGCACTTCTGTGTGATATCAAACATCTCGAAGGAACTGTGACTAGGTCTGAGTTGGTTTCTCCCAATATCCTGTCTGTGGTAGGGAAGAGAAAAGGAAAAATTCCTACATTCTTAGTTGGGAGTAGATAAATGCTTTGTAATTCCCAGTGGGACATGATTACAGTCTTGTCTGAGTGTAATTTGCAGGTACAGCTCTAGAGTCACTTTGTTCAGGACATCTTGAGTGTCATAGCATCTCTTGTACATTTGACTCAGTATGGTTACCAACTTGAACCATTGGAGGGAAAACACCCTTCCTCCTTAATTCCCACTGCTTCCGGCAATCTGGATTTGAATGTGATAAACCCTCTGACATGAGCATGGGACTTTCGGCCATTGCCTCTCTGAATTGCCGGAGATGAACTGGCAAGACAGAGGGAAATTGGGAACTCACAGGGTTTCCAATCAGATTCCAAGCTGTTTGTTTGGCTGGCGCATGGCAACATTGTCATGTGATCTTCAGCGGGCAGGCAGCCAGTGGACATTGCTTCTGGGAGGATCAACCAATCATTGCAATTCGGACGGTGCTGGATGTAGTCTGGATGAGGAAGTTTGGCAGGAACTGTGGTTTTGAATGTGCTACGAAGGACATTCTTTGGCCTGGTTCGTAATATTTCAAAAGAGCCTCTTGTGGATATGGTGAGTTTGTTGCCTTGCAGCTTGAACTGTGCTTCCTTCCTGTTTGGCTGCAGAAGGAAGCGGTGATTGGGCCCAAATGGTTGTGTGGAACATCATTTGGCAGCTTTTGCACATGGAATCATCCCAAGATGACTCAAGTCCAACTGTCTGTATTGGAAAATGCTTACTTGCGTCTTTATCTGGGTTTTCTTCTTATTTCTTGTAGGAGAGATAAAAATAGCAGGATGACTGGTCTTCTAGCTCTTATGTAACTTCACCTCCTGGAGCTGGTGTGGCTTTTGAAAAATGACTGATGGGAGCATTGCAACGGGAGGGATGGTCAAGGATTGTTGTCTGAAACAACAGTTGACCAGCGTCATCAGAGTGAGGGGTGATAGAAGCCAGGGTTGTAAATCTGAGGAATGGGATATGATGGAGGTCTTTGGTATGTGGAATGTACATGTTTGCTTAAGTTCCAGGATGAAGGGAAGGAACATTAAGAATGTAACAGGAACACAGTGTATCCATTTGTTTTGTGAAATGCCTTCAAGCAAACTCTGATTTATGGTGATCCTCTCTTAGGGTTTTCTTGGTTTTCAGAGGAGATTTGCCTTCTAAAACTGAGAGAGTGTGACTTTCCCAAGGCCACCCAGTGGCTTTCCATGGCCGAGTGGGGATTCATGTCCTGGTATTCTGGAGTCCTAGCTCAACCTATAAGCTGATGCACCTCCCTGGCTTTCTATTGTATCCATATAATCCTCAAAATACTAGTCCTTCCTCCCTAGTCTGATTCCTGTAAAGAATGAGAAAGCAACCTCTGGATTGTCCAAAATTCTTGGGCTTCTCAACTCCCATTAAGCCCAGCTAGCATGATGGAAGTTGGAAGACCAACAATATCCGGTTGCCCATCTCTACTTAATTTACTGTGGTTTACTGCTTAGAACAATGGACTCAAATTGGAAAGAATTAAGGTTCAGGTCTCACACTGAGCTACTCCTACTTCACAGAAATGCTGTGGGGAGGAGGAACATGTATGCCATGCTGACCTCTCTGGAATAAAGCATGAAATAAATAAAATCCTTGACGCCATTACATGGTCTAATAGATGAGGTGTTTCTTACCAGATGCTGACTGGACGATAGAGTTACGCGTCCGCTGGCTCAAAATATTATTTTCAGAAGAATTATGAACATGGTGTATATGTGGTGCTTTATACAAACACTGGAGCAAAAAAGGTCTCTTGTTTTGAAGAGCTTGCAATCTAAATGTCAACCGTGGGCAAAAAAGGGGAAGCAGAGCTGGGACAAGGGTCAGTGGCAAGAGTAATATGACTATTTGTAATATTGCTTGGAGCGTTCAAATTTCTTCATGTTCCTGTTAATGAGGACAGTATTATTAAGGATCCTTCTGCAAGTGTAAGGAACAGTCCAGTTTTCTAATACTCTGGAGTGAGAGTTGGAAGCCAAACCAAACCAAATTGTACTGCCAGCTTCCAACATCATATCACAGCTCCTGCCTCAATAAATCCATTCTAAAAGATCCCAGAATCACTTGCTTTCTACTTTTCCAGTGTTTCTCCACGAGGAGGAAACCCAACATTCCAATCTTCTTGGCAAAGGGTTGTCTGGATCATGGCATCTTCTGCTGTCCTGTTTTCCTTCACTGCTTGCCAAAGGATTTGCTATATACCTTGGGAAAGTGGCGTTTTGGACTATAGTTCCCATAATCCTCCATGGCTAGTAGTTATGCTGACAGAGGGTTCTGGGAACTATAATCTTCCAAAGCAACTTTCCTGTGATCTGGCTGTTTCCCAGTTATAAGTTTCCATAATCTCCCCTTCCAGGGACAAGTAAATTTCAGTTACTTACTTACATATCCCTTATATTAACACATGTTTAGTACCACTAAAACAAACTGACGTTGGTATTTTTTTATACTGATCATTTTTACAAAATTTATATTTCCTACTTTGCAATACATTTTTTATTATTGAGCTCTGTTTTGCAGCCTAGGAACCTACTGCATGAGATTTGCTCTGGTTGGCAGTACAATTTGCAGATGACCTTAGGCAAGTCACACTCTCTTAGCTGCAGAGGAAGGCAAATGCAAACTCTGAACAAATTTTGCCAAGAAAACCCTGTGATAGGTTTGTCTTAGAATCACCATAAGTCAGAAGGCACACAACAACAATTTAGTATTCTCAGCCAGAGAGTTCCTCACCAAACTACAAACCTCAGAATTCCATAGGATGGATTCACAGTCATTAAAGTATAATTGTAGTGCTATAATAGTCTAGTGTGAAAGAGCCCACAAAACTGAGCTCACAGCCCCCAGGAAGTCTCTTATTCCTGAAAAGCACATATAGACCTGAGATATGCATTGTAAACTGATCAGGCAAATTTCTAAATTGGTAAGAATTGCATGTGCTGCCGATCACTGTTCTTTGTCTTAACCTGTCCTGCACCTTGGTCAGAGATGTACCCCCCAGAGACCTTTCCCAAATTGAAATTCAGACCAAAAATAAAATTTCCTTATCTTTGTTCTATGTTATTATGGTGGGGGTGATGCATAATGTAATCCCATTTCAGAGATATTCATGATTCCCATGGAATCTGTATGGAACCAAAAGTAAAGATCAATATGTGAGGTTTTTAAAAAGCCTCTTGCTCTGTTTTCCAAGCTGAGATAATTCCTGATCTCCATGGTTGTTCTTCCAAAGACCTAACAGGTTTGCCTCTTTTTCAGTCTGTTCTCATGCTCTCTGTCTTCTGACATCTGACATCACCCAATAGAGTAGACAGTAAGTGGCCCAAAGTTGCCCTGTCATCAAGTGTAAATGCTGAAAAAGCCTCTGGAGGACACATGACATCCCTTGTGTCTCATTTCTTCTCTGTTCTTCCTGTTCCGGATAGAACAAGAAAGAGTCACAAGTGAACTCTGGTTCTTCTACTGGCTTTCTATGGAATTATTACATGTCTAATTAGCATGAATGGAAATCCATGATCCTTTGATGGGCCTTCAGAAAATACATAATGCCTTTTGTCATCACTGTGGCACCTTCCTTTTTGCTTTCTAAAAGCCTGGTCAAAGAAGTGGTAGGAGTAGTGACATAGATTGAAAGAAGTGATAGATTGTGGGCACATAGTGATTTTCTAAAGGACCGTTCTTATTGATAGCTGCCATTGTTGCTGTTGTTGGCTCTATACCTTACAAATTAACATGAAACTCAGTTAAAACATATGAAAGATCAACATTGAAATGGAATTTAACTGCCTATGTGTGTATCTGCCTTCAAGTTGCCTGTTGATCCCATGCATTTCATAACATTTTCTTAGGCAAAGGTTTTGCTAGTTCCTTCTTCTGCAATATAGGCTACAGCACCTCTTATTCACTGACAGTCTCCCATCCAAGAACTAACCAGGGCTGGCCTTGCTTTGCTTCCAAGATCAGACAGGATCGGTGCCTTTAGGGAATTAAACTACCAGTATTTTAAAACAAAACCTTCAGCTAACAAGTGATAAAAAGCAGGTTAAAAAAAACAGTACAATTAAAATGATAAAACAAAATGGTACAGCACACTCCTAAACGCCTTTTCTTTAAAAACCTTCATTTCTCAGAAGCCATTTGGAATTTAAAAAAGGCTTTGCCTGCAGATGAAAGGAGTGCGTGAAGGAGGAAATTCCAGCTTCCCTAGAAAGGCAGTTCCAGAACCTAAGAGCAGCCACCAAGAAAGCTCTATTTTGCATCCCCATCAGTTACGCTTTGGGTTGTTCCTAATAATGCTGCCAGGCTTTCAAAATACCAATAAGGGGCAGTCGAAATCAATGACATGCAGTGTTGACACTCGGGAAGCATCTGTCATCAAGTTTGTGTTCTACTGGAAAACCAAATGAAAGTATTGTTTTCAGTTAACTTAGTCATACATTCCTCTGTAAAATTGGCATATTGTCCACATTTATTAATTGCACAGTGTGCGCATTTCTGTCTTTCTGAATTTTTTGGCACTTTTTTCAGCCTATATAAAAGGAAAAACTTTTCAACCCTCAAATAGAGGATATCCCTTGTAATAAGGGACACCTGCAAGTCCAGTAAGGAACAAGCTTTCCCACTCTCAAATAAGAGACATCCCTTATAACAAGGGATACCTGGTAATCATAGTTCCCCACATCTTGCAACTTGAGGTTTTTCTGACAGTTTCAGCCAGGCCTGTTTTGGTGTGAACTTCTCAAGAAAGTCTTAGGCACCCAACCTGCTTTGTGGAAAGTGTTCAGCCCAGGAAATGTGAGGTCTACTGGCACCGTCTGGACATTTGAAAGCAGAAGGAAATTCTCTTGCTTTCTAAGAATTTGGCCTAGCCAAGTATGTCAGCATGTTTCAGCTTGGTAAAAAAGAGGAAATAATTTAAAAAAAGCTCATGGATGCTGCAAAGGCACGAGGCAAGGTGACGCGGCATGTTCATTCACACTGAGAAGAAGAGTTCTACTTTGTGGTGTGGGAAAGACCCATGAGAACCAGGATGTGACTCTGGCAGAAGAATTAACAAAAGAGAATGAGTGAGACAGCAGTCTGTAATGCATTTGGGTGGTTACCTCTTAGATCAAATGTGAAAAATTTAGATTTTGTTACTTGTCCATCCAAAGAGAATTTCCTTCCTTCTTATCTGTGAGTCTAGAGTCTTTCTGGACAATATCTGTGGGGCCATACTTTTCCCATCCCTAACTTAAAACTCTGTTGGTTTTACCACTGAGCAGAACTACCAGAGAGATTCTAGACCACTTCAGTCTAAGTCCTGATGTCTGTCTATCTGTTGATCTAATTTGATTTGATTTATGCCCAACCTTTCTCCTAATGAATGGCACTGAAGGCAGCTAACACTCCCCCAACCATATTAACAAAATGTGCAGACTTTATTAAGAGCTGACTTGTTCTCACAACCAGTTTGGAGACCAGATTGAAATGTATCTAGATCTTCAGTGCTGTCCAAAAAATGCTAGAAGTGAGATACATATGTTAAGGAAATATACAAGTAGGCAGATACAAAACGCTGATGGAAGCCTCCTTTGGTCCTATGCTGGGAAAAAGGCAGCATACAAATATAATAAATTAAATAAATAAATAAAATGTTGAGTGGGGTGATGTTTGTCAATGCCAGGTCTGTGATTATATGGATGTAATAACTTGGAAAGAGTAAGTCTGTAGTGTCAAGCCCCACTGAATGAAATGGGGCTTGTTTCTGAGTAGACATGAACACAGGATTAACATTGGCTTGATGGGTGCAGCAATCTTGTCCTGTGATTTTAAAAATCTAGACTGAAATCCTGAAGACTGTTGGCAAATCACAAGTTTCTATTGTGGGGTGGAGGCTTCCCCACTCATCTGACAGGTTAGGGACTGGAACGTTGCCAGAAAACAATGTTGAAAGCATGAAGGACTTCTGGAGGCTCACTTGAGACTGACTGCACACATGCTGCTTGCAAAGTCTCCCAGCCAGCTTATTGCCTTTTCGCTGCTCTCAGCTTGCTTTGAAATCAGTGTGCATGCAGTCAGTTCCAAGAAACCCTCATAGGGAAGAAGAACTGATGAAAGAATTAAAACTCCATCAAACTAATGGAACTTGTCTAATTTGTAAGTGTCAAAAGAGTGAGTTGTGGATAACAGGGTGTCAAAAGGTGGGAGCTTCCTGTACTGAGGTGATTCTGGTCAAATTCTTGAGGAGAAAGCAAATAGATCCCTGGCTGAAGGGACATAGTTTAACAGCTGCTGTAATCTTATTAACAGAGAATTGGCTCCAGATAATTTCTTTATTTCTGTTTGGGAACAATATCAACATGCCATATGCATTACAAACATAATTGGGATTAATAGATATTTCAGATTAACGTAGTAAGTTTTCTGTGGTCTAAATAATTTTCTAAACTGACTATTAATGCAGAGGTGGAATGAAATTTAGAAGAAATTATTTGAAAATTATGTTGATATTTTAAATCCCCACACCTAGTCCATCCAAGAATGAAGCTTGCTGAAAAGATACGCTTCTACTAATTATGTTAACTACTGGCAGGAATTTGGATCTCCCTGGGGGCATCAGCATTATTCAGGGTTCTGTATTTTATAATTTTTATATTTTATATTTTATAATTTTTATATTTTATTTTATATTTTTATATTTTATAATTTTACTTTTGCATATTCAGATCGGTGAATAATGGTCCACAATGTTTGAAAATAGGTAATAAGACATTTGATGTTCAGCTGACATCTCAGCTTCCACTGCACTGCATATTTTATATTTTTATTTTTGCTTTCATATATTCTCTGCCTCTCTTTCTCTTTTCTATGTTACCCAGGACTTTACCCTGTTGACCTCCTTCCCTGCTTATCCCCCTACAACATTACGGGTTTTTTTTTTTTTTTTTTTTTTGAAATATTCTCTGTACATCTTTGGTCTTGTTGCTTAGGAAGGTAATGAACAGGAAGTGCTATCCATCAATGTAGCAATGTTGGAAAGCTTTCTTATTAAAAGCTCCGACGTCACGGCAAGTGGTCTGAGAAGTAGGAAAGCAGATATGAACCAACAAGCCTCAACAGAGACCTAACCTTGTGACCCAGCCGCTGTGTCTCGATGAGGTGTAATCTTAGTGTTATGCTTTTGAAGCATTCTTAGCAACCTCTTCCTCACTTCTGCCTCATTTTCAACCAGTACCAACAACTTGCTGTTACCTTCCACCCCACCTTGACGTATAAAGCGTCAGTACTTTCCAGGAAGGAATGTATCCCCTTCTGGTTATATTGCCCCCACTTCTCAGCAGAGCTGGGAAAATTTAACTTTGTAAACTACAGCTCCCAAATACTCCTGTGCTGGAAGGTGGGATTCTGAATGGCCTCCCCCTATCTTGGCCTTTTGTGAGAAAGAGCAGGTGACAGAAATGAAATGATCAAATGTATTTTTAAAAAGGTGATTTTGTGTGCCTTCGTGTCATTTCTGACCTGGCAATCCTATCATTAGGCTTTCTTGGCAAGACTTGTTCTGAGGTCATTTGCCACTGCTTTCTCTTAAGCTAAGCAGTGGCAGAGCTTGGAGTGTGTGTGGGTGGGGGTGGGAGGCAGAGGAGGGGCTATGGCATGAGAGGCGTGGCCACTGTGCATGTGGCATGGCTGCGGTGTGTGTGGATGTGGCCAGGGCACATGGGGGCGTGGCTGTGGGTCGGGACGCCCCAGAAACATCATTGCCTGGGGTGAATCACCCACCTCCGCCCCCACATCCCTACAGGACTGAAGCTGAGAAAGCATGACTTGCCCATGGTCACCCAGTGGGTTTCTGTGACTGAGCAGGGATTCGAAACCTCATCTCCTAATCCAGCACTCAAACAACTACATTATTTTGGCTCTCCCATTAAATAATTACCATCTCTCTACTTAACCTAGACAACCTGATCTCCATATGTTTTCCTGTGCAAGCTTTGTAGACATAAATAGGAGCTACTGGATGGTAGCTGTGATCTGCCTTCCTTACTGCAGCAGGCCTGAGTAGGAAAGACTTGCCTGTGATTATACAGAGGAGGGCTGGCTGTAAGTATGGTTCAGACATACCCGGTGATAGTACCAGATATCTCTTGATATCAAACTTATTTGGCCTTCACTTGACCTTTTTCTGCCACCCTGCTCCACGTGTTTGCGAGGCCACCGGACAAGCACGTAAACAGGCGCAGCCGGTAATGGTTGGACATTCCAATCCCCACTTAGGCAGGCAGATTAACGCCACTCCGTTGCTTCAGGGACCTCTCTGCAGACACACCTTGCTTAAGCGCGACTTTACACAAAGACGCTCGGCCTCAAGCCGGCACCCTTACAATGCCAAGTTATTTGCATACTGGCTACACTATTGTTAAATCTGCGCTAAGCCCATCATGTAAAACTTGACCTTTCCCAAAGCTTTGTCCCGCTCCAAACTCGCATTGTTCTCACTGTAGGCACAATTCACCCTATAAAAATTCCCCGGTTCTGAGGACAGTTTGGATTGCTCCTGAGTTTCATCCAGCCTTGCTGTCGGTTTGTCCAGAGAGCTCCCCTCAGTGAACCGCACTGAGCTTTCTTCCCTGCAATCCTCTGCTTTTCTCCAGGACTATGAGATAAGGTGTCGTATCACCCATTTCCCCCCAAAACTCTCATTTCTAATTTCTTAGTTAGCTGTGTGCTTGTGGTGTCTTTTCTGTTGTTTGTCCTTTAATAAAGATATCATTTTTGCTATTTTAAAAACTATCTGACCGCTCTTCTGACCTGACCTCCTAGACATTGGGTTACAAGATCCCTGCTATGTTACTCTGCCTCTCGCTAGCTTAAGAGAGTGCTCGAGTTAATTTCCCCATCTTGTGTTTTTGCTTGGTTATTTGGGCGCCCCTCTCGGGACCCCCAGAGTACAGGGTAACATGGCCAAAGACTTATTGCTGCCTGAAGTATGGGACAAGTTAACTAAAATTGGTTTTCCAACTAACAGCCCAAAGAAACAGCAAAGCAGAAGAAGAAAGTCTGTCTTATGAGGAAGTGGCTCTGGTCAAGAGGGAAAGGATGTGAGTGGGTAGTGAGAGGTTACAACAGTATACCTCATGATAACTTTCTATTCCTCTGACAGAGAAAGAGTAAGGAAGCTTTGTTATTTCCAACTGAAGGTGATTCTGTGGACTCAGAATAATCTGTTTCTAAATGTTAAAAAAAAAAAGGTGGGAGAGAAGGAAGAAGGCAGTGTCAGACTGCAAGTATAAGAATATACGGTTTTTGCGTGAGCAGAGTGCAACAAGCTAGTGTGATGTGTTTATCACTACATCAGGCATAATTACTCTAGATGTTTTCAGTCAAGCAAAAAGGAGAGGAACGCTCTGTGTTTATTTTCAAATTCAGCATGCGCATGGGATCCTATATGAGGCTACCCCTTTTCTCACAGACACTTGTTACCCTGTATTGTGGGGGTCCTGGGCGGGACGCCCAAATTACCAAATAAAAACACAAGATGGGGAAATTAAACTAGAGCACTCTCTTAAGCTAACGAGAGGCAGGGTAACTTTAGCTGGGATCTTTTACCCTATGTCTACAGCATCAGGTCAGAGAGCGGTTAGACAGTTTAAAGCAACAAATAATATTTTATTGGGAACAAACAACATGAAAGACACGACATACATGAACTAACTGAGAAATAGAAATGGAGAGTTTTGGGGAAATGGGTAATATATATATATATGGTCTCATAGTCCTGGAGAGAAACAGAGGTTGCAGGGGAATTTCCCCAACCCCTACTCCCCTGCCCTCAAATGTGTCTTTTCTGGGGGAACCTTCCTTCTTGGTGGCTCTGATCAGGCTGCACAGACCTCTTTTTAAAAACCTCCCTCTGGTCCTCCTCCTCCTCCACCACCAGCTGCTGCATCTCCAGCTAAGGATGGCTCGCAGCTTGATTTCTCAGCACCACAATCCATCTCCCAAGGCTACTCCCATCCCCAAGGAAGGGATGGGTGAGAGAGAAGAAGTATAGACCCACCATGCCAACACAACCCCTTTCCCTGACCTATTTTGGACCCTAAATACCTGTTCTCTGCATCATGCCTCAGCCTCCCCCCATTTTGGTATTTGCCATTATTCCAGTTTTGCAGGGTTCCTGCACTTCTAACCTTAGAGAATGTGAATGGCTGACTATATTTTTAAATGCTCAACTTAAGTTTTAACTTATTGTAATACTAGAAATTGGAGGGCTGAAGGAACATTTCATTTTGGAGCAGAATACATATGGGTGGCAACTCCTGATGTTGCCTCCCTCCATTTCTACAATCCAGAGGAAGTAACCTAAGAGTAGCAGTCCAATTATCCAATGAATAGTTACTTACAAAGGCCAAGTGAGAATCAAATCCTTAACTCTGCTTGGCTGTCAGGTCTTATTGCCATATCCCATAGCTCACTTTTTAACTTGGTACAACATAGCTGCTTTAATTTTTCCAACAGCAAATACATTTAATATGCAGGTATACAAGAAATAAAATATTGAATTGTCTCCTTTTGCCTTTATTAGTATGCTATTACTTGTGACAACATGTCTTTTCTGAATTGTTTATTTTCAAAGATGCAAGGTCAGAGAGCTGGGAATTTTGGAGGGTGGCACCTCTGTTTCAAGAAGTTTCTAAGCACAGTGAAAATCTAACTAGAAGGCCTGTTAAAGTATGGCTTGTAAACATGCTCCATAGAGTGGCAGGAGTCCATTTGAAAAGAAACAACACAGGTTTTTTTATGTCTGTGTTCAATGGCAGGCAGATTGAATAGTTATTGAAATGCAAGAGTAGCCAATAATAAATTTTCATATCCACCAGCTGTCCCAATATAGCAGGGACAGCCCCAGCTAATCTTCTGTTGTTACACTTTTCCAGCTGCTATTAAAATCTCCTAGTTTTTCTCTCTTCCCCCATTTATTCCCCAGCTTACCTCAGTTTCTGCAAACTGAGGTCCTTTCTACACCCTACCTTATGCTAGCAGCATCCTATGGTGATCCCAGCAGTGGCTGTGCCTGGAACCGAGTGTGATGGGAGCATTCCCCTCAGCATCATCTGCCTCTGTGATCCAGGAAGTGCGACAGCCCTGTCTCTTCCTGCTGCAGCACAGCCAGATACTTTCCCAGGTGGGGTAGGAAGAACAACCATTGTGCTTCTGGACCCTCCACACACCAGGTAAGTGCGGGATGGCAGTACAATCGTAGGTCATTGATGGGGAAAACACATGAATAATTTACTCCATGATTGAGCTGCCTGGGGACAGGAGAAGGACAGGACTGTAATGATGTTGTGCGTAACCGTTGTCACGGTCCCGTCCTTCTCCCATCCCTGCTGCGGGATGACAACATTCTGTAGAAAGGACCTAGGTTCAAAGTGTAAAAGTAGTTTGTACTCAACAGGGGAGAGGAAGGGGTGAAATCTTACTCTTCGCTTCAGCCTCAGGCAAAAGCAAACTTCTGCAGACTTTCATAGCTTATATGATCTTCCTCAGTAACTTTGCCATCTTGAGTACCTGACAGTATTGCTTGGCTATACATGTCTCAGTTTTCATCTGTGAAATGTTGGAGATTTTTTTTTCATGGTGTGGACATTTTGTTGAAATATGTTTGGGTATAGCTGTGAAAGATCAAATGGAAACTGAATGTTCCAGCCCATTGTCAGAGGAGGCCAGATACCACACAATTTCAAGATGGATGGGAGAGATTTTTTTTTTAGTAAGAAAGTGTGTGTGTGTGTGTGTGTGTGTGTACCTTCCAGTTCTTCTTCGTGGTCTCTGTGCCTTCATACACTAGGAGCTTTAGCGCCTGCGCGGTAGCGTTCGGAAACTTCTAGAGCTTGTTCGCTTGGCGGGAACCCCTCCCCCACGCCGGTACTGCGCATGCTCCTCCCGCCGAGCAACGGTCTCTCCTCAGTTCTTTCTCGTCCGCCGCCGCGTACGGAAGGTTCTTTAGTTTGTTCCTCTCACGTCGTGCTTGGCTTGCTGTTTTTTCACGGTTTTACGGACTTTCGGACTGTCTTTGACCTCTCTTTCGGACTCCCCCTTCGGCTTTCGTCTTTTTTGGATTTTGGAGTTTGGCGTTTCTTCGTCTTATGTCCGCGCTCTTTAAGAAGTGCGTGTCCTGCGGCCGCAAGGTTGCCCTCAACGACGGCCATAAGGAGTGTCTCTTCTGTTTGGGCGAGTCCCACAATATCCGGACTTGCCAAATTTGTAGGGATTTCACTCCCCAAACTCTTCGCAACCGCTCCGCGAGACTCAAGTCTTTTTGTTGGGAGCAGTCTCTGCGGGCGATAGACGAGACCTCCACTTCCAAGATGGCCGACAAGAAGACGACCACGCCATCGACGGTATCGGCGGCTGCCGTTCCGTCCACCTCGTCGGTATCGGGCTCGGTACCGGCGAAACGCCGATCTCGGCGTTACCGAGGATCCCAAAGCTGTCGGCGGCTGCCAAGTCAGCTAAAGGATCCTCGACGGCGAGGAAGGCTGAGGCTCCCCTTACGGAGACGCCTGCAAAAAAGCGCCCTGCTCCGGACGGAGGCAAGGGCAAGGAGAAGGAGAAGAAGAAGAAGAAGAAGGAAAAGAAGCGCTCCCCGGCTGGGGACGCTCAACCTCCTACTCCTCCTCCTACTCAGCAGCCTTCCAAAGGGCGAGGCGAGTCCGTCGACCTCTCGGAGGATGAGATCGAGGACGTTCCCCAACAGCGCCCGGACTCGCCTGTGGCAGACCCTCCAACCCTGGTGGAGGAGCGCCACCGCCCTCTTAGCCGTCGCAGGTCGGCCGACCTGCAGCAGAGAGAGCCCTCTGCTTCTCCGGAGCGGCGTTCGACCTCCTTCAGGTCCCGGTCCCGCTCTTCCGAGCGTCCGGTGGCCTCGCCGCCTCCGAGGGAGACAAGAGAGGAACAACCTCGCTCGTCTGCCTCCAGATACACCTCGGCGTCCTACGTGGCCAGGTACGCGAGGGAATCTGAGTGGAGAGAGCGCCCGGCCTCCTATCGGTCGCATTCGCCATCGTACCGGGATCGGTACCATCGTGGCCCGAGTCGCTGGGAGACCTTCCGGAGGTCCCGGTCACCTCGTCGACAGCGCGAATCGCGCTCGCCTAGAGGGGACGAGGCTCGGTACCGTCGACGCCGAAGCCGATCTCCGTCGGACCGCCGCTCCTTCAGCCGCTCTCCCTCCCCTCGATATCATAGGGCGAGGGAGCCTTCACCACGGTATCGGGCGATATCGCCACCTCCTAGGGTCACGGCAACGGCGACGCGCCCTACGGAGTCGGTGGTGACTGAGCGGGCTACGACGACGTCAGCCTGCCAGACTACCCCGGTCACCACCAAGAGGGTGAAGTCCGTGGTCAGCCATCCCAAGCGGGACGCTGCTGCTACCACCGCCCCGGCTGCGGAGAAGCCTAGGAAGGCAACTCCTGCGGCGACTACGAAGGAGCCGGAGAGCGAGCGGCGAGAGGACTCACCGAGCTCGGAGTCGTACGACTCGAGTGCGGAGTCTGAGGTGTCTGAAGCGGCCTCTCAGGAGTCTCCTCCGTTGGGATTCGGGGACCCGATCCCAGATTCTGCTCCAGAGGACGTCCACCAGTTCTCTGCGATGCTGCTCCGCATGGCCACTACCCTCGGCCTTAAGATCGCCGATGCGGAGCCGGAGGATGACGATCCAGCCTTCTCCGTTTTCGAGGAGAAGCGACCTTCCACGGCCCCGCTGCCTCTCCTGCCCCGGGTATCCAGACTGGTGAAGGCCGCCTGGGATAGACCGGCCTCGGCTCAGCCGATACCGCAGCGGTTAGAACACCTCTACAGGGTGCAGAAGGATAACGCCGGTTATCTATTTAATCACCCTGCACCGAACTCTGTGGTCGTCGAGTCCGCGCAGACGAAAGGCTCCGGCAGGCAACACACCACCCCGCCGGACAAGGAGGGCAGGAAGTTGGACGCCTACGCAAGGAGGTTCTATTCGGCTGCCTCCTTGCAGATCAGGCTGTCCAACACTCAGGCTTGCCTCGCGGCATACCTGAAGAAGGTGCTCGATCGCCTGCAACCAGCGATGGAAGCGGTACCGGAGGACATCCGCCAAGCCTCCTCCGTGATCTTCAATGAGGCTATCTCCATCGCTCGGCACCAGATGGCCTCCTCCCGGCACGCAGTGGAGATCGCCTCCCGGGTCATGGCGGGATCCGTCGGCCTCCGCCGCCATGCTTGGCTTCGACCGGCCGACATCCAGGAGGACACCAGAAGGAGGATTGAAGATCTCCCCTTCGACGGTGAAGGCCTATTCAATTCGTCCACAGACGAAGCTTTGGACAATCTCGTCAAGGCGAGACTGACCGCAAAAAAGATTGGGCTGCAGCCGGCCACGCAGACCCGCAGGGCCTCCACCTTCCGACCATCCTGGCGACGATCTTCCACCTCGTCGTTCCAGCGTTCGGCCCATTCTGGACAGTCGAGACCGTCCTCCGGCTCATCGGCCAGACGCACGATTAGGCGGCGCCCGCCTTCGTCGAAGAAGCTCCTCCGAGACAAAGTCTCGGTTTTGACGTGTCTGGCAGGACCCACCAATACCCACTCTTCAGCCTACCATCAGCGCTCGGAGACCGACCGACTCTCGCTCGACACCTAGCGGAGTGGCAGTATGTCACTACGGACTCTTGGGTACTTTCCATCGTCCGTCTTGGCTACGCCATCGAGTTTCTCGAATTCCTCCTCGCGGCGTTTATTACTCCACGCCGTCGAGTCCGGCCCTCCTGGAAGAGATACAATCCCTCCTCCAAAAAGGGGCGATCGAGCGGCTCCCGCAAGAGGCCAAGACCACCGGCTTCTTCTCCAGGTACTTCACGGTACCGAAAGCCGACGGTACCCTCCGGCCGATCCTAGACCTCAGAGGGGTGAACTACTACATCCGCCCCAAGAGGTTCAAGATGGTCACGATACCGTCGATCCTACCCTTCCTACATCGAGGGGACTGGTTCGCCTCCATCGATCTCCGAGACGCATACTTCCATATCGCCATTCGCCCGCAGCACAGACGGTACCTCCGCTTCGCAGTCGACGACACCTGTTACCAGTACAAGGTGCTGCCGTTCGGACTCTCGACTGCCCCAAGGGTCTTCACCAAGTGCATGGCCCCGGTGGTATCCTACCTGCGGACGAAGGGCGCTTCCGTCTTCCCCTACCTCGACGATTGGCTGTTGGTGGCGTCCTGCAAACAGAGACTTTACCACGACGTCCACGTGACGTTGTCACTCCTGACCCGCCTTGGTCTACGAGTGAATCCGAAGAAGTCCCACCTCGAGCCGGCGAGGGTCTTGGACTTCATCGGGGCGACGCTCGACTCGACCTCCGCCAGGGCGTACCTACCAGAGTCTCGAGCACAAACCTTGATCCGGGCCGCCGCTCACGCTCGTACGGCCCCGACGTTATCTGCGAGAAGCGTCCAGCAGCTCTTGGGCTACATGGCTGCGACGACCGCTGTGACATATCTCGCCAGGCTGAGAGCAAGACCTCTTCAACACTGGTTTGTCCGCATATTCGACCCCCTGCGAGACGAACAGACACTCCGACTGCAGCTGCCGGGAGACGTCCGCTCATCCCTCCGATGGTGGCAGTCGCGACGCAATCTCATGTCAGGGATGCCTTTCCAACAGCCGACACCGAAGGTGACGGTAACGACCGACGCCTCCCTGTATGGATGGGGTGCCCACTGCGGCGATCTCAGAGTCCGCGACAGATGGACCGACGACGAGACCGCTCTCCATATCAACGCGCTGGAGCTGCTCGCCGTCTGGAAAGCCCTACGGGCGTTCCGCCATGCCGTGGCGGGGCGCACGGTCCTGATTCTGACGGACAACACCACCGCCGTCTGCTACATCAACAGACAAGGTGGGACTCATTCCACGACCCTGCTCGACATCGCGCTCGGCCTGTGGGAATGGTGCATTCGCCTGCACACGCATCCCGTGGCGGTTCACCTGGCCGGGCAGGAGAACACCACGGCAGATGCCCTCAGCAGGGACACCTCATCCCATCACGAATGGTCTCTCTCCGGAGAGGCGTTCAGACTGATTCGGACCGCTGGGGCGAACCATCGATCGACCTCTTCGCGACCAGGGAAAACGCGAAGTGTCGCCGATTCTGTTCCAGAGCGGGCCACGATCGTGCCTCCATCGGGGACGCTTTCCAGTTTCCGTGGACCGGGGAACTCCTCTACGCGTTCCCGCCGTTCCCGCTGCTCGGCCGGACGATATCGAGATCCTCGCCGACCGAGCCGACGCGATCCTGGTAGCCCCGTACTGGCCGAGGCAACATTGGTTCGCACCCCTGCTACAAGCTGCGCGAGACGACCTGCTCCGGTTGCCACCGACACCGGACCTGCTCTCCCACTCCGGCGGCCGAGTCCTCCATCCGGACCTGCCACGCCTGGCCCTCCATGCCTGGAGGATATCGCACTAGACGATCCCGTGCTCGGTACCGTCCTCGTCGCGGCCAGGAAGGAATCCACCCGTCGCAACTATCAATACAAGTGGCGACGCTTCCTGACCTTCGCTAACGAGAGGAGTGAGCCGGTATCGCCCGCGGGGCTCTCGACCGTCCTGCACTTCCTCCTGCACCTCCGGCAACAGGGCCTGGCGTTTCCATCCCTGAAGGTGTATCTCTCCGCGATCGTGGCATACCAACCGCCACGATCTGCTGCCTCGGCCTTCTTCAGGAACGATACCGTTAAGCGGTTCCTGAAGGGACTTCACCATCTCTACCCGCCGGTATCGCCGCCGCTACCGCCGTGGTCCCTCTCGCTGGTGCTCTCGCAGTTGACGAAGCCGCCCTTCGAGCCGATGGCGACCTCGGATGACAGGCTCCTGACAATGAAAACCGCCTTCCTGGTAGCGGTGACCTCAGCGAGGCGAGCGGGTGAGATCACAGCTCTTCGTTCCGATGAGCCCTTCATGGTTTTCCACAGGGACAAGGTGGTCCTGAGACCTGACATCTCGTTCCTGCCAAAGGTGGTGTCCAGTTTCCATCTCAACCAGGACATCATCCTGCCTGCCTTCTTCCCGAACCCGACGACACCGTTGGAGCGGCCCTCCACTCCCTGGACGTGCGTCGGGCATTGGCTTTCTACAAGGACAGGACTGCTTCCTTCCACAGACGCCGCATCTCTTTGTTTGCTATGGGCGACGTCGGAGGGGCCTAAAGTGTCCACCCAGCGCTTCTCCAAGTGGGTGGTAAGGACTATTGAACTGGCGTATGAGCTCGCGAGGAAGCCTCCGCCAGTCCTGCTTCGAGCCCACTCCACCAGAGCTGTGGCTACTTCTGCGGCCCTCCTGCGAGGAGTTGACCTGCATGAACTCTGCCGTGTGGCGACCTGGTCCCAACCATCGACCTTCGTGCGCCACTACAGGCTCGACTGCCGGTCGCGCAGAGATGCCCGGTTTGGACGTGAGGTGTTGGCTTCCGTGCTGTAGGACCTGACCCGCCGTCCGACCGGTAAGCTACACAGTCTCCTAGTGTATGAAGGCACAGAGACCACGAGAAGAAGAACAGGTTGCTTACCTGTAACTGTGGTTCTTCGAGTGGTCATCTGTGCCATCATACACACCCGCCCTTCCTCCCCTCTTTCTCAGGTCCCTGTAGGTTCTACGGCGGACGACAGAACTGAGGAGAGACCGTTGCTCGGCGGGAGGAGCATGCGCAGTACCGGCGTGGGGAGGGGTTCCCGCCAAGCGAACAAGCTCTAGAAGTTTCCGAACGCTACCGCGCAGGCGCTAAAGCTCCTAGTGTATGATGGCACAGATGACCACTCGAAGAACCACAGTTACAGGTAAGCAACCTGTTCTTACCTTTTGACTTATGGTGACGCTATGAATGTCATAGGGGTTCTTAGGAAGAGTACCCAGAAGTGACTTGCCATTGCCTTCCTCTGAAATACAGACTCCAGCACCTGGTCTTTGTTGGCAGTCTCCCATGCAAGTAGTGACTCAGTTGTTAAAACATAGAACGTACCACTTTGTTCCCCATAAGGAAGTCAAAAACCACAGCCACAATAGTGGAGCAGTTGAACAGGACTTTAAAATCACAAGAGCAGGAAGATATTTCACAATCTCCACCTGTGAATTACATCTCTACAGGTTCTCATGAGAGCTCAGGCAACAAAAGCACATATTTAAAAGCCTGAACTGTGAACTCTAACACAGGAAACTCAGGTTCAGATATACAATGGCACAAAAGCATGCACCTAGCTTCTCAGGTCCTATTTTTGGAAGGATGGGTGATAGCAGAAAAGTTGGCCAATAGGAATGCTCCTTACACATTGAGATATAGCATATACAGAATGAATTGTCAGCATAGAAAATACCCTTTTATACTACACTGTTATAGCACTATAATTTCACTTTGACTATCTTGACTGCATCCTATGAAATCCTGGGATTTGTAGTATGCTGAGGCATTACAGGTCTCTGTCTGAGAATTCTGAATGCCCCTCCCTACACTGCATATATCAGGATTCCATAGGATGTTGCCATGGCAGTTAAAGTGGAATCACAGTGCTATAACTGGGTAATGCAGATGGATCCCAGGTCTGGAAATTTCCTTCTGCTGCACAGGGCAGTGTGCTCAGCGCCTTCCTGAGCTATTCCCAGGTTGTGGAACTCCTTTGAAAGTTCTGTCCGTCTTCCTGTTGTCCTTCTCCCTATTCAAGGGCAACTGGCCATCTGCGAAAGTCAGGACTTTTAATTTTGGGATACTTTGTAATTATTAATTACTATTGTTTTAGTTTCTTTGCTTTTACAAGGAGATAAATTCAATCATATTTTAATATTATAACTTTTAAAATCATATTTTCATATTATAACTAACTATTTTATTTATAGTTGTTTTAATCCTATTGTGAACCACCTTGTGTTCCTGTTGTGGGGCAAGGTGAGATATAAATCAAACATCTGGAACTGTCACATTCTATCTTACGGTGGACACTCAAGTGGGATAAACAAACTGGAAATCTGCGAGGGAAGACTCAGGAGTAATCTGTTCTGGGAGAATATAAAACAGACGTAGCAACATACAGTATGACCCCCTTATCCACGGATTCATTATCTGCTGATTCAGTTATCCGTGGTTGGCTCCCTGCCACCGTCATCACGGTGGTGGTGGGCAGGAGAAAAGTGGGATCGCACCCCTTGTTGCCCCTTGCTCCTCGCCCCTCGCCCTGTCCCGATCACCCTGGCGGTGGGCAGGAAAGAGGTGAGAGGTGCACAATCGCCCCCCCTCGCCACCTCCTGCCCCTTGCCCTGGGACCGATTGCAGCAGCGGCAGGCAGGAAAGGAGCAAGGAAGGCGATTCCGCTTTCTCGCCACCTCAATTGGCGGGGGGCAGGCGGGGGACAGGGCATTGGCTCCTATCCACAGATTTCAGTATCCATGGGGGGGCAAACCATTCCCCCACAGATATACAGGTCCTACTGTACAGTAAAGATGCCCTTGGAAAACCTGGCAGGGGCCATGGGAGCAGCCAAGGGACATCTAGAGGAGTGGAACTGTCCATAGCCGCATCTTTATTCCCAAGAGTTACCTGTTCTGTTCCTAACAATAGCATTAATATTATATAGGTGGTTTTTTTTTTTTTTGGCAAAGTATGTCCTCTGAGGCAGAAATCAGGCCTATTGGCCTAAGTGGGTGCGGGTGGAGTGGGGTTGCCAGAGCTCCCACCGCCTGTAGGTTATGGGGCAGGGAAGAGAATTCCTTCTTGAATCACCACCAGCATACATACCCAGCTAGTTACCCTGAAAGATGGCATCTCCCTACATGGACCCACCAGAGTTAAGATCCTTGGGGAGTCTTTCTCTCACCACCATCACGGGACCACCTGGTGAGGACATGGGAGAAAGAGCCTTCTCAGTGGGTGCTCTCAGCCTGTGAAATTCCCTTCTATAAGAGCCTGGTCTGTCCTGCCTCTGCTGTTGTTTTGCCAGCAAAGACCTTTTATAGTCAAACAGGTTTGCATGATTAATTGGTTGCTGAGAGTCTTTTATGGTTTGTGTGTGTTGTAGTTTTAACTTTATTGTCCCTTTTTAAAAAAATACTTTAAAAAAATTTAATGATGTGTTAAATATTTTTTAAACAGGCTTTTATTTTTATTATCAGCTTTTTAACCTTTATATTGGTTTTGTAAGCCTTTGTAAGCCATGTTGGGTCCCATGCTGGGAGTATGGCAACATATATATAAAACACCCTACTATAACACATCTCTTTAAAAATAGAACCATAACAGAAACTCTGGGGTAGCAAGTATCATCTCTATGGACTGATACCTGGACTAGAAACAACAAGCCATGTATCAAGTTCCTGCCCTAGTTTTACCAATAGCTGAGTGCACCTGACTCTGTTTCCAAGCCATTATCTCAGTTACTTTTTTAAAATGACAGCACTGTCTTGTCCCTGAATTACAGAAGTGATTCAGAGCAGTTGTCCTAGGGCTGCAGTCAGCTTGGGATTCCTTGTTTGTACAGGAAAACCCCACCTTTTGACATGTTACCTGATGACTTGCTCTTCTGATACTTCCAAATTAAGGACAAGTTCCATTAATTAGACAGACATTCTGCTCTTTGATCAGTTCTTCTTGCCTACAGAGGCTCACTTGGAACCGCTTGTACATGCTTGCTACTTGCAAAGCTAGCTGAGAAGGGGAAAAAGGCAATAAGCCAGCTGAGAAACTTCGCAAGCACTCGGTCGGTCCCAAGTGAGCCTCCATAAGTCCTTCATGCTCCCTATGGTTACAGTACATGGGTTCTGCTTTTCAACCAATTCCATTTTCTGACAGTGCTCCGGTCCCTAACCTGTGAGATAAGTGGAAGAATCCTGTACTCATAACTACCAAGTTAACAAAGCACATTTCCTAATTGTTACTCCACGCTTGATTTCTTCAGATTTGCGTTGAATTTGATTCTGACTCATTAACAAGCATATCACATGTTTAATGAAATATAAAGGACATGTTTTATTTCTAGTCACCAACTTATCAATGTATACATATATTCCATGTCATAAATCAAATACATTTTCAGAACTACAGAGGCATTCAACATTGCACATGATTTTAAAAGTGATCAGTAGCACAAGTGAATTAGAGATTGTAAACAAAAGCAGCATCCATTGATTACTTCAATCATTACTATCCTTTTAAAAATAATTGTCTTGTCATATTCATTTTATTCAGTGGTCACACAATACATTTTAAAATAGTAGTTGCCACTTCTTCCATCCAAATAGGATGCTTGAACTCAAAACAGTACTAAAATCTAATACACTGTTTGCACAGCAATTCAACACAAAAATGAAATAAACAGCATTTAGGTGGAAAGTTGCAAAATGTTTCACAGGAACATGTTCTCTGAGTACAATGCCAGTTATTTCTCAATTGCTATGATGTGATCCAAGCAGCCTTCTATTGCTAATATTTGGATCTGAAGCTAAGAGTGCTGTGTAAACTTTGAATGGAAGAACTATTATCCTCGTAGAACTGGCATTTATAAGCAACCTGTAGCTCTCTAGCCCATACAAAGCCAATTTAAAAAGCAAAAAGTGAAATTTTGTGCAAACCAGTAAACAATTTCATACAATTCTTGCACTTAAAAACATAATTTTGAAATCATAATTTAAAATTACAAATAACAAAAATTAAATAAGAATCTTCAACACAATACAAAACTAGGTAATCACACAAATAGGATTTAGTAGAAAATACATATATATTTTATCTGGCAAAAGAAAGTGAGCTATTTGTACCTCTTTCTTTTAAGGCTTGATCTACCTATACTTCTTAATACCGGGTGGACACATCTTCATGAAAAGGCTGGTCCATTACTGTCATACAGAACAGTGAAGCCAATTGGAAGAGCTCAGAAGGCTGTTTCCTGCCCCCCAAAACCTTGACCTGGGTGGCCAGATCAGTGGACAGGAACCTTGCCTCCTCAAGATCTTTTGGACTAGAGGTTCCACAATACATGCTGGGCAGTGTTGTTGGAAACTCTAGGCCAAAATATCTGGAGATCCAAGATTCTCTGCTCCAGTATATATGAATTCCAGAATTCCGGTGGTGCAGCAAAATATTTCCGAAAAGGAAACATGCAGCATCTAGATGTTGTTGGACTGCAATGACCATAAGCTCAGAGTAGCACTGCTGTGAATGACAGGAGCTGATGACCAACAACATCAACAGTCACTTGTAAACTGTTTTTGCTTGAACCATTTGTCTCCAGCAATAAATGAGCTGAAAAAGCCCATGGCAAATACTAGCAAGCAATTTCAAAATTATTCTCTACTGATCCTGTTTCAACAAGCAGCAGATGCATACTTGCAATCCAGGGGCTGGATCCAGATCTCATCACACTAGTTGCAGACCCACTGAAAACAATGGAACATTCATAAGCTGAATGCAGTGCTTGGAAATGTTATTTTAGCAGTACAAATGCCACAGTTGCCCAGCCAGCATACCCACTTTCCATTCTGATTGGTGTGGGATTGGGAAAAGCGTGGTTGAAAAAAGGTAACTGTTCTTAGCTCTGAGTTGGATGAGTCTGCTCTTAGTACAACTAAATCAGGATCCAACCCCATGTTAAGTATTTCCTATCTGTAAAGAAAGAGAAGATGTATTAAAATAGTGTGCTGAAGAGATTTGCAGAGGTGATTACTGAGAACTCCTCTTGTTCATCACCTTGCAATTTAGTCCAGCTACTAACACAGCCAGTACTTTTATGTTTAAATATTAAACAATAGTTTAACGTTGTATATCTCAGCATATGTGCCACAGCAAGACTGCAGAAATCACACCCTGCATGTCCAGGGTTTGCTGAGACAAAAATGTCTTAGATAATCACTTCAAAACCTAAAAAGACATTGATAGTACTGTTATAAATATTAAATAAATGATAAATACTGTAGTACCAAAGAATTTAAGGATTTAAAGGCCAAATTGAAGAGCTGAAGTTTTCTTTAAAAAGATAAATAAATAAAAATAAATAAACCTAATAAATAAAAAAAATAAACATACACAATCTAGTAGGTGACACTCAAAAGGCTTTTCCACTAGAAATTTGGCGATCAAAATAACTTAAGGGTTTTCCATGCAAGTGTTGAGTTGCCATTATAGGCAGACCATATTTGCTGAAGTTCATCCAAACTTGTCATGTTAGAAATTCTTTCTTAAAAAATGTTTCATAAGAAGTATTTTAGATGAGCCAATTCCAAATGCTTGATATCTGGATAGCAAATGTATGAATTGTACACTACCAGAGCAGGAAGACTGAAGACTAAAAAGACAAAAGACTAAAAAGCAGTTGCTAGAGGATATGTCAGTCTCTGAGTATGTCAGGGCTTTAAAAACTACAAGAACAAGAAAGTCGGTGTTGAGAATTTGACAAAAATTAAGAATTTTGCCAAATTGATAGAAGTTCGTAACATATGTTTGGAAGAACCTCAGAAATTTGGGGTAAAATTCAGTACTAACTGTGGGCTACAATGATAAAAGATTAATTTCAATAGCATGAGTATCATCCATGTTATTTCTTATAGAAAGAAAATGGCGGAGAAGAACACCAATAAGCCAGTAAAAAACTGGCTCTTCTATTGCTACCAGAGTTTTAAAAACCTGTTTTATTCTATACCACTTTCAATAAAAAATATTATAAAATATTTAAAAACAAATAAATAATAACATTTAGCAGTCCTCTCATCGGAGCAGATCCATCAGAAAAAGAGCACCTATCTCCCTTTAGTCTGCATCTTAGGTGAAAAAACAGCCAGTCAGAACTGTTCTCCCACCCAAGATCTCCTGGAAGAGTTCTCCATGTCACCCTTTATATTAGACAATGCAGTGGTTTAGTGCTCGTGTAATTATATCCATGAACATCATGAATTTGCGGAGGACAAGATAGCTTCCAATTTCTCTTTGAACATGCACAAAGGTAGGCTGGGCCTCTGTTTGTGGGTAGGTGACAACAGGCAGACTACTTTCCTCTATCTGCAAAAAAGAAAGACCTCACATTAGTATGTAACCCGACAATGAGCAGAACCTGTCTTTCCTGAAGAATGGAAATAAGTTTAAATGTGATGTAAGCCCAACTACCCCATCCCATTCAATTTCAGAAAGACCACCTGGAATTTGACAAGGTCTCTAAAAAGATGTCACACACACATTCAGATAATGAAGATGTATCTCTTGTTTTTTAGGACAGTGATCCCACACCCTCCAACATTTCACAGATGAAAACTAGGACACATGTGGCCAAGCAACATAAGAGTGTGGTTAAGATGGCAGAAGTTACTACTGAGGAAGAGCACACAAACCAGGATAGGTTGCAGCCGTTTGTTTTTGCCTGAGCCTACCGGGAAGGGCGTAATAGTAGTAGTAGTAGTAGTAGTAGTAGTAATAATAATAATAATAATAATTCCTCCCTCCTCCCCACTCCTGGCTGAGCCAACTGAGTGCACACTACTTTTGTGCTTTGAGCTCAGTTTGCAGGAATTAAAGCAGGCTGGGGAAAAGTGGGAGGAAAAGAGAGAGGGATGTTTTAAAAGCAGCTGAAAAAGTTGGAATGACAGAGGATTAATTGGGACAGCTGGAGAGTATGTGATCCTCTTAGCCATCATGACAGACAAATGCAGTGAGAAAATACCCCTTTTAGTGACAAGTGGGTTACTTCTAGCTATGTGCACAGTTGGTCAAGAGCTATAGGTAGTAACTAGAAGGCCCTTTTTCCAGATGAAGTGAAGAGGAATGAGGTCTGCTGTAAGTTGCTTGCTCCTTAAAACTGGTTCTGCAAGAGGAAGTTGCTCAGAAAGGATGTTAATGGCTGAGCCACTAAAGCAGATATAAAATTCTTAAGCTCTCTTAGACTCCCACATTGAGCCTCATGGGAGCTGATTCTCTGTGGATAGCTGGATCAAGTGTATTGAAACTCAAAACTTGGAAAAATTGTTTTCTGGACTACAGCTCCCAGACTCCTTCAGTCAGCACAGTCTGTGGTCATGCTGTGTGAGGGGTCCTAGAAATTATGGTCCAAAAAGGTAACTTTTCCAATCTCTTCTGGGTCTACAGTGAGCAAGAGTTGAGATCTTTCATTCCTATTAGGACAGAGAGCAACTAGCAGATGAAGTCACATCTTTATTCAGCCTAATGCACTAATTTTAGCAAGCAGCTGTGTGGATGACCTGCTCCTTGGAACTTTTCGTCCCAACATTTCCGCTCCTTTGCTAGAGCTGGAGGATCTCCACCTAATTCCATTACTCATAACATTCTTTCCTCTTCCCAACCTAATTTAAGCAAGTTGTATACCAGTCTCTCACCTGCAGTTGGATGTTGGTGGACAGGTTTGAGGCATCCAGCTGGAGGCTGGTCACTCTGTCGGCATACTTCGGTAGGATCTGTTTAATGTGTGAGAGGTAACCGTAGTAGGTGTGCAGGCCTGCCCGCAACTGCTTGAAACAACCTCCCTGCAAGAAAAGGATTTAAAAAGGGGAAGGAAGAAAAGTTAATGCTTGTCTTTCTCTGGTGAGACCTCTCCCTCCACCCAAGTTCTCTGTCCAGTGGGAGAACTATTTAGCCTAGAAACCACAGCTCTGGAGTGTTGAATGTGGTTTGGAAAGCTATTTAAAATGTTTATAGAACACCCTAAATAAATAAAATAAAGGGCAGTTAACAAATGCAGATTATAAAGTGGTTGATACTGCTTAAAAACAGAAGAGCTTTGACCAGAGTGGTGGGGGGATGTCAGCATAGGGTGGGAAAGAGAGAGAGAAATGTGTGCCTGAACATAATTCAGTGAAAATGATGTCTCAAAGCAGTTTCAGCTTTTAAATTATGGCATATCTGATATAGGGGTGAGTAGTTAACCTATCACACTGACTTCCTATGATGACATATGAGAAGTAGCCCGGTTGGGACAGACGTGCATTAAATTGGTTTGGTACTGAGTGCGAAGAACACAGAAATGAAATGGGAATACTATCAAATTGGTAGAACACTCAGCTTCAACCCATCCCTGTCAAAGAACAAGCTAAAAAGAGACTGTAAATTGATATATAAAAGACAGAAATATTAATTAGGTTATATGAGGTGAATGCAAGGAAAGAACTTCCCCATAAGCAGGCAAGAATTTTATTTTGTGCAAAAAACTGGTGGTTATGTTGCTACTCCAGCCTTCTCTTCAGTGCCACTTCATATGCTGTGTGGCTAGATAGTTACGAAATATTTGCTGGGAAAACAAATAAGGGAATTTCCCTTGAATGCTGTTATCAGTGATATTTAGTTAGCTATTTGGTAATATTCCTCTGGAAGGGTGAATACAAACTAGTACAAGATCATCACGCTAGACTCTGACATGCCCCCCCCAAAGTTGGGGGATGGGTGCACAAAATCAGTTCTGTAGGTCTGAATGTTCCAATGTCCCTTTGGTCCCATATTCCAAAATGTTCCCATCAATCCCTGTTTGTAGAAACTGTAGCAGGGAAAAGACAGTTTCAGATCTGGAGCCTAGGCTTCTCAGTTGCACCTACTCTTTCTGTTTAGCTGTGTGCCTAATCTAATCTAATCTTCTCCTCTCAGAATTCTTTCCAACTTGCTAACTCATACCTTAAAGCTTTCAAAAGTGCTGAGCCAGGATTGCAAAATTAGATCCCCATGATGATTTATTTCCCTCTAGTTCAATTACTATGAGAAACTTCCTCCCCTGCTATTCCCACCCCCATTTTTAGTAACTAGGATCAGGAAACTACATAGCATGAATCAGCATTATCCAAGGTCTAAAAAAAATGAGTAAGACTTGCAAAAATCACACTATCAGTGATTCCCCCTCCTCTATTCCATGCTTTACTGTGATGGATTTATTGGTAAGGAAACAAAAGGCAGTAATTTATGGTAAAGTTGTGTGGAGAATGACAAACAGGTTAACTAATATGTGGGTCACTGTTCCTGGCTAACTGCAGCATAGCAGGTCTCTTGCCATCTGTGGATTGTGAAAACTCATTTATGACTATCACTCACTGATCAAGCAGTTGTTCTCTCACTATTGCCACCTGTAACAGTGTGGTAGCAAGAGTGGACTGGGCCTCCTTCTAGCCTTACCTGGAGACCTGCAGTATTCTCTCTTGGTCTCCAAGCTGAGTACTAACAATGTCTGATCTGGCTTAACTTCTGAAACCAGATGGGATTGGGTATGTTCAGGGAGATATGGTGGTGCTTAAACCCTAAAGGAGCTGCTTAGATAAGCTGCTGTTTAAATAGATGGCAGCTGCTACTCACCATATCACAGGCTGATTTCTGGCAGTGGGAATGGTCTACTTGCTCAATGCCCAGAAATCCCTGCATGAAGAGAAGCTGATCATCAGTACCGAGATTGAGATCTGTACGCTGTGAGTGGGAGAGAGAGGAGAAAAAAAGGAGTTGTAGTTAGAACAGATAGTGGCCCAGTACAGATAAACAGGTTGCTTAAAATACACATTGCGTGGCAAATCCTTCTCTCTACCACACAACACCCATGCTTTTCTCTTTTTTTGCAATACTCTAAGGTCATGGTGGTATGATACTAAGTGACTAGATCAGTTTTTTAAAAATATTTTCAGAGTTGCCCTTTTCCCTAGAAACCTCCCAAGGGTATTTAGCACTCCTGATAGAACAAGAGATTCATAGTAAATGAGTGTACCTCACAAGTGACTGAGCTTTTTCTGTGAAATAATTTGGAATGCACTAGTGAAAATGGAGAAGATAGGTGAACAGGAGGATTCTACAAGGCTGAACTGTTACAGATACAAAATTCAGGACTCATAGCTCTTGTCTTGAATTTAACAGACAAATCCTATCACCCAATTTCTCTTTCCTACAACAGTAAGCTGGGGTGTGAAGTGCATGGACACAGGACCTGCTGATAGCTTCGAAGCCAAAGACGACTGATGAATGCAACTTCCAGTGGTCAGAAGAGAGCACTTTAACTGCATAACTCCTTCCCTGAAACTGAAGAGTCACTCTTTTTGTCTACAACTCCTATAATCAAGCAACCAATTTGGCCACTTTTTATCCTCTTTATAAGTAACAAAATCAGAATAGTGCAACAGTAACCAAATATCAAAGCTATGTGTAAGCTGACCGAGTTGTCTAATTTTTATCAGTTGTACTAGAAAACAGCTTTTTGGGTACTGGATTTAGATAGCCTCGACCCCATTTTTTTTCTTAAGGAACTAAATTCATAGGTCCTTTTTATATCCCTTTCTCATTTACCACAGAACACCAAAATACTATCCACCCTGTCTTTGCCTACCCAGTTGCGCAATCCAGACTAAAGAACTTGTAGTTATTTAAAAGGTTGCAAATGACTAGCAAGAAACTCCTGTTGTAGTGCAGTTTTGCTTTCAGATTAAGCAAAATCCAGACTGAAGCAGTATGAAATGCATTTCATTTTAATTTGACAGATCTAGTCAAACTGGCCTGCAAAAGGAAGCCAAGGAGAAGGCCAGCCCTTTGCCAGTTTGTGTTTTCAAATTTATTTGTTCTTTTTGTTAATGAATGACCTTTCTGGGTTGGCAAAAACTCACAGATGCTGGGAAATGTGAAACCAATGCATTTGCAGAGATTAAATAGGGTCTTGACCAAGTTCACAATGCTAGGAAAAGAGAAAGCTCCACTCTGTATGGGGTTAAGACTTTTTGGAGGAGCAAGCTGTAATTTATAGGAAATGGCTGGAAGAGGAGTCCCATGGCTGAATGACTTGCCAACTATTTTGTTTATCTGAGAACTCCGCTGGGCGGGAACAAGTTAGTTATTTTAAGTCATGTTTGCCCAAGTACGCAATCAAGAGTGGTACACTAGCACCTCTCAGGATATGGTTGTTTTCCCAATAATTACAGATGTCAATATGTAATGGAGGTACATGGGAGTTTTTCCAGGACTGGTTATCAGTCTTGTTCAACTCTAGAGGTTTTCACCATTTGGTCTATTAGATGTTTTGGCTTTCAACTCCCAGAACTCCCAGTCAGCATGGCCAATAGTCAGGGATTCTGGGAGCTGACGTCCAAAATGTCCATGAACCTTGAAGGTTCCAAACCACTGTTCAAACCAAGATGGACACTCTGTTAGGATGATTGCCAATTGATTTTTGTCTTTCGAGATGTTCAGTGCTTTCTTCAACTTATTTGAAATGTGGGCAATAGGCTAAGAATACCTATAGCTGGTCTCCTGAACCTTTTAGTAACAACAGTCCCTGGCATCTTTCTAGATATGCTATCTGAAGCAGAGACTAGTGACACCAACTTTCAGGATCTCTCTTCGTTTTTGATAATGAAGATGATTTGAACACTCCCCAACCCTGCCGCTTAACCCTATGATAGTTAACAAGCTTCATGCTGCTCTGTCACAAAAGAACAAAGTAACCTGAAAACCAACGTATTATAGTATCCATAGACTATAGACTATAATCCACTTCATCATGTGCATCTGATGATGCGGATTCAAGTTCATATAAATTTGCACCTTAATTTAGTTTTTACAGTTATATGGAACTCTTTATAACTCTGGTTAAGAATCTCTACCCATTGCCTTTTAAATCCTTACTGCGGTCACTGTAGATGTGCAGTGCCATCAGTACACTTACAACACCTAACTCAACTTCTCCTCATCTCATTCAGATGAGCAATGAGGTGGTGGACTGGTGTTTGAGGTAAACAATGGACTAAATCAAGTCAGTAGAAGTTCTCAGAAGTTCTACTAAGTAGGTGGATCAGCTGAACAACAAAATGATTCTCAACCTATTCTGGACAGAGTTCTACTCATGCTAGAGCAGGTGCAGGGAACCACTGACCATCCATATTTTGTCAGCCCTCATCAACAGTTGCGCTACCTGGGACTAATGGGAGTTGGAATACAAAAACAGCTGAAGGGTCACAGTTTTCGTTGTCCCAGCACTGACAGATGAGAGGCATTGTTTGGGCTGGGAGATGTGGTGATCCATCCTGCACTGATATTGAAGCCCTACATAGCTTTTGAGGCACAAAAGCCCCTTTTTACCAACTTAAGCCACTGTTCTATTATACCTGGGCTGCCTTTGTTTGCCAATGTTCAGATGTTGCTGCTGATCTCCTAGTCAGACTGGCTATTTAGGGAGCATCTTTTTGTCAGTTTTTGATCAGTAAACCAGTACATTTCGATACACTTGATAGTTTGGGCAGATTTATCTGAGGGGCTGCCTTCCCCACACATAGTCCTATCTACTATTGGTGACCAGCCCATCTCCAGGTCCTTTCTGATACTAGGCAAGTAGTGACTCAAGAGGAAATCTTTTCCATTATGGCATCCTGCCTAATTAGCATTTTCTCTCCAGAGCCTTGCCTGATGCTAAAGGGACCTTAGAGTCTCCCACCATGTCATCTAGAGGATTTTAATTTAGTGGCCCTGAGAGTAGTTTTGTTGGTTTCACCTTTTCCCATCATTTTCATGTTCTGTCTGCTTTGTAGTTTACACATTGTTCTGATAAGTTTTACAATTCTGTGACCAATGCAACCTGTTGTGAAATGGGAAGGCAGCATGAAGAAGCGCTGGAACAAAAATAAGCAGTTGAGGGAATTAAATCCAGTGTTAGTCCTATTCAGATTGAAATCAATGGGACTTAAGTTAGTTGAGAGCAATGAAACTTATTCATTTCAACAAATCTACTCTAATTAGGGCTGACCTTTACATGCCCAATATTTACCCCTTTCCCCTTTAGCTCACCATTAACTCCTTCAGGTCAGTGACCTCCACTTTCATCCTGGCAACAAATTCCTTGTTTTTCCATTTAAACTGGAGAAGTTCTGGGTCTCCAGAAGACTCTGTTATGGGTGCAGCTGAGCACAAGAACCACCTCAAAGCAATGCAAATGAGAGAAAGAATACCACCTAGGAGAAGAAGAGAAGGCAGCTACATTAAAAATACAAATAAATAAACAAAACTAATAAGCCTACCCTATCAGCAGAAGTCAATATTCTTTGGCAGAACTTGGGAAAGAAATTGCTTATTTGGAGTACAGTCCCTAAATGGACACAGTTCCCTCATTTGCCCGTTTGAAAGTGTAGCCACCTTTCCATATTTTCCAAATAATTACCTCCTCCTCCCATCTCTGGCTGCAGCATTCTAGCAGAAGAACTGACACTTTCAGATGGAATGACTGTTCAGATGTTCTAGTCCCACTAAGACACCCAGATCTTTTTGTATGTAAGTTGCCATCAAGGTTGTTCCTCAGACTCCTTTACGTTTTTATCTGAGACCTGTAACAGCTGAGTCTCTTACAGCAACTGGGTGGCCCTCCAGATATCATTGGCCTGCAGCTCCCTTCACTAGGTAGTCAGAATAGCCAAAGGTGGAGAAGACTGGGAGTTGCAGTTCAGCAACATCTGAAGGGCTTTAGGTTGCCCACCCCTGCTATATGAAGAGAATAATTTAGTGAAATTTCAGGAAGCAGATTTACTGACAGATAGGAAAGACCACATGCTCAGTGTTGAACTGCAATTCAACAATGGATTAAACTACTCAAGAAGGTCATGGACACATTTGAGAATATAAGGATGACAAAGATTCCTTTGGCCCCTTAAATACTTGCCAGTTGATTATAGCAAATTTTTTTTATTGAGTACAGCCTTTTTCATGCATTTAGCAAAGTCTCTTAAAACTTAAGCCATAAAAAAATGATTTCTTAATTTTATTCTAGCAAAAATTTTTGTGGACATCCCACTTTACCAGTGCATATAGAGGGCTATAATAGTTCACGAAGACTTATTTGGTTGTCTTTAAGGTGCCATCAATTTGCTTTTATCATTTCTACTGCAACAAGACAAACAGGGCTAATCTCTTCGGAAAAGGCAAATACCTCCAGAAAGCCTATAGTCTGCTTTTGTTATGAAATCTTCCATCTTGTGGCCAAAATTTTTTACAACTTCAGGAAATACTGGTGTGATTTTCCTCAAACAAATTACCACCTTTGTCTGCTTCAGTATAAAAAGAGGTGAGCAAGGTTAAGAAGGTAGCTTTGAGGCATTTCCAAATGCTTCTGAAGAAAAGGATTGCAGTCTGTGAAACCTATGCTGAAATAAAATAAATTTTAAAAGTGTCACAGGAATCCTTCTTACCTCCCTTCCCTCTTTTTTATATTGGAGTAGTTTGACCCCACAGGGACTTTGTATACACGCGACAGGCAATTAAACAAAACAAACACACACACACACACCGGTAATTTCACGTGCAAACGGTCAACACCGTTCAGAAAGACTGCTACAGATCAGCTAGGTTTACCTAATAAAAACCCACCTCCCTCCAAACTCACAGCCTCGGTTTGGCTTTTCTAAAACCAGTGCGGGTGGGATTAAGAGGCAGACACGTTGTGGAATATCAGGCGTGGCTTCAACCTGATTGGACGGCCTTTGGCGAGTCAAGGTTTTGTAGCCTCAAGTACTAGACAGGTGGGAGGGTGAGTGACAGTAAACACTGCAAGACGCTGACAAGAATTACGCGAGGCGAATATACACAAGAGGAAACTAGAGCCATTTCCTCACTAGAGTGTTATAGCGCTATTATTCCACTTTCAACATCCTATGGAATCCTGGGGTTTGCAGTTTCGGGAGGGGCCGATTGGCCCCTCCCGAAACTGCAAACCCCAGGATTCCATAGGATGTTGAAAGTGGAATAATAGCGCTATAACACTCTAGTGAGGAAATGGTCTAAGCTGCATGCTTACACGCATTCTTCTGGAGGAAAGCCCCACTGAGCTCGGTGGGACTTACTTCCCGCGTAGGCATGCCGGGTGGGAAGCCACAGGTGACAGGGGGAGTTGGAAGTCTTCTAGACAGAGGGTCGCTTTAACTCGAAGTCGACTTGACAGCAGCGAGCCACAAAGGCACGCTTAGCATTGCGCCGCGAGCGGGAAAAATTCTGGGGCGTTCCGTATTGCGCCCCGTTTTTGGAGACCCGTCCCTCGCGTTGTGGGGAAAACATAGGCGCCAAAGCAAATACCACAGAAAACTTCCCGCTTTTAGGAAACCCTGGTTCTTCTCCACTAACCCCGTCGGTGTTGGAATAGCCCAAGGGAGAGGGGGAAATGCTGAACCAAGAGGAGCCTTCTCCCTTCCCCAGCCCTGCTTAGCCTCAGACTGAGGGAGAAGCAGCACTTTCGTGAGGAAAAACTGAACAAACGGACAAACCCAAGGTTTATTATCCTTAAAACCAGCTCGGACAGATGTCTCCGACGAGCTCACCGCCTTTTCCACAATAAAGTCTGATTTATTTATCATTGGAGGGGGTGTGTGTGCGTGGAGACAAGATTGCCTCCACTTAAAGTTTAGTTTTCAAAACAAATTCCCTTTCTGTTACCACCAGTCCCAGGCCTCTTCTGAAGTAAACTTCCAGTAAAGAGAGGGGACAGAAATGGTTCTTTCCTCTTTCTCTGTTAACGCTGGTTCAGAAAATTAGTAATAATCCAGGTGCCCCAATCAAAGCCGCCTGGAAAAGCGCCTGTCCAAAGGTGAGGCGCCAAGAAAACTTACCCGGGCTGGCTTCCCAAATCTGTCTGTCTCTCTCTCTGGCGAGGAGGCGGCGGCTGCTAAAAGGGAACTGACCAAAGTTCTTACTACTTACTTCGTGCTGCTGACTTCATCCTTCTGAAAGCCCTTCGGGGATCTCTCTTTGCTCCGGATTTCCTCCCACTTTTTTGTTTCTTCCTTTATTTATTTATTTTTCTTAGGTGCCTGCTGACGCTTCGCTGTGCAGCTGCTGGGAATCCAAGCCGAAGGGGCAGGAGGAGAGGTTTGACTGCTTCTCTGTCCAAAGGCGACTCTGGAAGATTTCCTTGGCCATGAGGGGTATTTATAACGGAGTTTGAGGAAATTCCGCCGAAGGTGAAAGGTGTGGCCATTTTAATACTAATTGTGAAAAGGGGGTGTAATTTTTTTTTTTAATAAACCAAGAGGGGGAGGGCTGAATAGGCTGGGATTCTCGTAAGTTTTCTATGGGTTTGGAGCCACATTTGGGGATGCTGCAATCTATGAGCCTTCAAGTTGCTTGTCGATTTAGGACGACCCCATGGATTTTGTAGGGATTTTCAGACATCTAATTAAAGTCTTATTTATTGCAGTGGGTTTACTCTTACTCAATCCACTTTTAAAAATATAACTTAGCTCAGGACTCAAAAAATTTACATGTTTTAACCTGGTTTCTTTTCTGTTCATACAAGTTTCCATCAGTCCTCTCCCCCCCATACCGTACTAATGGAATAAAACTTAATTTAGCTCCCCATCTGTGAAATGACCCCTGGAATCAATTATACATAAATTGACTGAATGAATGATTTGCATTTCCTGACTTGAATGCCAATCTGATTTCAAAAGGAGTCTCCATCCACTTTCTTTTTCTTTCAAATCTTTTTTGGAACAATAATCACAGATTTGTTTTTAAACATAGAAATAATAAAAAGACAAAGAAAGGTTTAACATCTGCAGTGAAATAATCAATGAAAGAAGAATTAAGAGATGATAGTACCTCAAAATGTCTCCTTTTTCCTCAGTCCAATTATATTTCAGTAATAGTGGGAAGTCACATACCATCTTCTACTACTGTCTTTAAGAAGTTGAGACTGATTAGCTGAAATAGTCATATGTATTTTTTCCCTTTGATTCAAATTAACTTCTTTGTATTGATAAATCATGAAAGAGGGAATGTAAGGCAGCTGTTGCCAATCTAGTGCCCTTTCAGATTCTTTGGACTGTAGCTCTCAGCATCCCCAGGAAGCTTGTGTGTGGATTTTTTTTCTTTAAAAAGTGGCAGATGTTTCCAGTGGTAATCTAGAAATATGACCAGATACCAATTTTAAAGTGCACTTTTAAAATATTAACTTTATTATAACAGTGACATTTTAATCATTGACAGATTTGATACTTATACTGATCACAAAAATATGCTAAGTAACAATCCACACAGCTTGATATCTGTCCCAGAGGTAGGGATGCCAGGCATTCCTTATTGTAAGGCATTCCCCTTATTTGAGGTCCAGACATTTTGTCCCTTGTTGGACTGGGAGTTGTCTCTTAGTATAGCTGGGTGGACCAGCTTCAGCTGTGGCCTTTCCTAGATAGAGATATCTTAGTCACAGGTAGCCCTGTAGCCTTGCATTGGTTACTTCCTGATTAGACTACTGCAATGCACTCTATATGGGGCTGCCTTTGAAGATAATTCCCAGAGCAACTAGTGCAAAATACAGCAGCTAGACTGCTTATTGGAATTTAATTTAGATACCAAATAATACCAGTTCTGAACAAATTGCACTGGCTGCCAATATGTTTCTGGTCTGAATTCAAGGTGCTGGTGATAACATTTAAATCTCTAAATGGCTTGGGATTTTTGTACTAGAGGGAGTGTCTCTCTCATTCTTTCTCTTTGCCTGCCCAAGACTGGGATCTATTGGAGAGGCCCTTCTCTGTGTCTCAATGGTAGGGGAATTACATTGTGGGTGGACATGGGAGAGGGTCTTAGGATTGGAGAGCTTTTCCTTTTATATATATTGAATGAGACTCCAAAAAGAAAATTTGTATTTGAAAATTTCTATTTTTGGGTCTGGACTGTTCATAAAGACAAAAATGTGTACATTATTTAATTTATGCACATAGATGATGTGTTAATTTTACAGAGAGATACACAGGAAGCTTAACTGAGATCAATACTTTCATTTGCTATTTAGAGAGGAAACATTACAAATTTGTGTTTTATTTGTCAATAAGAGTGTCACAAATTTCAACTGTCCCTTATTGCTATTTTGCAAACACAACCCAAAAGGGGTGCCGGTGTGGTATAGTGGTTTGAGGTTGGACTATGACTTTGGAGACCACAGTTTGAGTTCTAGTTTGAGTTCCTGCTCAGCTAGCGAAACCCATTGGGCAACCTTGGACAAATCACACACTCTCAGCCTCAGAGAAAGGCAAAGACAAAACCCCTCTTAACAAATCTTGCCAAGAAAGCCTCATGATAGGGTTGCCATGAGCTGGAAATGACATGAGGGCACAAAACAATAACAACAACCCTGAAGGGACAACAAAGTCTTGCTTTTGAGCATGAGATGTCCTGGAATAGTTTGAAAGTATAATTACCTACTCCCTGAAATTGCCCTCTAAATTCTACATGGATGAACCTTGAGGTCCTTTTTTTTTTTTTTTCCTTTGAAGACATAAATAAGTGTGAGAAATAAGAAAATGACCCTAACTGTTATTTGCCTGAAAGTAAACTGAATAGACATAGATTTAAGGAAGCATGATCAAGTTTGATCTGAAAGCCAGAAACTGTTCATGGATACATTTTATGTTCTATCTGTCATTTTGAGGGTGGGTAAGGGTCATGGGAAAAGGTATAGCTGTGTTTTCAAGCATCTCAAAATACAGGCTAATCCCTACCTCTTTTGAATTAGCCCACCTTTAAGTTAAGAATGAATGCCAGGGAGAATAGTCACTGTGGTAGATGAGGTTGTAGACTGTTAATGTGAAACAAACAAATTAACTTCTGAAAAAATGTTTTAAAGAATTCTTACATTTTTAACTATATGTGAAGCACCATGAGTCTCAAGTAAGTTGCTCAGGTGCTTTTCTCTCTGCATCACCACAGCAGCTTTCAGAGAAAAGGAGCAATCAACTCAAATTCTTCAGGGATGTTGTACCATCCATACAATGGCCTGCTATGGTTCTGTTGCTAGACCAACTGACTTGTAGATGGGATATACTAATATGGATAGCAGATTTCAAAAAAATTACTTGTTTGGACTGCAATTCTTAGAATCTTCAGCTGAGGAATTATGGGAATTGCAATACAATAAAAGAACAATTCCATAGTCTAGTAATGAGCCTAGCTGTTCTACAAACCAGTCCTCCCCTTCAAGTTTTCTAGTCAATACATGCATAAGTACAAAAACTAATGAGTGTTTGACCACTTTTCAATTCTTTTTTTTTAAATGCTAAGAGACTTGAGCTTTACATGTTATAATTTTGACATGCTGAGCATCACATTATGAATTGTGAAATAAAGATTGGTATCGAGAGGTGTAAAGTCACATTTCTCAAGTGCAGGAAGGTCTCGTTTCAAAAGAAAGAAGTATGTGATCTTTACCATTAGGTAGAGTGAGGCTGTTGTTGTATTTTTAAGGGGACAGGTACTTGTGGGATTTTCCTATTTGTATGCCAAAATAGTAGTAGTAGTAGTAGTAGTAGTAATAATAATAATAATAATAATAATAATAATACCAAAATATTTGGTATTAATAAATCTAGAAAAAGCAGCCCGTTCCCATGTTCATAGAACAGAGAATGATCATTTTTAGAGAATGATCATTTCTGTAGGCCTACACTCAGAAGGATAGAGAAACAATAACTCTTTCTCCATCCTGTCTTCATGGATGAAAAGATGGTTAAGAGTAACCACATTAAGTGATACGAATTAAAGATTGGCAAATTAGCCATGCTGGCTGGGAAATTCTGTGAGACTATTTTTTTTTTTTAAAGCTACCTTTTCCAGTTAGTGATTGGGGGTGTACATTCTTCCAATTCTTTCATTCCTTAACAGGGTCTTTTTGGGATGAAAACTGAGATACCTCTTGCACTATCCCATGGCAGTAGTTTTCACGATGGGTGTATAATGTTTCTTCAACTCTGTGATACGATTCTGGCTTGTCCCAAAATACTTCACTAACTGAGGTAAAGATTACTCTTTCCTCCATCGCCATATATAGATGCTGATCAGACTGATAGCTGAATTTTACTTCAGCAGTGGCAATTGCCCAATATGCGTCTATGCTATGTGATTATCCAGTTCGAATTCTACTTTAGCTGCCAGGGCTCCATCCCAAGGAATCCTGGAATTTGTAGCCTGAGATCCTTAGAAAGCTTTATTCAGGACAGTGGATTAAAACCCTCTAGTAGAGAAGTCAAAGGATCTCATCAAACAACATATCCCAGGATTCCGCTGTTGGAGTCATGACATTTAAAGCAGTACAAAACTGATACAGTGGTGTAGTCCTGATATATCTAGTGCCCTCCACTGATCTACGGGGAGCAGCCTAGCTTAGGTGGAACAGGGCAGACTATGTGAATTACACAGCTCTGTCTTCCTAATGCCTCACCACTGCTACTCCCCACCCATGGAATCTGGTGCCTGAGGCAACTGACTGCCTCACTCTGCCTACAGGGGAATGCTGAAAAGCTTCTCTAACTCAAAGCTGGACTTAAGGTAGATCAGTATCCATTGCAGGAAATTGGCAAATAATTTTAACTCCCATTTTCCCCAACAGTTGTTGTTATTGTGTGCCTTCCAGTCATTTCAAACTTATTGTGACCCTAAGGTGAACCTACCATGGGGTTTTCTGGAGGCTGAGTGTGTGTGATATACCCAAGGTCACCCAGTGGGTTTCCATGGCCAAGTAGGGAATCAAACCCTGGTCTACAGGATGTGTCCCTACTGTTAGGTTGGAGCAATGGACTGTGCTCAAGATCTGTGGAGATCATAGCTCACACCTAACAGTAGAAACATACAAATGACCTTTACCTCTGAAGCTGGGTGGTTGAAAAGAAGAAAGCTTGGGTGGGAGCGACACTCAGGAAGTAGTTATAACCAGGAATAAACTGTTAGCAATGAGGGCAAAGAGTTGAGAGCTGAGTTCAATTCTAGTCTTGAAAACATTTTCAGAAGCACTTTGTGTATGTCTTTTGCACTCAGCAGTGCTTGGTGGGTTTTGGGATTCTAGGTAAACAAAACAAAATAGCTTCAACAAGCCTGAAGCCTTCCTGCTTAAACTGATCATAGAGGATGGGCTGGGTCATGCAGGATCATTTAAGGACATAGTAACCAAAATTATTGTTGTTATCTTACATGTTACCTGCTGTAGCTGGCCAACCAGTTTTATTCTTTGTCCAGTGGAAATTGACAAGGATTCTATAGTTATCTTTGCTGTTCAGCTGTTTGCATTTTCTTATCATGGGATCTATGCTGCATATAGTAATCTTCTGTTTGAAGGGCAGTCCAGTCCAAAACAGACTTAAAAGACCAAGAAATCTAAGAGCAGAGGCCTTGAAGCTGCCTATCAGCATTGGCTGCTGGACAGCAAATTACACAGGCAAACAAAGATCACCTGGGGCCCATTCACACTACAGAATGATAGCACTACTGTTCTACTTTAATTGCCATGGTTGCAACATATGGAATCCTGGGATCTGCAGTTTGGGAAGGGACATTTAGAACTCTCAGCCAGAGAAATCCAGTACCTTGCCAAACCACAAGCCCCAAGGTCCCATAGGATGGAGCCTTGGTGGTTAAAAGTGGAGTCATAGTGATAAAAACAATATAGTGTGAAAGGACACTTTGTGTGCTGAGGTATATATGTGGAGTGGAGTAACAGTGCTATAATTGTGTAATGTCAATGGACTCCGGTCATATTCTGTGGTGAGATATATGATAGCTTTTTAAAAATTATAATTGTTACTTTTAGATCAACATCTATTAATTCTCAAGCCTCAGCAAATCCATGCCCCTTTTCTTTTATGGGGGTGGGGTTATGCTTTTCAGGGGACAAGAGGGTAATGTGTAAGTGGTCATCATATTGAAAGAAATAGGGAAGAAGGAAACAACCATCTTGGAGCAGTTCTCAGCAGCTTAATCTGATTTTAAGGGAAAGAGAAAAGTGAAAGTAGGCAGGATAAGAGAATTCCTGGCAGAGAGGATTAATTGAGATTTATATCTTGAAACGTTGAGTTCAA
Organism: Ctenosaura bakeri; assembly: GCA_948474755.1. Taxonomy (NCBI): domain Eukaryota; kingdom Metazoa; phylum Chordata; class Lepidosauria; order Squamata; family Iguanidae; genus Ctenosaura; species Ctenosaura bakeri. The sequence continues at coordinate 284,132 of CAOLHI010001518.1, forward strand.
ACACAGCAAGAACTTTCCTGCAAAACAAGTGCAGCTAGGGGGTGTAATAGCCCATGGACCGTGTGAGCCCTAGGAGTTGGGATGTAGGGATTTTACTACTGGAAATCTATGTTTTTCACATTGCTGATACACCTTGCAGAAGGAGGGAAATTTGGAATGTGACTTTTAGAGGACACACTGTTATAGGGACATCCTATTCTGTCTTATGGAGTGAAGAGCTGTTCTTCTCTCTCCACTTCTGTCCAGCTTCACAATCAAGATACCTGCTTAATAATGGCCTTGTATGGTTGGTGTCTACTCTAAAGAAATGGAATTTTGTACAACTGCAGTGAAAGTAAATGAAAGATTAGTCCATGTTCGTCAGTAGCAGACTGTTAATAGCCATGGGTCAATGTTACAAACGCATGCTCTTGCTTTTGCAGTTCTAGCACTGCGGAATGTGTGGATGTTTGCTTTCTCCGCTCTGTTCAGTCTTTGTGTTTATAGAGAAAAAGATCTTAACAGGGTCAACTTAGACTTTATGGAACATGTGTATTCTCTATGTCTGACACATTTCTGCTTCTACAATGAGAGTCTTTAGATATGTGGGCCACATCAATCAACTGCAAACTAAACTTAAGCTTGTTGTCCAGTAACCAATAATAAAAAAGCATGCTGAATGTTAGACCCTGTGAGGAAAAGTGCATATGTCTTATACCACTAGAGGGAGCTCTAAAAATGCTGAACATAATTTGATCTAGGAACTTACCCTCCCTCCAGCAACATGCTGTTTTTGCTGGTGTATAAGACGCCCCCGTGTATAAAACGCACCTCGTTTATACATTGGAAAATACTATTTGCTGATGTATAAGACACACCAGCATATAAGATGCACCCCATTTTCAAACAGTATTTTTTTTAAAAAAATGTGAGTCTTATATACTAGCAAATACAGTAGTAATAGGTTTGCATTAACCCTTTTCCAATGGGCACTGCCCTGGTAAAATCTTAAAACAGAGTGGATAACTTTTAGAGGTCAGGATGCCATAATAGCTTCCCTTGGGACTTCAGAGGACTATCCAACATTTTAAAAAATCTGTACATTCAAAGGAAGCCAATCTGGTTTAATAGTTTGAGTGCTGGACTTTGACCCTGGAGACCACAGTTCAATTTCCCGCTTGGCCATGGAAACCCCCTGGGTGACCTTGGGTACCTCACACCCTCTCAAGCCCAGAAAACCCCATGATAGATTTGCCGTAATTTGGAAATAACTTGAAGGCACACAGCAACATCGTCATTCAAAAACTGAATGAACTAAAGTGCAAACCATAGCCATTTCTGCACTAGACTGTTATAGTGCTGTTATTCCACTTTCAACATTCTGTGGTATCTTTGGGTTTGCAGGCTACAGTTTACATTAGGCACTAACCAGACTTGATGGCTTATGCTCTCTTGCAGCCACATGTTGAAAGAGGGAAGCAGCAGTAGTGCATGGGAAGTTTTTTCAAAGTTCATCTGCCATTGATGGGACTTCTTATTTGAGGAGTAAGTGATAAGCTGCCTGAGAACTCCCCAGAGGGTTGTGTGTGGGTGCGTGCGTGCGTGTGTATATTACAGCTTGAAAACAACAGCTTGAGAAACTACTGAAAACTATTTTTTAAAATTTTCAATTAATGTATGCTCATGTGGAAATTTATACTCTGCCCCTTCCCCCCCCCCAATTGAAATATTGATAATGTTTACAGGACACCTTACCTGGGGATGCATCCCATTTCTTTTGAAATACCTTCCTTCAGGGCTGGTCCTATTAGTCAGAGAGTGAGGAGGCCCCGTGTCATACAACTGGTTTTGGGTTGTCATAAAAGAACAGCTAAGTTATTTAATTGACTAGTATTGTACTTTTTCTTTTTTATGTTGGGGGAGAAGAAGGAGACACTAGTCAAATTTTCTGCTTCAGGGGACAGACAATGTGGCAAAGCTTCAGTGTAAAATAGTTTGATTTCACCATTTGCTGTTCTACCTTGGGCAGCAAAATATATTGGGCCAGCCATGCTTTCACTGAAGAGAGCATCTTTTTTTTTTTTTTTAGCACTTATTTATTGGCTATGCTGGCTGGGGAATTCTAGGAACTATGGTCTAAAAAGTAACTTTTCTAAGCTATCATACTTCCTGTAGTGCTGTTTTCTCCAGAATCTGCTGCTGTTTCTTTTTTTTCTTTTTTTTGTGAGTTCTAACTCAAACTACACTCCACTGAAATTGTTCAAGTCACTCCTGTTCTAACCTGTTTTTCTTTTTGTTCACAGAATGCAATTGTAAGAGGATATGACAGCAGCAGTTTTTTGGTAGAAAAGCCCCATAGACCAGTGAGTAAGAGCAAAAAAAAAAAAAAAAATCTGATGCAATGCATCAAGAAAAAGAATATGGGCTTTACTTGGTAGGATTTAAGTTTTTTTTTTAAATTAGGGCCTTTGGCCCCCAGTCCAGAGAATTGTGGAAGTATACTAGCTGGGGGTTGCAATATATTTTGCTGCGTCAGTGGAGAAGCATGAAGTGCAGAAGTTGTTTCATTTTCTTATATGAGGTATATGGAATGAGAGAGCTGCACATATATTACTACCTTACTGTTACAACCCTTCTGCTATCAGCAGACGACCAATTTGTGTGATGTTCAGGGTAAGGCCTCCTCCATGGTTCACAATGAATGTGATTATTTTTCAGGATGACATGATGTTACCAGTCACTCACAGTATATTCCATGAGCTTTTGGCTTGTGTAAAACATGGTGCTACTAGTATGTGCCTTCCATTCACCTGTCAACATATGGTGACCCCATGAATTTCATAGTTTCTTAAGCAAGTAGTACTCAGAGGTGATGTGCCATTGCCTTCCTCTACAGCACCTGATATTCCTTGGTGGTCTCCCATTCAAGTACTAACCTAGCCTAACCTTGCTTAACTTCCAAGATCAGATAGGACCTTTAGGGCATTTAGACTGGAATAAAACATGTTACTGCTGTGCACTGAGCTTCTCCCTCCCTTTCTGCAAGATCTAGTAGAAAGCTTCCATATCCTGGGATACACCAGTAGTCTGTATTTCCCTCCTTCCCTACGTTCTCTCACCTTTCTCCTAATATGATGCTCAAGATGGCTTATAATATGGTTTAAAACAAAATACACTTGGCCTCCCACATTCGCTAGGATTAGGGGCACAGGATCCCTGTAAAAGTGGAAAAACCACAAATATCAAAATATATATGCATTTCTGGGAAGGGGGCCAAGGTGTAATGGGGAGAGTGGGCATCCCGGGTCCAAACCAGGTCAGGGAAAGGGTGTATGTTGGCATGGTGGCCCTATACTTCATCTCTCATGCCCATCTCCTTTCTTGGGCATATGGGAATATTGGGAGACGATTTGTGGTACAGAGAAATCAGGCTGTGATTTGTCCTTAGCTAACCAGGCAGTGGCTGGAGGAGGAGGATCAGAAGCAGGTTTTTAAAAGGCTGCATGGCCTGATGGAAGCCACCAAATGGGAAGGTTCTTCCAGAAAAGAAGTGCTTGAGGTGGGGTGCAGGGGCTGGAGAAACTTGCAAATAATCAAATCTATGAAAGTGAACCCTATACATGTAGAGGGCTGACTGTACAGCTGAAACACTTTACTGCATTGTCCAAAAGTTAAAAAAATAAATGAACAATCCCATTAAAACAATAATTTAAAACAGTTCAGAAACCTTTAAGTCATAATCATGAAGGTAAAAATATGGACCAGCTGGTTAAAAGACCTTTTGCCACAACCCATAAAGAGTCAAACTCCTGACTAAACAAAAAGCAGAAAGTAAGCAAACAGGGGGCCAACTTAGAACTTTTCTGCACTACACTCTTATAGCGTGATGATTCCACTTTCAACCTCCTATGGAATCCTGGGGTTTGCAGTTCCAGGAGGGGCCGGCCGCAAACCCCAGGATTCCATAGGAGGTTGAAAGTGGAATCATCGTGCTATAAGAGTGTAATGTGGAAATGGCCTTAGTCTTCTGTGGGAGGGAGTTCCATGGACTGGGAGTATCTACCAAGAAGGTCCTCTCCATTGTTCACACCAAACATGTCTGTGATGGTGGTGGGACAGAGAGAAAGCCCTACCCTGTGGATATCAAAACTGAGTAGGCTGATATAGAGAGATAATGTCTTTTAGATAACCCAGACCTAAGCTGTATTGTCTTTGCCAGTGGCAACTGATATGGAATCATGGGCATGAAAACTGTGGGCCTAGCATTAGGCAGAATGTGGCAAGTATCTGGGGCAGCAGACGTGGGTGTCATGAGATGGCAGTGCACATTATTAGCTATGATTAGGACTGCATTTTTACTGCTATGAAGGGGGAAAGTTGCTTTTGATATTTTTGACTTTGAGTATCAAAATAATATAACTGGCATAGGGTCAGAGCCAAGATAGTTACTTTTAATAATTACAGTTCTAGTGTCCCCTAAAGTAATTATCTACTCACCAATGTAGTTCCGTTCAGAAAACATGAGAACAGTACAAACCACTGGCCTGTGGTATACAGCACTGTGGTTCTGTATGTTACAATATTAAGGTAATATAGTTCTATCTTTGTTATCCTGTCCCCCAAATTAATTACAACTAATCAGTTATTTGTCACTGTATGTGTGTGAGCCTTCATCAAATCACCTGACAAATTATGGTGACCTCATGAATTTCATAGAGTTTTCTTAGGCAAGGAGTACTCAGAGGTGGTTTAGCCAGTTCCTTCTTCTGAAATACAGTCTATAACACCTGGTTTAATTGGTGATCTCTCATCCAAGTACTAAGCAAGGCTAATCCTGCTTAGCTTCCAAGATCAGACAGGATCTGGTACCTTTAGAGTAGCTACTTCCAAACTGTGCCTTGAGTATTATGCACCTTGACTCGGGGTCAGAGGAGGGTCGCTTGCTGCTGTGTTCCATGACCCCTCCTCTGCCCCCAAGGTACTGTGTCAAGTGTGTAGCCAGTGGGATGTGTTGCTGTGTCAAGTGTGGAGCCAGTGGGAAGTGCTGCTGTGTCAAGTGTGTAGCCAGCAACCCCGCTGCTTCTCTCCATGGATCAAGACACAGGCTTACTGTCCTTTCTCACACAATAGAATTTGACACCATAACCGTAGCATCAACTTCTGCGTGAATAAGAACCAACTTTTTTCCTCCAAGGGCCTAAGGAACTGATCACAGCAGCTGATGGAAATTTCATTCCTGGCCCATTTCAGAGAAGGGAAAGAACAGCTCTCATGCCTTCACTGTGACATCAGATTTGGTTCTCAATGACTATTGTAATAAACATTTACAAGTGTTGTGAGTGATGTGTACCAGACAAACATTTCTCTGTTTCCCACAAAAAAATTGTTTGGCCAATGCTGAGTACTCCCTCGTGTGTTTAACTAGACATCAAAAGGGATGATGACAGGCATGGCCGTCACCAACCCTTATCTTTCCCCCCATGCTGGTAAAAGAAACACATGTCATAATGTCAGTGTTTCCCACTTTTTCAAAGAAGCAGCTGATGAATTGGAGGTGGGATAGGTAAATTTAGAAAGCAATGGAAGCACATTTGGAGAGATAGAAGCAGAGATGTGGTATGGTGGCATCTAAACATTCCCTCCTGATGTTTTGGACCAATCAGTCTTTAATATTACTGTCTACGACCACTGGTGTAAAAACAACAAAAGATATTAAAGCAAGGTTATTAAAAAACAAATGAGCAAAGCAAGAAAAAGATAGATTACACTTCCAAATGGGTGAAGGTGATGGTACACCAGCTTGTTGAAGAGAACAATAGGCTGTGAGGGTGATTTGGCTGCAACATGTATCACCACATTGATCATCAGGGTTGACCTGGCTGATTTGATTGGCGAGGTAAGCATCCCCTTCTACCCTCACCACTCCATGTTTTTTATTTATTTATTTGTATCCCGCCTCTCCATATGGATCGAGGCGGCGAACAACTTAGAAATAGCATGTATTTCGAAATATTTCTATACATGCCCCCAAGAAGCTGGGTACTCATTTTACCGACCTGCGAAAGGATGGAAGGCTGAGTCAACCTTGGAGCCGGGTAGGATCGAACTTACAACCTTCTGGCTTGCAGTACTGGCATTTAACCACTGCGCCACCATGTGCGTGCTTCCTGAAGCTGCTCACTAGATGGAGGGGGTTGCCCATCCAGATAGGAGGGTACCATTCCTTGATGTTTTGGACTACAGTTCTCTGCATTACAGGGAACAGACCATATTGACTGGGGCTAATGGAAGCTGAAGTCCAAAAGACCTAGAAAACACCAAGCTGAAAAGAAAATAATTACCAAAACCAGTCTTAAATAGCACTGCTTTCCCCCCAGTGTTATATTTAATATATGTTTTGGGCCTCACTGAATCTTGTCTGCTTTTACCCATTGGTTAGCCAGTCCTTGCTAGAGCAGACCCATTCAATCAATTGCTGAATGGTGAGTCAACACATAGACAAATCTAATAGAATCAATGGGTCTACTTTTAGTCAAGACTAAAAGATAATTTAGGCCTATAGCTGAAATCCTACATCTCTTTAACATACCTATGCACCAGCGTGGTGTAGCAGTTTGAGGCTTGGATTACAACCCTGCAGACTAGAGTTCAATTCCCTGCTCGGCCATGGAAACCTACTGGGTGACCTTAGCACATCACACACACTCAGCTCCAGAAAACCCTGTGATAGGTTCACCTTAGGGTCACCGTTAAGTCAGAAATTACTTGAAGGCACATAACAACAACAAATATCCACCAACTGAATTATACTACATTCACTTCATATAACCTTTGTATTGAATACCTGTGTAGTACAATGTATGTGATTGGTCAGTTCACATGGCTGATGCTCCATTATGTAATGCACATCTGCATGCTATTCTGTAAACTTTAATCCAATACCACATGCGCAACAGCACTGTATATGGAACTTTTTTTATGCCACCATCAGTTGGATGTGGCTATTGTGTTTTGTCACTAATAGGATGCTGACCTAGGTGTTCAGTTTGGCATTCTTTGTTTACTGATTTCTCTGTGGGGCATCTACATGGCAGTATCATCAAACTATTATGTTCCTAGTTTTTCCCCAAGTATTCTTCATTTTTTTTTCAGATGGCAAAAAAAATCCAGATTTTTGCAGGGGGAGAGGATGGAGGAGTAACACAATTTTTAGGTGCAGGTTGCTTTATTGTTACTTTCCTGCTTTTAAAAAAGAGGTATCGCTTTGTTATGCACAGTGATATACTGGGCAAATGAACCTATTTCTAGCTCCCAGTACTATATTGGAGTCAAGGCTTGCAGGGTTCAAGTACCAGAATGTTTGGATGAGTAGGAATGATAATATTATCTGCTCCCTCCTCTCTTTCCTATTCCCGCCCCCCCACCATCAAATTTAATAATCATTCTCAGAATAGTGTGGATCAGAATGGATTTCCACACCAACAGTTACTGGCATATTGCCCTAAGTACTCCTATTGTAATCCAAGATGAAAACTGGGACACGTGTGGCAAGCAACATCAGAGCATGGTCAAGATGGTCAAAGTTAATGAGGAAGAATGTACAAACTAGGAGAGGCTGCAGCAGCTTGTTTTTGCCTGAGTTTACTGGGAAGGGCATGATTCTGTCCCTGCCTGCTCCTCTCTCCTGTGCAGAATTAATTGAGTGCAAACTACTTCGGCATTTTGAACTCAGTTTGCAGCAACTGCAGTAAGTTGAGGTCAAAGAGGAGAAAATGGGAGGAGGAGAGAGAAACTGGGACGTTATTAAAAGCACCTGAAAAAATGGGATGACCAAGGATTAATCAGGACTGTCTCTACCAAATTGGTACAGTGGGAGGGTATGAGGTTGTTAATACAGAACAAGAGCATTTTGAAGACTGCCTTGCCTTCAGTTCAGAATATACTATCACTTTGTTATCTGCTCTAAAATACTTATGTGCTAACACTAAAAGAAAGGGTGTATGTGCCACTAATTAAAAAAAAGATTTACAATCCCTGCTATCTTTTTATTCACCAGTTTTAAAAAAAGTGTTAATTTCATGCTCATTCTGAAGATTTGCCCTAAAGTGCTCTCTAGAATGTTTAAATTTGCTGGCGGGTTGGTGGGTGGCAAAAGGAATAGCAGAGAAATAAGATATTGCTGCAATTGTGGAATGTGTAGAGGCAAAAGAAGTGACAAAGAAATCATGGGTTTCCCTCTGTTTTTCTACTGTTTAATGAAATGAGCAAATGAGTCATCTCCTAATGGAATGTTTATAGAGAAATTGATATGTACCAGCAGTTAAAGATGAATCAGAATACAGATGAAACTGGAAAATGTGTTTCTAGGAAAGGAACTTGCATTTAATGTGAGGGTCAATGTGGCGTCAGTGAAAGATGAAAGCCTGACTGACCCTTGCAAATCTGTTTCCCTGGAAGAAGTTAATTCCTGTATCAGGGCCTTTGCTTTTAGGACAACCAGTGTGGCAGATTTAAGTAGAAGGTCATCTCTATTGTGTATGCTATCATCTTCTGTTCCCTCCTTTAGCTCAAGGCAACAGATCTAGGCCAAGACATTTTGCTCCTGAAGTGCAGCTTCAGTGAGGGCACCTTGGTTCTTCCTCCAGTTAGGGCCATACTTTCAAATGTCTTGGTGAACCTATTGTAAGGCCCTGCTTTGGGGGTCTCCAATATCAGTATGGTTTGGATGGGCACCATACCTAATTGGCATCATATGTAATTGGCAACACATTTTATTGGCTCTGATATCAAATTCAAGCCTGAAAGGTGACAGAGAGGTCAAACTGAGCGAGGAAAAGAATTTGACTGTAAATGTGAGAAGCACAGGTCAACTCCAAAATTTCTCCAGGTAAGACTGAGTCATTTGTCAGGCAAATACACACCATTCCTGTGGATAATAGGCTTAAATAGAAGTTGGAATTTTCCAGGGAATGAGCCCACCAGGACACTGATTGACAGATATCCATCCCTTGTACATCTGGATTCTTTCCTCTGTCCTCACAGCACCCACAATAGACAGCTATTACAACATTCATCATGTCTTTGTCAATCAAAGCACTAAATCCATCAACAGGCAAAAGACCCATTGTCCACAACAGGTTCCCTTTGTCTTGCATCTGGAACTTTCACAGCCACAAGTCATTTTCAGGGTACAAATACCCCTGATTTGAGGAGGCCCAGTGCAATCTCTTGAAGAACTACCCATCACTCTCCATCTGGCTCCTGAATCAGAACTGCCCTTAGGTCCTACCTAAGCCAAAATACATTTCTGCTCTTCACTACTCTTCTGGACTGGTAATTATAAATCCCCCCAAATCCCTCAGCCTCTCTATAATTTTTCCTCCCTTTCTCTTTCAGCTAGCTCTTGTGTGAATGTGTGATTGTGTGTATCTTGTGTGCATGCATGAGTGAATTCCATTCAATAAAATCATTTTGTTAGACAATTTTGCTTGGTTTTTGACTTGGCCTGACCCCGTAAAATTGGGTTTAAAGATCTCACTAGGTTACCCTGCCTCTTGTAGTGCTACAGCTTGTGCTCTGGCTAATTCCCATTCCCCAGTATTTGGAGCACATTGAGGTGTCCCCCACAGGACCCCAGAAATCAGGGTAACACTATCCAACAGCAGCTATTGCCTTAATCTGTTCCATCACTCACCCATGCCAGGCAACTTCACCTGGTCTAACAAGCCAGCCATCAGCTTGGGTAAGAGATTATTATACTTTGAAAACTCCCATTGCATTTGGACAACAGCAATCAGACACAGTCAGAATCAGGTAGGAGAATGCAACTACTGAAAGAATTGTATTGATTTATCTATTTGAGCTATGATTTTGTAAATCCTGTCCCTATCCCAAAATGCAGGCGTAGTTCTCTTAGTCTTAGGATGGTTTCCTTTATTACTACCTTCATTCTTTTATAAGGAGTTCTGGGACGTATCCATGGTCAATCCACTTGCATTATAGTTGCAAATAAGAATACCCAACTCAGGGCTATCCCAAGCTCTGAGATATCAGCACCAAACCCTGAGATTTTGCGATGTGTGGGAGGGGAGAACCCCTGGTGAGGTCATTGAGCATGACACATTAAGCATCAACCACAGTTGCACAGAGTATGCCATTCAAAGAAAATCCCACCACAAAGTTTAATAAATGAGGAAAATTTATATGCATGTGCTTTTCAAGGCAGCACTCTTGCCCTGAAATTCCCCTTTCCCACACGCTCTGAGGACCAGAGAAGAGGGTCAAGATCATGAGAGCTGGAAACCCTTTTTGCAACTCTGTTAGAGAGGCTGGACATGGATTTTATGACTGGCCTGGAAGTGCCTGGTATGTATCATACCAGAAATTCCAACTAGGGCAGGTCCCAGACACTCTTCTAAATGGAGAAGAGCCACAAATGGTGTCAAGGAAGATTTCAGATCCTCACATAATGGATTGCAAAAAGTCTTGCTGAGGTGGAGACATTTACTTAAAATTCAACATGTGTGCATGCACCCACACACGCACAATTTCACGCTGGAGAGACAAAGATATATTTTGCATGAACACTTCCCCCCCCCAAAAAAATCAAAAGTTATTTATTTATTTCAACTATTTTATACCATCTTCTGAGGCAAAGGCTCTCCAAGGTGATTTCACAGAATGAAATGTTAAAACAATAAAATATAAATGGGTTGGCAGGGTCCTGTTGGTCAGTCACAGCTAGGATCTATTTGGTCAACTATTGAATGGTGAGTTAACACATAGATAATTCCTATTTATTCAATGGGTCTACTCCAATAAGAATTCACAATAAGATTTAAGCTACAGTTCATTGAAGTATTTGAAATAACCACAAGTGTAGAATAGAAAAAAATGTAAAACATTTGTAAAAAAACAACAACCAAAGGCAGCCTTGAACAACAATTTTTAAAGGTCTACATGCACATATACTAGTCCCAAAAGGACTGGGCCAACTCAGAGAAGGCTCTGTCTCTCACATCTAGCATTTTAATAGACTGTGTTGGTCCACATGCGAGTTAGGTCTCTCTGGATGAAGCTGAGGTAGGTTTATATGGGTGCAGAAAAAGGTTAATAGAAAGATATGATTATTGGAGAAGAACATAATCTTATTAAAGTTTGTGCAAAGGTAGCTTGCACTCAGTGCGGCAGGGGAAGAGAGAAGGAGTGGATTCTTGTCCTTCTCAGTAGGCTTAGGCAAAAGCAAAGTGCTGCAGCCTCTCCTAGCTGGTGTGTCTCCCTCAGTAATAACTTCTGCTTGCCCACGCTCTGCTCTGATGGTGCTTGGCCACATGTGGCCCAGTTTTTGTCTATGAAATGTTGGAGGTATGAAACATGGTATTGTTGGAGTGACCCGTCTTACACCAATATAGAACAGGATTTTCAGCTCCTAAATAAAGAATACCTTGAGAACTTTGCTCAGCTTCCACTATCTGAAACCCCTAGAGAGTAGTTGCCAGCCAAGTTAGATACTGGTAAAGCAAGCAGTTCAGCTGAGAGTTTGGAAATGTTAAATTTGTTTGGCGTAGTAGCCATGCTGGCTCAGGGGGCTCTGAAAGCTGTAGTAACAACTTTTTTTAAAGCTCTATTCCTGACTTGGTATAAGGCAGCTTTCCATGTCTCCATCTCTTTGATGAATATTAAGATCAATCTTTTTTCAAGTTTAGGTGTTCCCTTCATTAGGGAACAGAATTTGACCCTTTTTTATTTACTTAAAGCATTTATATATTCACTCCTGCCAGGACCCCAAAAGCAATGCACAACTGGTAAAAGCATTTAGAACAGGGGAAAGGAGTTGCTGAACTTCCAACTCATAGCATTCTTCAGCCTTAGCTATGCCAATTGGGAATTGGAGTCCAACAACATAGGGAGAGGCACATTTTGCCTTTTCTGAGAGGAGAGGCAGTGCAGTGTAGTGGTCTAAGTACTAGATGACTGTAACTCTGGAGACCATAGTTCAAATCTCCTATTGGCCATGGAAACCCACTGGGTGACCATGGGCAATCACACTGTCTCAGCCTCAGAGGAAGGCAATGCAAAAAACCCTCTGAACAAATCTTGCCAGGAAAACCTTGTGATACATTCACCTTAAAGTTAATCAAAAGTCAGAAACGAAGGAACAATTGAACTAATAATTAAAACAACAACAGACTGTCTTGGGCATGTATGTCAAGAAATGCGTGAAGCAGTTTATACAGAGGGGGAGTGAAAAAATTTCACACGATTTTCCCAGTGACAACTTATTGTAATCGGAGAACAGGGATGATGAAATATCATCTAAAAAGGAAGTTTCACCTCAAGGAAAAATGTCAGGTACTTGTACTGACAAATCTCTTGTGTGTTTCTGCTGTGTGCTCAGCAGGAAAAGCCTTCAGTGTGACTGGAACTGGAGATTTATTCCCTTTGTATCCTGTGATCAGTCTTTCTTGGGAAATCCAGGACATTTGTGCGTTTCTCATTCTACCCCATGCACCCAGGATGCACTGGGGAAAACAGAAGGAGAGAGTAATACACTCTGAAACATCACATTTCCTTTCGAAAAGCTAACATAATGAAGTTGCACAGATGGGACAAATGTGTGAGGTCATTGGAAAGGGTTCTTGTGTGCAGAGATTACTAAAACCTGGAGAGATATTCTGTGGAAAATGTTAGGAAGACAGGAGTTTTCAACCTGAGATATGTCATTTAGCATGCAGTCGTCAGCAAAGAGTGCCTCAACTGTGTTTTCTGTTATCATCATCTAAGTTCCTTTCCAATTACTGTACTTAGAAGGGATGGGTGGAAATACCACTGTTTCATCAGTAAAGAGCTGGCAGCACCTCAGCAGCAAAAGACTTCCAATCTGTCAGAAATCTGAGAACAGATTTATTGACTGTTTATGCAGATGTATTTATTATTTATGAAACTAGATTAATTGCTTGAGTCTAACCTTTTAGTTCCAAAAACTGAGTCTAAAGGCAGCTCACAACAAGATTAAAAAGACAAAAAGAAAAGATTTTAATGTTAAAATGTATCTCAAACAACCTAAAATACCCCATTTTAAAAAAACTTTGGTTTAAAAATTAACGGCCCTTTCTTAACAACTTCAATTAGCCAAAGCCTGCTTGAATAAAACATTTTTTGGATTCCACAAGCCAGAATAAATTCTCCAATCCATGCTGAACTGTGAGTTGGTACATAGTTTTATGGAGAGATGATGATGTAATAAGAATTTAATATGAGTTTCTGGCCGATCAGACCAGACCAGAACCATGAATGACCATCCAGATTCTTCTGGGAAGACCCAAGCCAAGATGTGAAGGCAAAACCACACTATATAGTCAGGAGTAACTGTGTTTGGCCATGCAGCCAAATACAACAGAAATTGGAACAAATATAAAGCACAAAATACATCCTGCAAGCTTTCAAAGCTTCACTAGATTCTTCATCAGACAAAGATATTAACGATTATACAGGAGAAGAAAAGTGATTTTAGAGTCACAGGCCTACATTTTGTCTCAGATGTTATGCCTGTTGTCAGTTAAGATGGTCCAGAGGGTTATCAGTGCAGGCAAAGATCTGTCCCCTTCTTGACCATGTGGAGACTGAGAACAAAGGGCAGAAAATATCAGCTAATAAAATTTCAAATTCCTGGCCAAGAAGGGGAATGGCTTCTGCCTGAATTAATATCCCTCTAGACCATCTTAACAGAAGTAACATGCAAGACAAAAAGTACGGTAGGCCTGTAACTCTAACATTGGTACTTTTCTTCTCCTGTATGATTTTTAACATCTTCGCCTGATGAAGAAGCCAGTGAAGCTGCAAAAGATTGCATGATGTACTTTGTACTTTTTTTTGGCTCAAAATAGATATCGCTGTTTTGTGGACTTTGTTGTATTTTGCAAAACCATATTCTTTTTGCTGCCAGTAACAAGTGTTGGCTTCCTGCCTCTGAACCTGAAACGTCAGGTAGGTAATAGCTATTCATAGCTCACTTTGTCTGTTTGTCTGCCCACCCATCCATCCACCGTATTTCTGTATTGGCTCCCAGCTCACAGGGGCTCCTCATAGATATGCCTAATCCTCTTTCAGAGGTTATCTAAGCTAGCTACCATCACCATATCTTAAGGCAACGAGCTCCACATAGTAAAGGATATACCATACAAAGGAGGATTTCTTTATGTCTGTCCTGAATTTTGTGCCAATTAGTTTCATTGATCCAAAGTTCTAGTAGTATGGGAAAAGGAAGGTGAGAAGTCTTTTTCCTCACTTTCTCTGTACAATTCATAAATATACTTTAGGATGTTTCCCTTTTCTTTTCTTCCCAAAGTAGTAACTTTATTTATATCCTAACTTTCTGAAATGAGCTCAAGGCGGTGGACACCTCTCTCCCTACTTCATTCTCATAAAAACCCTCCACCGTGGTTCAGGTTGACTGGTCCAAGGTCATTCAATTAGAGTTTTCTTTTGGAGAGGGTTGTAAGGAACTTGAACATGGCTACAAAAGAAAAGAAAGCAGTACTGGTCCCAGTCAGACTGCTATAAAAGGTACATTAAAACAATGGCAAGACCTACACAAAAATAAAACACCAAAAGGAGCAGATAAAACCCTGTTAAGTCTGGAATCTTATCAATTAGTCTCAACGAGAGTAGACGCACTGAATAAACTGTTGAGTGGTAAGTGAACACATGAGACCCAATGTGGTGTAGTGGTATGAGCACTGGACTATGATCCTAGAGACGAGGGTTTGATTCCCTGATTGGCCATGGAAATCCACTTGGGTGTGTCAGACTCTCAGCCCCAGAAAGCCTCATGATATGTTTGCCTTAGGGCACCATAGGTTGGAAACAACTTGAGGGCACACAAGAACAAGTCAACACATGGTGGCCTAGATACCCTAAAGCACATGTGTCAAACACAAGGCCCACAGGCTGAATGCGGTCTACCAGATCATTTCATGTGGCCCTTGCACCTCTCCTGCAGCTGTGGCACTCCCCCCACCTGGCAAACCCGATCTCCATATTACAGGCCTCTGGCTGCTGGTATTCTGAAGAAGGGTGCAGCAGTCAGCACTCACAATCTACTTCTGACTGTTCCTCTGTCCAAGTCTTGCCATCAGTGTTGCTGCAGGTTACCATGGCAATGACCTGTGTGGCTCGTGAGAGTTGGACAGAGGAGCAGTCAGAAGTAGAAGTAGATCACAAGTGCTGGCTGCTGGGCTCCTCTTCAGAATACTGGCAGCCGGGGGTCCGCAATGTGGGGATCGGACTTACCAGGTACAGAGACAGGTGCTGGGGGCAGAAAGAAGCACAATGGAGGGGGAAGCACAAAGAGGCACAGAGAGGGTCTGGGGGCAGATAGGGGCACAGAAAGGGTCTCAACTGGGACCAGAGCGTTCAACAAAGTTAATGTAATAAACATTGGTAATATTTGATGATTAAAAAAAACACTTTGTTTTCAAAACTCATTTTTCAATAAATTGTACAATAGTTGTACACTTGAATATCTGCTTGCCCTTATTTTTCTTAGACTTTCAGAGCTAGTTATTACTAAAACTAGTAATAATCGAATGCAGAGCCAATTATTTAATATGATAAAAGAGAAGATACATTTATATATTCTTACAGATAAAACCGGCCCTTTTGAGGGCATCCGTAATGCTGATGTGACCCAAGATGAAATTGAGTTTGACATCTCTGCTCCAAAGGGATCAGATCCCAACTGATCTAGGAAGCTAAGCTAAGCAGGGTTGGGTCTAGTTTGGTCTTGTCTTGTATCCACCAGTTGGATTCCACCAATGAGTACAAGGTATCGTAGGGTATATTTCAGAGGAAGGAACTGGCAAAACCACCTCTGAGAATTTCTTGCCTAAGAAAACCCTATGAAATTCATGGGATTGCCATAAGTTGACAGGTGACTCGAATGTGCACACATACACAAGTCAATGCATAGGTAAATCCCACTGATTCAGTTGTTTAATTTGATTGGAACTAACAATAGAATTCGAGCCTAAAACAGCAGAATAAACAGGCAAAAATACAGTCAGCCATGAAAGGCATCCTATAGAATGTTGAAATAATTGATTAGAGGGAAACCCTGTTTTCTTGAAAAAGATTTTAACCACTTGGTTAAGATGGAGCTTTTTATGTTATTACACCATAAGGACTATCCCAATGTGCACCAAGCCAGATATTTCTGCAAATCTAATAACCATGTTAATTAATTTATAGGTTTATACCCCAAATTAACACTTTATTCAGGATATAATAGAAAGCCGAGTTCTTCTTCTTTACTTTTCCACATACAGAATAAATATCTTAGTTCTTACCTGTTCCTAACCCTAACAACCCCATACAACCTTAATTCTGGTTCTAGACTCACTAACTGCTTTTAAATGAGAAGTCCAAACACTGTCACATTATGTTCCCTAGTAAACTCACCCTCTTCTCATCTGCCAAGGAATCCACCCTTCCCATCCAGAACAAATTTTACTTCTCTGTTGAACTGATGGAAGATCAGAGATTGGAAAACATGTTTTGAAAGCAACAAGCAGGATCAGTGGCCACATTAACTGAGGGAGTGTTGGAGCTATAGTAAAAAAAGCAGTGGTTCCAAGTTTTGTGTCAGTGTTATATGAGCCAGTTGTTTTGCTTCTAGCTATAATCTGGAATCCATACTTTGAAAAAATGAAGTTTCTAAACTACCTTCAAGAGCTACCCTACCCAGAGTGGACTGAGGTAATCATCTAGGTGTAAATACAGCAAGCATGGTGATTTGTATTTCTGAAGACAAGGTGAAAAGCAAACTATATTTAAATAATCAGTATCATCTAGTACTACTCTAAAATTGAGCAGCTACTGTAAATTTCAACATTGAAAAGAAACAGTACTAACCAAAGTCTTAAGAATCTTAGCACTGCCAATTTATCTTAGTGGAAGCTAAAAAATAATGGAAAAAATAGTGTTAATTTCCACTCCTTGTAGAGGTTGATTTTGGGTAATAGTTATTTGTGTTAGAAAAGCAGCATTTCAATATTTGTTTTAAGAGCTCTTGATGTCACCCCAGCCCAGTGATATGTAGATTTTACTCAACAAGCTTCAGAATGCCATCTCATCACCTTAGCCAAGAGCTAAGCACTATGTAAAGGTGGGATAAAAGACCTTCCTGCAGGATTACCACACTGAATGGAAGATTAATGCAAACAATTCATCTAGCCTCTCTGCAATTTCACTGTCCTTCTCTAGCACACTTGTCATGCCCTTGTAATTAGTTGTTTCCCTGTCCACCTTCTTACTTCAGAATAATGGAAAGGCATTTTTATTGTTTTATATTTTTTACTCTCGTTTCATTTTTTTAGATTTATCAAAGAATGCACACTCTCTTGCCTTTTACATTTCTTAGTATCTGTCAAGTCTTCTGTTCCTTTTTGTTCTCCTTTTTGGGCAAGACTTCCCTTTTCTGCAGGAAGCTCTTTTGCCTTTTATGCTTCCTTAGTTCTGCTTGTTAACCACACTGGCATCCTCTTGCACTGGATGGTGCTTTTCCTGTGGTAAACATTTCACTGGAGCTTTTACTATTGTGGTTTTAAGTGACCTCCAAGCCTTTGGGACATTTTTAACCCCCTCTCTTTCAACTTCCTCTCAGCTATCTTCTTCTGGGTTCTTTCTTCTTTTGAAATCAAGTGTGATTGTCTTGTGCTTTCTTGGCAGTTTTTGACTTCATGAAATTGTGAAGGCAAAGGGATGACTGTCTCTTTCAGTTCTTTCATTTGGTTCCACAACTCATTCATCTTGTTCCATGTTCTGTACTAAGATTATGGAACCAACTGAAAAGGAGGGGCTCTCAGACATAATCAGTGGATGACGTATATTGATTCAATGCAATCCTAGGGTGTCTGGGTGTCACAGGTCATTAGATCTCCCCATGCCCACCTTCAGTCTGTATAGTTATCTGCCTTTAGAGGAGGGGGATGAACTCTTGCAAGTCTTCAGCTTGGGGCTACAAAAAGGTCTGTAATTAGTATGATTCCAGCATTGAGAAAAGAGGTATGTTGGGAGGGACCACAGATTCACAGACTCCAAAGTCCTCCCTTTTCTGTGACATGCCCCTAGAACTGACTGCAGGGTCCACATTGATCCTGGAGATAGTATACTTTATTTCCCTTTTACTGGAAGCACAAAAAGAGATATTTTTAAATGCCCCAAATATTTTAAAAAGGGTATGGGATAAACAGCCCCCCTTTCTGGTGCAAATGGGCATGATGAGCAACCTGTGGCCCTCCAGAATTGCTAGACTGTAATGGTGTTTGTCACTCATGGTTGGCTGGGCTGGCAAGGATTGTTCAGAACTGCAGTACTGGGAAAGCTCACAAGTAATTTAGGGGTATTCCTTTTTTAAACAACAGATTTGTGTCTATTAATTTCTCTTGTTCGCAACTGTCCTGTTTAAAAATATGCAAAGCATTTTGACCTTGCTGGACACACAGGCTGGCATCTTGTTCAATGGTTATGAGACCATAAGCTGTGCTTATGATCTTTTAAGTGCTGGGGATTCACATTTATAGTTGCTAATGAATCAAAGTAACCTCACAAGCCTATCGTATGAGCCAGGCAGAGCCCCAATCAAAGGACTGCTAATACACTGGTAAACAAGGCAGGTACACAGAGAAGCAGTTCCAGCTTTCTTTTCTCAATGCACCCCTTGACCAGGAGAGCACTGCAGACATTTCCCTGTACCGCTATCTGCAGCACCTCAGAGACCCTTCGGCTGGGGCCCTGCCAGGCTGAAAAGATACATTTTTGGAGGGTATCACTGTCAGACATAACCATGAAGAACCAGCTCCATCACTGTAGCTATGTCTGACACAATCTCTAACTTAAAAGAAGCAGGTTTCACACACAAAAAATTAAAAGATTGGCAAGAGAAACAGCTGAATTGGAGCATATTTACACATTCCAATCCATTAGCAGAGATTTGAACAGAGGTAATGGTTTCTTAGCACATTACATATATTAATAAACAGGTTCTCACAACAGCAATTTAACTAACAAATCCTCTGCAAAGGCTTCCTTGACTGTGAGGCAACTGACTTTTGCTAAGCAGATTTACTGCGTTCCTACCTCTATACTACAAACAGCTACTTAAATGTATTATATCATCGTACACTACTCTTTGAAGAGAGAGTCACAATTTGCATCTTTGTATATCCTGTTATATTTTGACCCCATGCCCTACACCTATGTAACCGTACTTCATCAGTACATCTGCTAAATAGCCACAAAAGCTCATGTTGAAATAAACTGCTTGGTACCAAAGATTCCTCCTTCCCACCACCCCCATTTTCATTTTTATCACATCTACTATGTTCACCACATATCAATACAGTATTTTCACATGTGACAGGGAGACTACAGATGCAGATGATAGGGGTAGGAACCACATTACTAATTAATACTGCGAAGCTACTTTCTAAATCAATTTGGTGAATGACTGAGCTTTAAAAGAGGAGTATCTGGAAACAGGAAGATTCTGACTCCAGCATGTCAGTGTCCAATGAGATAATCCAGCCCCCCCCCCACCAATTCTAGTTATCCTTCCCTGTTCTGGGCCAGAGAATCATAGAGCTGGAAGAGACCACAGGGGCCATCCAGTCCAACCCCCTGCTATGCAGGAACACACATCAAAGTATTCCCAACAGATGGCCATCCAGCCTCTGTTTAAAAACCTCCGAAGAAGAAGACTCCAGCACACTCCAAGAAAGCATATTCCACTGCTAGACAGCTCTGACCATCAAGAAAGTTCTTCCTGAGATTCAGGTGGAGTCTCCTTTCCTGCAGCTTGAATCCATTGCTCCTTGTCATAGTCTCTGGAGCAGCAGAAAAGAAGTTCACTCCCTCCTCAACATGACATCCCTTAAAATATTTAAACATGGCTATCATATCCCCCCTTAACCTTCTCTTCTGCAGACTAAACATCTCCAGCTTCCTAAGCTGCTCCCCATAGGGTATGGCTTCGACCAACGGTGAGCCCTGCTTTGGAGAGAGAGCAATCTACTCCATTTTGATTTGCTTGTCTGGCTTGCAGAAATCTCTATATTATATTAAGCTTTTTACAGCACAGTAATTTATAATCTCAGTGCTCATATGGCATCAAAGCAGAAGAGCACAAGTTGGTTAAATCTGAGGTGCCACCCCTGAAGCTCCCTAGCAGACTTCAGAGCCTTCAATCCCCTCCTTTTTAATTTTTATTTCTGGGAAATGTTTGGCTTCAAAATCACTTCAAGCAAAACTGTGCACAAATGACATAGCACACCTCCCCCCTGCTACTTCTTTAAACCTTTAAAATTGGTTGCTGAGTGGCTGAAGTGGGAATCAGAAGTAATGCAATGCCACTTCCAGTATGCCATTGGTGTGGGCAAAAATTACGCTCCAATCCCACACAGAGCTGTTCACCTTGGTTTCAAACAAAGAACTGGTAGCCCTCAGCATGAGCAGCAAGATGTAGTGAAGCACATGGACATCTTCATTCTGTTTAATCCAAAGCCTCTGGCATGCTAAGAGCATGACAGTATATTTGGGATTTTCATTTCTTTAAAATACCCACACCAAATGTTCCTGAGCAAATGTAATGATTGTGGAACAAAAAGGCAGAACCTCTTCTAAGTCAGTAATTGGCTAAAGAATAGGTAGAAGAAGAGAGGAGCAAATGGATGCTTCTTGTAATATAAATAAGAGGTGGGGGTCTCTCAAGGACTTTATTAGGACTGGTGAAGCTCATAAATTATCAACAGGAGGGTTTAGCAATGTTGTGGCTAAGTCTGCAGACGACACTAAGTTATTCAAGTTGAAGGAAGGAAGTCATGGAAATTTATTTCTATGAAAGAAAAAGTGAGCTTTTCTCCTATTCATTTCTATTTTAAAGCCTCTATTTTTTTTTTATTAGTTAAAATGTTTTTTGCACTGATTTCAACAGAAAGTATTCTGCTGCCTGCAACTTTGGACATTTCCCACCAAAGGGCATTGATTTTCCTTTTTGCATCTCCTTTGTAGCATAGGAAGGGGAGGTGTCTTTCCCCCAAGCACATCAGGTACTTAAAAAGCAATAATGAATTATTACCTGCCAACACTGGATCCAAATCTTTTTTTTCTACATCAAAGTTTCAGGTGTTCTACTACCAATACTGCTGGATAGGTAAAGATAAAAATCAAGCTCCCAACTTTCTGAGCCTGTTAAATGCAAGGGTGCCACTCTGTGTTAACATGCTGGACAAAAGGCAATCCATTTTCCCCAAACTTTTATTTAAAAGCCCTAAACAAAGTTTGACAAAAGTTTCCAAGTGGAATAAATCCACCATGTGGACCAGAAGACGTATGCCACCAGACCTGACTCCCCCACCCAACCCATCCCTCTGTTCATTTAAAAACCAGAAAGGGACAACAGTGGATGCACTGACCCCCTTATGGGGACATTTATGACTGAAAACCACAAAGTGGGCTTCAGTTGAATAGGAACACCACCCCTTTAATTGGGATGTGTGCATATTCTCTTCCAGACCAGCTAAAGGGTGGTTGGTTGGTTTGTTTTCTGCGCCACCCCCAACATGCAGGATACTGAAATAAAGGCAAGTTCTGGGTTTCAACCAGTAGACAATGGTTTGTATTGAGCAAGAAACAAAAAACCAAAAATAAATGCAGCAATCCCCAGAGCATCAAGGGAAACCGTCATCATCATCCTCGGCCATTTCCTTGGCAAATTCTAGGTCCTGCTGCTCACGCTCCCGGCGCTCCTGTGAACCAAAAGCAGCCATATGATTCAGTGAAACTTCATTGGCATGGAAAAACATTGTGCTGTTCTGTAGGCTGGGATTAAAGATACTCCTCTAAGGAGAGTTAGCCGATGATTTCTCGTGGGATAATCTGAATAAACATACAAGTTTGTTGTTAACTGTCACCGAGTTCAACTCATGTGACTCTATAAATGAGAGGCCTCCAACCCATACTGTTATGAACAGCCCTGCTCAGGTTTTGCAAGCTGAAAGAGTGTCCACATACTTGTCAGAAGGGATGGTTAAACAGGCCTTGGCTGTTTCCTCTCTCTTTTTTTGAAGCTGATTATGCATCCTCCATAGCATATAATGGGAGGCAGTTATTTTAAACTGAATGACAGTTATGTTTCTGAGGCTAGGTAATCGGAATGGTGTGACAGCTATTTTCTATGGCTGTGAGCCACTCTCTACTAGAAAAACACCACTTATACTAGGGACAGAATATATTTGGGCTATCCAGACCTAAGATTATGCATAACTCTTTAGAAAAAAGCCAGAATTCATAAACTGCTTTTTTCCCTTTAAAAAGGTAAATGTTTTTTTGCTACAACATCAAATTTGGAGTATAAACTGTGAATGAAATGTTACAAAAATGCTCAGTTTTCATTATGTAGATCACTGGATTCAACTTTCCATGGCACAGAAATTTACACTTTTTTCATGCAGGGTACACACACCTTAGGATACTAGAATACAGCACTGGTTTCAAAGAAGCTCTTGGCCCAATGCAGTGTTTTTTGAACCTAGGCTACGGGATAGGATCCAGACTTAGTCACACTTAGAGCAGACCTGTTGAACTGAATTAGGGCAGATTATTCATATTGAAGTACCACTGATTTCAAAAGGTCTGCAGCAAAGCCACTATCATTCAGCGAAACTGTTGGGCTGGCTCGCTATCCTCTTCTTGAACTTGCTATTCTGGTTTGTACAGCATCTTAAATAAATATGGACACTGAGACTGGAATACAAGAAGCCACTAGCATTAAATGCTACACGGAGATGGGAAGGAGATAGAGGGACTGCTGGACCATGACAGGCTTAGCATCTGTTAAGGAACAGCATTCTAGAGTCACAGCTTAGTGCAAATCTTCACCATAACCAAAAGTAGCTTCTTGAGCAGTTGCCAGGGGAACCTCACCTCTGCAGACTCCAGGTCCTTGTTATAAGACTTCGGAGGGAACCTCATTGCCTGAAACAGACAGAGAATTACAGGAAGTAGACAGAATGAATTGGAAACCTGTCTCACCAGACGAGCCTCAGAGCAAGAAGCCTAGCCAGGAAAGCCTTCAACAGTAGATTTAAAAGTGCCTGATTCTGGAAAAATTACTTTTTGGAATGCAACTGCAGAATACCCCAGCCCACTCTGGTTACTGGTGATACTGGCTGGAGGATCTGGGGCACTGTATTGCAAAAAAGTAATGATTCCAAGCTCTGAAAGGTACAATGGGTGTTTTACAGATATGACATCTATGTTCTTTGGCTTAACCAGGCTGACAACCTCCATCCGTCATTCCCTACTAAGTTTTTGGGTTCAGGAATCAAACGCTTAAATCCAACCTTCCATGATTCCTTTCTGTAGCCAGTTAGTTCATATACTCTTTCCAAAGTTGAGGAAACCCAGGTTCACCACAACTTTTTTAACAATACAGAAGTAACATTTATATTGTGTTCTAGAGTGTTCAAAGGACTTTGCATATCTCTGTGATGCTTGTGCTACCAGGTAATGTTAATGCCATTCATCCTCATGCTGTAGATTGGACTGATGCTGAGAAAGAAAGGGGCAAGCCTATCAGACCATCTAGCAAGTTCATGTCCATAGATGTGATTCAAACTCAGGATGTCTGGATTTATAATTTAGATACTATCCCACATCAGTCAAATCCTCTTGATACCTATTCAACTGTATTTCCTGAAGTAAATGTACAAGAATTCCCATGCTTCCTTCTTTCCTGTCTGCCCTGTGAGACACCAATGTACACTCATTCCTTTACCTTGACAGACATATTGTGAATGTCGAGGCAGAAGGAAATGCGCTGGTGGAAGGCCAGCTGGGGTTCCCGTGTTGAGTAGATGTCTGTCATCTCCTTGGACTGGATATAGCCCTTCTCATGGTTGATGCTGGCTTCAATCACACCATCCCGAATGGCCTGGGAACCAGAGACCAGCACAGAGTCAGTTATCCTCCAACAACAATATCCACAGAGGAACAAAGATACATAGTTTTGATAGCAAGTCTGAGAAGTTAATTTTTAGAGAAAGGCTGTCACACTCCTGTCTTCTCAAGAGTCCTGCCTCACTCTGGTTGTATGATTGCAGGCCTAGGTTATCTGCATGCTCAGAGTCACTCACTATTTGCGAGATGGTTGCACTATCCTGGGAGTAGCATGTACAACAAGGTGTCAAGTCACCCTCAAATTGTCTCCCATCCCAAATAATATAAATAGCCATGGCAGCAACCATTCCGGGCTGAAAATGCTATTGTTTAATGCCAGGTCAGTGAATGGTAAAAACAGCTGCCATTCAGGACTTCATCTGAGATGAAGATCTGGCATGTATTACAGAGACCTGGTTGGATGAGGTGGGGTGTGTGTGTTAAACTCTCTCAGCTTTGGCCACTAGGATTCTCTGTGCAGCAGCAAGTGAGACTTGGGGGATGGAGAGGGGGAGTTGCAGTGGTTTGTTGGGGTCATATTCCCCTGACCAGGTATCCTAACCCTCAGACTGCAGGGCTTGAGTGTGTTCACTCAATGCTGGAGGACTTCAACTTTCTTATTGAGGTTACCCTGTTGGGAGTGGCTTAAGACTCCATGTCTGCTGTGACAACCGTAGGTCATTTCTACGTAGTATTGGCCCCACTCATGCTGACAGGCGTACTCTAGACCAGGGCTTTCCAAACAGTGTGTTGTGACACATTAGTGTGTCACCTGAAGTGTGTAGGTATGTCACCTCCCTGGGCTGAGAAAGACCCCCCCACTCGAGCCTCTCCTCCTGCCGCTACCACCATCACAGTGGGCCAGGATCAGGTGAAGGGGCTGCCTTTCCCACTGCTGCCGCCCTTGCTGGGGTCTTTCCTCGACGAAGGCAACAGCACCAAGCCAGGATCAGGTGGGGGGCTGCCCTTCCTCCTGCTGGCGCCCTTGCTGGGGTCTTTCCTTGGCGTAAAACTGAATTACTGTGTCGCAAAATGATACATGTCCAGAAGGTGTGTCACCAACATGAAAAGTTTGGAAACCACTGCTCTAGACCTTGTTTTCTGTAAGCGGTTGGGGGGATGATGGTGATCAGGGAATGGAGGAACTTTCTATTGTTCTGTTGTCAGGGACAGTTTCATGGCCAGGTTTATACCAAGCTTCTGCAGGGGTAGGGATCCATTAAGATGGTCTGCCCCAGGAGGCTTATAGATCCAGATGGATTCTCTTGAGTAGTTTCCTACTGACTTGGAAGGCGATCCTGTTGAAGCCCGGGTTGATCTTTTAAATGCAGAAATAACCAGGGCAGTAGACACAATCGCTTCTAAGTGCTGCTTCTCACTATGTGTCACTAACCAGTCTGCTGGTTTTCTAAGGAACTGGCAGCAATGAAATGAACAAGATGGAGACTAGAGCGAAAGTGGCAGAAAACTCAGAGTGAGTCCAACCAGAAACATGTGCTATATAGGTAGCAAAAAAGGTTTTCCTAGCTAACACTACTGCAGCTGCACAGAACTATTCAGCAGAGCTTTTCTAGGTGGTCAAAGATCTGTTACCACTTGGCTCTAAGGAGAACAAAAGGCACTCAACAGCCTGCTGGGAAGAATTTGCCCACCATTTCACAGACAAAATTGCTTGGATTTGCTCTGACTTAGATGCCAGATTTGATACCATTCCAGTGGATGTAACTTTGGCCCCTGGTTGTCCAGTGTTGATGGATACTTTTCAATTTGTGCAGCTTGAAGCTTGGAGATGTGCTCTCAAAGGGTAGTGCTAGGTGATTCCTGCTTGATTCTTTGGCCACCAGCCTGTGGAATCCCTCAGGGTACAACCCTGTCCCCTATGCTATTTAAAATCTACATGAAACTGCTGGGAGAGGATGCTTGGAGTTTTGGGATTAGGTGTCACCAGTATGCTGATATGAGTATGGGAAGTTGTTCCTGTGCTAAACCAGTATCGGACAGCTGGACTGGACTGGACTGGATGAGGGCAAAGAACAAATTGAAGCTTAATCCAGACAAGACAGAGGTGTTCCTGGTCAGTCAGAAAACAGGACTGGAAATAGAGATTCGGCCTGTGTTTGACAGGGTTGCACACACTCACCCTGAAAACTCAGGTTTGAAGTTTTGCAGTATTCTTGGATGCACCTCTGAGCCTGGAGACCCAAGTTTCAGCAATGACAAGTGTTTTTGCATGCCAAAGCTAGTGCACCAACTGTGTCCATTCCTGGAGAAGCTGGATCTGGCTATGGTGGTGAATGCCTTGGTTACATCCCATTTGGATTACTGCAATGTACATGGGGCTGCATTTGAAAAGTTCTCAGAAACTACAGTTGGCCCAAAGAGCTGCAGCCAGGTTGTTAACTGGACTGGCTACAGCGAGCACACAACTCCCTTGTTACAACAGCTCCACTTGCTGCCATCCATTTCTGGGCACAATTCAAAGTGCTGCTTTTGACCTATAAAGCCCTATGCAGTTTGGGCCCAGGTTATTAGAAGGACCATATCTCCCTTTATGAAGCCATTAGGGAACTAAGATTGTCTGGAGAGGTCCTTCTCTCTTCCTCACTAACCTCTCAGGTGAACAAGGAAAATGGCCTTCTTGGGGTTGCTCTCAGACTTTGGAACTCCCTTCATAGAAAGGCCAGGATGGCTCCATCCTTACTCTCCTTTTGACAGCAGGTCAAAACATTTTTGTGCCATCAGGTTCTTACAAACCAACTAAGATTGGATTTTTAATACTGTGCAGTTTTTTTTTAATGTTCAGTACAGTTAATGTATTTAATATTTTTAACACTAGAATTTTTTTATATTTCTATTTTTATATGTGTTTTAATTTTACCATTTTAATATTGTTAGCTGCCTTGAGTCTCATTGTGAGAAGAAAGGTGGAACGGATAAATAAATGTTAGTTATTAGTTTGCATAATCAAAGCTGATTCCATCCATATTAAACACACACACAGACACACACATCTGAAGCTTTTAGTTTCATGCAGGGATAAGGTGGGGGGCTCTATCACCAAGGCTGGTATGGGACTGCCTTTGGGGGAGCTTTGCCCAGCTTGTCACTATGCCTGGAAATGGACAGCAGATAAATACAAGAGGCTTTCAGAAAATAGGGCAGGTTGACAGAACTCAAAAACTTCCTGCTCATGCATTTAAATGTATGGCTATTCTGTTTCAGGAAAACAGAAGCTGAAACAGGACTGTGATCTGGATTACAATGGCCCAGATCTTGACAGCCTACAGCTCTAATGAAATACACAAGGGTAAACACTCTAATATTTGAGAGTCATAGCATTAACAACATAGATGGTAATGAGACTGTACTCATCTGGCCAAGTGAGAGCATGAGTGGGAATTCTCATTTGGCCTAACCCTGCCATCACTCACCTTGGCAACAATGAATTCAGCATCCTCCGGGCTATCCAGCTGCAACTTCTGTGCTATATCAGCCAAGGAGATCCTTGAGTAGGAAAGGCTGATCATGCGAACACCTGTGTGAAGGAGAAAAAGATAGCCCAAAAGAGTACATGGGAAATCCATCAGATGCCTGTCATTTTTTTTCCCTTTCTACTTGAGTACAGCTTTTGCACAGGCGGGGAGTTGCTTGCTACCACATCCCCCGAAGAGAGGTGCCAGGAAATAGAAAGAGAAACACATGCTCACATTCAATGGAAGCTTAAAAACAGAAAATATGCTGGATCTGATAATTTAAACACAATTCCAAACCCAAAACTCTATGCTGCCTTGGGATGGGATTATCAAACTCTGAGGAGTTGGGGTTGTAAAGAGAAGGGGGTCAAATGCCTCTTACCTGTTTTGATCACATTGTGCCTCAGACGGATGATGAGGGTATAGGTTCCATCTGCCTGAAACTTATCGCTAAACTGATCAAGGACTTGGTTGAACTTGGCCAGATTCCCTGTCCGAACAGCTGGGAGAACAGAGAAGGATGCAAGAGAGTATAGAGGTGAACAGGTCTGGGGTTTGTGCACACACATGGGTATTAAATATAGCATGTAAATTTTAACTCCATTTTCTACACTATCATATATTTCTCTCTTTGCTGATGCTTTGGATTAGAATATTAATGTGTGCTGCTGCATCTATGGGGTTTGATACAGTTAAGATGTATGGGTGCAAAGACACAGCTTCTATTATTGCTCAAAGCCATGACCTTACTGAACATACAATGCAATGACCCTGCCATGCAAGCTCACCTTAAGCCTTCTTCAGATAAACATAGTTTGGGTTGTATGTATAAATCCATTTCCTATCTAACTGCTTATGTACAATATCATTTTAATAATTCATTTTATACTCCACATTTCTCACAAGAGTTCAGGACAGCATACTATATGTCAGTAGTTTCATTTAATGATTATAGCCATGAAAAATCTCTGAAGGCCAGCATGTTACAATTGGTTTAAGTATCCAAGGTTCCCAATCCTGGGCTCTACAAAGTATGAGAAAGGATTTGACTTTTGCTTAAAAGAAAAGACCAGAACATAGCAATGTTTTATGTCAATTAATTTTCAATTATGATATACAAGTGTCATATTACACACTTTCTAAAACACAGGTTTTTGCTAAAGCATAAAAAATGGGTGAAAAGCACAATAACTCTATCTGTATCATTGTCTCCACAGAGTTTTCAGAAATGATATTTTGGATGTCCTGAAATTCCCTATAATATTGCATAAAAGCAAGGGTGAGCAACTGCAGTAGTTCTTGGGTAAAATGTTTTGTCTTGGTACCCTCAGCAGAGTACACCGGTTGCCAAAAAACAGTGGGGGAAAATTGGAAATGGTAAAAGTTCACTTTTTCTTCAGATAAAAAAGAATGGATATAAAACACTGGCACACTCTGGTCTTGTTTCTCCTTTTAAGCATATGCTGAAATGAGCAAAGGATATATAGAATCAGAGAGCTGGAAGAAACTCCAAGAGTCATCTAGTCCAACCTCTTACCATGCAGAACCCAGAGCTAAAGCACTCCTGAAAGACCTCTGTTTATAATTCAAGGGCACATGTGTGTTGGAGCTGAAGCTAATCCTCTCTCATACATTTTAGATGCCAAGATTGGGTACCTCTGCATGTAGATTGTCTCTATTCAATTTGTTTTGCTGGTGGTATTTAACAAATGGACAAATGGGTGGAATAAGAGTATAGTGGGCCCTCCTCTCACACAACCTCTGCATGCATGAATGCAAGGTTGTGCAAAGCACTGTGTCCCATTATAGTCAATGGATGTGGGGTGCGTGTGTGTGGGCATGTTGCATCCACTGACTACAACAGGGTGCGACGCTTTGCATTTTTTGTTTTATGTGGGTATCCCTAGAATGTATATACAGCAGACACAATACGCATCATTGCTTTATCTGCATATGCGATACAGTGTTTTATTTTAGGGCTAAATCAGAATAGAGACACTGAATTAATTGCTAAATAGTAAGTTAGCGCTTATGCAAAATCAACTGTTTCAATGGTTTACTCAACTGGAACTAGGTGTATGATTTAAGTTTTCACTTTCTATACCACACTTAAAACAAGCCACAATATTTAGAACATTATTCAAACAAACTACTATTTGTATAGAGTATCAATACAGATATGCAAGATTTCAAATGGACTGTGCTAACACAAGGATTCTGAAATATATATGGATAAAATAATTTTATTAAAGACTCTTCCAAATACTTGCAGTTCAGTATCACTTCCATTGTTTTCATAGTATTGTTAAGTAAGGCCCAGATGTACCACTTACCCTGTGTCAAGAGGAAGTAGGGCATGAGAGATCTTTTCAGAGATGGCTGCCGAAACTGCAGTCTGTCAGGGATCTCACCTAGTAGCAGTTCTACCACAATCAGCAGCTTATGGACCTAGAGCACCAATACAAAAGATTAATTTATCCTGCCACAACATGACTGACTGTTCTAGAGCAGAAATGTGAATGACAGATGTACACCCCCCACATCATAAGCCCACAGCGCCATCTGGCGGATTCAACTCCTACTCACCGTCTGTTTGAAACCAACAGCTGTGTGCTGTGGTGCTTTCCGTAGGGCATTTGTCATGGTCCTCCGGGCTTCAGAGTATTCCAGCTGAATGGCCTTGATGCGGCCTGGAAGGGAAGAGCAGCTCAATTCTAAGAAGGACTGAAGTAGCAGTAATAATCTAAGGTTGGCTGGTGGGTTTCTGCAAATGGATTTTGCACTCCAATGCTAAACTGGAATCTGCAGGGTGAAGACTAGGAGGTTCCTCAAGAAGAGGGAACTGGCCAAATAAGTATTTAAACTGTTGTCACTTTGGGGCATTATGGCACCCAAGCTGATTCTGTTAATCTCTACATGACTGGTGAATCCACTGTATCACTATACAAGAGACTTGGAAACGTTACTTTTTGGACTAGTAACTCCCACAAAGTCAGCACGGTAATGGCGAGGGTGGTTGCAGTACTCTGAGAGTTACAAGTCAAAAACAGTAATGTTTTCAAACCCTGAGCACATGACACTCCAACTCCACCTCTTAAAACATGCTCTTTCTATGGGTACCCTGAGATGTTAACTCCCAGGAGCTTCATTTTTTGCAAGCCCAAAATGAGCTTATGTACTGGCAAACATGGGATGCCTTGGCCCAACGTTCTTTATGACTCCAGCTGAACTGAAATTCTGTCACCTTCTTCTATCATGCATGTTATTATATGTTAGGTAAAAAATACACATGAAATCATAATGAGTCAACAGATTTATTTTCTCATCTTCATTTTTAACATCTCTCACTTTTTTACCTTGCTCCCTTTACAACTGTTCTATGCCCTGGATAATCAATGGAGAATGGAAGGCTCTCCACCATATTACCTGGAATGTAGGAGATCCCAATCCAGTAGATACAATGTTAAAAGTCTTAATAAACATTTGCCTCAAATGTACAGATAATAGCTTGCTCTAAGTAATCTATGAAGCTAGAACATAGGCTTATGTATTTCAGTTTTCGTACACTTTTTTATGTTCTCAATGCTGTGATTTTCTTTCAATCCCTAATGTGGAAGAAAAGCACAATATGCATTTTAAACCAACAGCATTTGCAAGAAATCTCTGCAGTAATTACCAGAGGAACAGTGTGGGCTCTGATCAATCCTACTCTTAAGAAACGTGGGTTGCAAACATTTTCAAGCCGCTCCTCTGCTGTCAAGACTTTGATTCAGTTAAGCTGCAACCAAAGGCTATTTGACAAAGCTGCATAAGAACTGGGACATCTGTGTTAGCAATGTACAAGTACAGAATTAATTACCAAGTGCAGAATTTGGCATCATGAGAAACTTAGTTTTTTAAAAAAAAACACAAACACCTATGTTCCAAATCTTAGAGCTTTCAAACTAAACTTGAAAATGCATGGGCCTGTCTCAAAAAATCTTAGCAGGAGACCGTCTGTTCTGGGAATGTTCTGCATAGAAAACCTACTCCTTCCTTTTTTGCTAGCAAAAGTGGAATGAATCAACAAATTAATGAGGAATATGCCTATGTTATCTGGGTAATGATATTTTGCTTTTTTTGGCCAAAAACTGATGGTAAGTTGCAAAGTATTCAGTACTCAGGTATGTGGGCTCAGTCTTATCTTTGGCTCAGGGTATTCAGGATCTCAGAAAGGAGTCAAATTCTGCCTCTCACCTGTGTAGTAAAGGTACCTGGCCCATTCATTGTTGTTTGCTTGCTCAGGGAACACTGACTTGGAGACCAGCTTTTCTGCCTGGTCATAGAGGTCATAGTGAAGGTAGTTCCTCAGCAGCAGATTCAGAAGTGTAGCCTGGCCATCCGCATCATGGCGGAGCGTTGCCGTCCTTAAGCGAGCATGAAGGAAACTTTGAAAAGAGAAGGAATGAAGCAAGGGTGTGTCAGTAGAAGGACTACTGCAGTAGAAAAATACTACTGCAGAGGAAAGAACAAGATTATAGCAAATATCTGGATGTTGCAAGACCCACCTCCTAACCACATCTAACTTGTTCAAGAACTCATAGATGCGTGCATGGTAGTAGTAACACTTTGCCACCACCAGATCAAGGGCTCGGCGATTCTGAGGACTGGTCTTCTGCATCAGGTCATCTGAAACTTTCTGAGCCTAGAAGGAGGACACATTCAGATTTCATGTTATGAATTTTGAAGTACTATAATGCAGGGATCATAAACAACATTCACTTACTGATCTCCTGGACTTCCTATGTCATTTGCACAAAGCATCTTTGTTCACCCGTTAGGGCTCTCACAAACTGTCTTGGTGGAAACAAGTCAGGTTGCCATAAATTACTCAATGAGACATAAGGTAACCTTTACTCATATCCAAGGTACTCACACAAGCCCAATGTAGTAGATGGACTTGAACGATTTCCCACGGCCCCCACCTACTAAGACTATGGTCTGGCACTGAACATACTTCAGAGATTAGCTTTTATTGTCCACAAACTGTGTGACTATGACTTTGGAGAGGTTTGAATATTTGGAAAACATGGAATTTTGCAGAAAGAGCTCCTAAAATACTTGGAGCCACGGGTGCAGAGGACTGGGACCAACAACAAAGATCACTTTGCATAAGCCATCACTATTTTATGAGTTTAAGACTACTCACAAATTTTCAAAGCTTATTTCTATCTACAAAGTACACAGCTGCATAAATTTACCTGGCATTGAGTTTGTATTTGTATTGTACTTGATCTTAACCCAGGGTGCAGAAAATACAACACTATGGCTGTACATTTTTGTGGCTTTCACAGCCAAAACTATTTCTCCCCAAAAATGTCCCCAACTTCTCTAGGATTTGCTATGTTTTAGCCACCCCAGGCTGTTTTGATCAACCTCCTGTTGAGAGAGGGAGAGAAAAAAGGCCTCTCCTGAGCAATATATTTGTGCAAAAAGTGCAGTGCTGGATGCAGCCCTCCAGGGTCTTGTTGGGAGCCAATGTGACCCTCTAAGACCTAGCTGTCATCTATTCCCATCTTAGCCATCAGCCCAAGAAGCAGCTTTTTATCTAGATATACAATTCTGAGCTGGATTTGTGCAAGATACGAAGTGATGTGAAGTGTTTAAATTTTGCCAGATTATTCCTATGTTCTGCCTCCCTCTAGATCCAAGATCCAACACTTGGTAGACCCCTGCTATCCACTGGGGGCTGAGATTCATGGAAAGAATAATGCATTACCTCTTGATAGCGTTTGCTATTCATCAGATAGATGACCAGGAGTAGCTGGAGATAGGCTTCTACCTCTGGCAGGAGAGGAGTGGAAGCTGCCTTGCCTGTACGGGGCCGGAATTGCAAGTCTGCTTCTGTGTCCATTGGCTATAAAAAAGTAGGAGAGATGTAATCAGGTCAATCAGGAGCTGTGATCTGGCCAATGAGAGACTTGGATCATTCCCTTGCCGACTCCTAGTTCTACCACCTCCTCACCAGATTCTCATGAAAGTCTTCACATTCAAGTCCTAAAGAACTACATGTTGCCCACTTGTTGCAATTCAACAGTCAATAATTTACAACATACACTATAATACTGGGTGGTAGGACAAAATAGGGCAATGCTCTCCAATGGTTCAATAGAGTCTTGAAAGAGAACCTCTAGAGAGCAAAAGAAGAATTTTTTTAAACATTTAGCCAGTGAGATTATCCAGCTGCTCCCATAAATCCCTATTTGACTTGCCTCTTCCAGAAAGCTGATGAGGAAGTCCCGTACAGCGCTGTTAGATGTAAAAAAGCCATTGATGGCCTTCTGGAGCACATTGGGGTTGAGGCGGCGGGAAGTGGATGGCAAAGCTCTCAGTGCACGCAAGACGTAGCGTGGTTCCTTCCCAGATACAGCTTTCTCCAGCTGCTTCACGTGTTCCTTGATATCTGTGATGGCCAAAAAGGAAGAGACAACAGTTTTGAACAACAACTTTAGACCAAAACTAAAGTAAACCCACAAACCCAACCTTATGCTGTATCAGAAACCTCTGGACTTTAAAAACAACACACCCAAAACTCTGTGAGCAACAGAAAATTTGTTCAATATCTCAATTAAACATTTTAGGGTGGGAGCAGGAACTGAAGAATTGGGAGTTCAATTAGTATGAGCATATATTAATAATGCAAGTAGCTGACTCTTATGATCAGAACACAGACTTCAGAAAAACCTAAAAAATATTAACACAATGTAATAAAGTCTGTGTTGTAATGTACATCCTCTTGTTTTAGATGTCATGAAAGCACAGTCTGAACTGCTGTACAGCCAGGCCAAGGGTAAGAAAATCATAAGAAAAAAGGGGACATGGACCTAGGGCTCTGGGGTTAGAAGCTGGTGCTGGCAATGCTGCAGAAAAGTTTATACACTGTTCTGTAGAAATAATATGATAGTTGTTTTTTTTTAAAATTTTATTAAACTATAACACAAAAACAAACGAAAAATAAAACACCATGTGTTATACATAATAGTGAATTAAAAAACAAACAAACAAAACAAAACAAATTTTTTTTCCTTCTTTTAAACAATGCAAACTTATATTATTGTTTTTCCCTTCCCCTAAAATCATAAACTTGTTCAGCTTGTTCCGTTCATACAACTTATACATAATAATATGATAGTTTTTAATGGTCATTTAGAGACCTGCTTGAATTACTATGCAAAGATTTTTTTTTCAGGCTACACATTCAAGAGTACTTATTTCCAATCAGTTTGGATGTCCTTTTAACATCCTTCAACTCTATTACTCTTTCCATTCCAAGTCCAAGGAAGCTGTTTTTGGTTCTAAGCTGCTGCCTATCATCAGTAATGGACTGTACACGGGCAAACAAACTGAAGCTTAATTCAGACAAGACAGAAGTGTTCATAGACAGTTGAAAGGGTGATCAAGGAACAGGGATTCAACTTGTGTTGGATAAGGCAATAATCCCCCAGAAAATACATGTTCACAGTTTAGGTATACTCCAGAATTCAACCCTGATTCTGGAAACTCAGGTTTCTGTAGGGGCTAGGAGTACATTTGCACATTTGAAGTTTATGCACCAAACAGTGCCTGTTCCTGGAGATGTGTGATCTGGCCATAACTATACATGCCTTAGTCATATTCCATTTAAATTACTATAACATTCTCTGTGTGGAGTTGCCTTTGATGACTGCTCAGCAACTTTAGCTAGTCCAAAAGCTCCAGTCAGATTCCTGACTAGGGCTAGTTACAGGGAGCACACAACTGCTTTGCTACAACAGTTCCATTCTCCTTCTGAGTACAATTCTCCGTGCAGATTATGACTTACAAAAGCCTTATATGGCTTGAGTCCAGTTCACTAGAAAGACTTTGTTCTTCCATAAGAGCCTATCTGTGCCTTGCAACCTTCAGGGAAAGGCCTACCCTCTGTCCCTTCACAGTTACATCTGGTAGAGACACAGGAGAGTGCTCCCTCAGTGATTGCTTCCATTTTCTGAAACATCCTTCCTATAGGGTCTGCACCCACCTCCACTGTGTCCTTCTGGCAGCAGGTGAAAATATTTTTGCTTCAACCCACTGTTTATGCTGCATTGTCTGTACTTCTTACTTTTTAACAGATATATTTTAAACTGTTGTTAATCCTATTCCTAGTTGAATTATATTTCATCATCTTTGTGTTTTTACTTACGCAAGCTTTTATGTGTATCTGTTCTAATTTCTGTAAGTCATCTTGAGTCCCATGGCTGCGAAGAGGCAGGATATAAATAAGCAATAATATACTACTGCTACTACAAATGCTAATAAAACTCTCCGGCTGTGTTCCCAGGGTGGATAAACAGTGTATTATATTCACATTTTTTCAGTACTTGCCTGCGAGTCAGTCACTTTTTGTTACTGGTTGGAGAGGAGAAGTGGTTGCTGGTTTATCACACTGTACGTATATATGCAACTAAAATTTTTTGGATATTCATGCAGCCCCTGAGGAGCTGCAACTATAATCTGAAGTTCCAGCCACAAGGAATAGACTTCTCTGAAACATTACAGTACTCTTGGATCTTCAAGTATAGACACATCCACAGCAAATTTCTCCAAACAACAAGTGCGCTGTACCTGCCTCCTCATTATCATTTGATGCTTTCTTTGCAAATTACCCATTTTATCCATCTTCAATAATCATCCTTTAAATATACAGTCTATATCTTTAAGGCTTGGCCCACTCTTCTACAGTACCCTCATGCTATTTCTGTACGGTGTACTGCATGGGTGGGAGTTTCCAAATATGCACCCTTACTGTTTAATTTAAAAACAAAACAAAACTGGTGCGCCTTATGTTTTTTAGTTTAAAAAAAGACCACACAAAATTGAAGCTGGTGCTTTACAAAGCTTGGCTAGTACCCCACTGCCAAGAAATCAATTATCTAGACTGTAAAATATGTAAAGTGGTATAAACACCCTGCAGGTATTACCTTGTCTGATCTTGGAAGCTAAACAGGGTTAGGCCTGGTTAATACTTAGATGGGAGACCATCACGGAATACCAGATGTTCTGTGCTTTATTCCAGAAGAAGGCAATGGAAAATGGTTGCCAAGTATTCTTTGCCTCTCGACAGCCTGCAAGGTGGGCTTGCCATAAGTTGACAGGTGACCTGAAGGCACATACTCACTCACTCCTGATGAGGAGTTCACTCACAGCACTAACCTCCTCTCTCTGTAACACTCTTCTGTGGCATATTTACAGCCTATGCTGTTTTAAAATAAAGTACACAACTGTTTTTTAACGAATACTATACTAGAAGCATTTTGCAACAAAAACCAAACAACAAACAAATGCTCAAAAGAACAGAATAAAACTAGTCCTACAAACTGATACCATGCTAAAAA
This sequence comes from Ctenosaura bakeri, assembly GCA_948474755.1. Classification (NCBI taxonomy): domain Eukaryota; kingdom Metazoa; phylum Chordata; class Lepidosauria; order Squamata; family Iguanidae; genus Ctenosaura; species Ctenosaura bakeri. Next base: position 320,970 of record CAOLHI010001518.1, read on the forward strand.
GCCTGCCTCTGCCAACTAAGTCCCTTCCTCTCTGCATCTGAAAGTACTGTGACTGGGCTCTGGCAAGTCTTCTTAGTAAAGGAACTCCAACACTTCAATACCACAAAACAAAGGGTCATTTCACAGTACACAGTTATAACACCACGATTCCACTTTTAACTACCACGGCTGCATCCTGTGGAATCCTGGGACCAATTGTTTGTTGAGGCACTAGAGCTCCCTGGCTGAGAATTCTAAATACCTCATGAAATTACAAATTCCAGGATTGTATAGAATGTTGCCATGGGAGTTAAAATGGAATCAGTGCTGTAACTGTGTACTGTGAAAGGATGGATGTTATTGCCCTGCTTCTTCGCTGCAACATCACAGAAAAATGGTGTCTGGAGCAGGGGGTCATCTATTGATCTTAATTCCACACATGTTTACCTTGTTCTTTCTCCGAGAAGCTCAGTGGTGGTTTTCCATGTTAGTTGAAACGTGCAAGAGACAGCTATGCAAAAACTCACAAAGATACTGTTCTAGCCCTACTTACCCAGTATTTATTTCCAAAGTGAACATGATTAGGAATACAAATCTCCTTAATTAAGCCTTTCAGGATAAAACTTTCTACAGATAACAGCTCAAGGAAACATCAACACCTTCCACATATGTACAGAAAGCTTTAAGGAGCCCTGGTGGTGCAGTGGTTAAATGCCAGTACTGCAAGCCACAAGGTTGTGAGTTCAATCCTGCCCAGCTCCAAGGTTGACTCAGCCTTCCATCCTTTCGCAGGTCGGTAAAATGAGTACCCAGCTTGTTGGGGGCATGTACAGAAATGTTTCAAAATACATGCTATTTGTAAGTTGTTCACTGCCTCGATCCATATGGAGAGGCGGGATACAAATTAAAAAAAAAAAAAACACTCCATACACATCTGTCAAACACACAGTCACACCAGGGAAATCTGACTGGCCGAAGTTTTCCAGGCACAAACTCACACACGTTTTATACACTCCCAACTTATGCATTTCCTGAAATATCAGTGATGTAACAGTGTCCACTGCAACTCTAATACATAACTCTGCCCTCCCTGAGTTTCTCAATTAGGCCCTTGAACTTCGGTACTTTCTAGCCAAGATCAAACGACACTTCCATCACGCTATAACCCCGGCCTCATCCCCAGAATTTTACAGAGCAGAGCTCTGGATGGCACAGGGCCTTTCTGCACTATCCTGCTATAGTGCTATTATTCCACTTTCAACATCCTGTGGCATTCTGGGGTTTGTAGATGACTGAGGCCCAAGAGCTCTCTGGCTGAGGATTCTAAATGTTCCTCCCTAAACTGCAAACCCCAGGATTCCACAGGAGGTTGAAAGCAGAATAACAGCATACAATAATAACAATATAATAACAACAACAGCATATAATAACAACAACAACAGTGTAGTGTGGAAAGGCCCACAGAATCCCACCTGCAACCATACCATGGTTTCAATCACTCTTTCAATTTTTTCCCCTTATCGTGGAAAAGCTATTAAGGACAAAAGATGGAACAGACCCACAATGCCTCCTAACTGTCTTCCATCTAGAAACACACCGATACTCCAGCCACTGGACCATACGGCCACCCTCCCTTCACTGGGGCCGTTTCCGCACTAGCCTGTTATAGCGCGACGATTCCACTTTCGACCTCCTCTGGAATCCTGGGGTTTGCAGTTTCGGGAGGGGCCGGCCGGCCCCTCCCGAAACTGCAAACCCCAGGATTCCAGAGGAGGTCGAAAGTGGAATCGTCGCGCTATAACAGGCTAGTGCGGAAATGGCCTGGGACAGCCATCTCCCTGAAAGCACTGCTATAGCGTTAACGTTCAGAGACCCGATGGCAACCCCTTCGACAAGACAGTCCCCCGCTCACAATTTAGCTCCGCCCCTTAGACTAGAATTCCTAAGGCCTCTCACCCCCGCCCCCGCCGCTTCTCCATACACTGCTGGCCAATAGGAGCTCCTAGGAACGTTCGACAGCCACGCCCTTACCTGGTCCGTACCACAAAGGGGGCCCCTGGAGGGGGTCTTAGACACTCCCCTTTCCTTACCTTCTTTCTCCCCCTCCGACCGCCCGGGCTATTCCATTCCCTCCCCTCCCCTCCCCTCCCCTCCCCACCTCCTCCTCCCCTCACCTTCGAGCGTGACGGCGTCGAGCTCGCGCTGCGACTTCTCGGCCGAGGCGGGCTCGGCCGGGGCCGCCTCCTCGTGCATCTCGACGTCGGAGGGCGGCGGGGGAGGCTGGGGGGCTCCGCGGGCGGGGGCTTGGCCTTTTCCGACCCGGCGCGGCGCCGAGAGCCGCCTTCCTGCTTCATGGCTTCGCCTTCCACACGCACCGGCTCTCACCGTGACAGAGCAACAATCGCGGGGGATGACGGGAAAAGCAGAGCAGGTGGGAGTAGCCGAGCGCCGAGAAACCGATAGAGAATGACCCTTCGGGTGGATTCCTCTTCCTCCCTCAGGGAAGGAGAACCATAGAGATAGAAAGACGGCTAGATAGGAGCCCCTCCCGAAACTGCAAACCCCAGGATTCCAGAGGAGGTTGAAAGTGGAATCATCGCGCTATAACAGGCTACCGCGGAAATAGCCCAGGATTCCATAGGATATTGAAAGTGGAATAATAGCGCTATAACAGTCAGCGCGGAAATGGCTTCAGTCTTGCGCGCTTTACTTCATTGTGGCACAGCTTCGACCAGCCACCTTTTCCCATCGGTTTCAAACCCGGGGTAGGACTAAAACAACACCTGGTCTGACATTAATTAGGTTTTAATCAAATCTATATATGTTTTTTCATCCAACCCAGCCCCTTGGCTCCTTTGTCTCAAATTGCAGAATATAGCATCCAGTCTTTTGCATGTTGGACAAAAATGTAAATGGAAAAGCTCATCAGAAAATTGGACATGGGACATTTCCGCACAAGTGTTATAGCGCGATGATTCCACTTTCAACCTCCTATGGAATCCTGGGGTTTGCAGTTTAGGGAGGAGTATTTAGACTTCTCAGGCAGGGAGCTCTTGGCCCTCAGGAAACTACAAACCCCAGAATTCCACAGGAGGTTGAAAGTGGAATAATAGCGCTAGAACAGTGTAGTGCGGAAAGGCCCCATGGTCTACCTAAAGATTTAGTTAATTAACTTTTATGCAGGATATTGAAAAGGCCATTACGTCATAAATGCAGGACTTGCTTTGTGCTGTCTTAGGTGTTGCAATGTAATAAAACAAGCACATGCCTCAGTGACCATCTGCTACCTATCCTGTTTGGTTTAGACTGAATGGCTTTGTTTGAGAACAAAAGAAACTATAATTCACAGTGGCCAGTTTGAGTCTTAAATGTTTTATTCTGTTTCATGGTGACAATGATTGAATAGTGGCGGTGGTGCGAATGTGGTTTGATTGTCTCTCCCTTGGCCATTCTCAAGGAAGTCTCCAGCAGGGGAACGTATTTCTGGTGCTTGGATGGGGAGGATAAGACTTCCCCAAAGAACAGGTGTTTTTCTATGCTGTACTCTCTTGAAACTCTTTTTAGATTTTTTTCTATGTTTCTCAATACAGAATTGGTTGTTATGGTGCAATAATGTTGAAATCTTGACCTGTCAATCTTTGGAAGTCTCAGGCCATTTCCGCACTAGACTGTTATATTGAATCATAGAATCATAGAAATGTAGAGTTGGAAGAGACCACACAGGCCATCCAGTCCAACCCCCTGCCATGCAGGAACACCCTCAAAGCAATCCCGACAGATGGCCATCAAGCCTCTGCTTAAAAACCTCCAAGGAAGGAGACTCCACTACACTCCGAGGCAGCAGATTCCACTGCCAGAGAGCCCCGACTGTCAGGAAGTTCTTCCTGAGGTTCAAGTGGAATCTCCTTTCCTGCAGCTTGAATCCATTGCTCCTTGTCCTGGTCTCTGGAGCAGCAGAAAACAAGCCCCCTCCTTCCTCTACATGGCATCCCTTCAAATATTTAAACATGGCTATCATGTCCCCTCTGAACCTCCTCTTCTGCAGACTAAACATACCCAGCTCTCTAAGTCTATCCTCATAGGGCATGGCTTCCAGGCCTCTCACCATTTTGGTCGCCCTCCTCTGGACTTGCTCCAGCTTATCAATATCCCTCTTGAATTGGGGTGCCCAGAACTGGACACAGTATTCAAGATGGGGTCTAACCAAAGCAGAGTAGAGTGGTACCAGTACCTCCCTCGATCTAGACACCATACTCCTATTGATGCAGCCAAGAATTCCATTGGCTTTCTTGGCTGCTGCATCACACTGCTGACTCATGTTCAGCTTGTGGTCTATTAAGACTCCTAGATCCCTTTCACACGTACTGCTATCCAGCCACGTGTCCCCCATCCTATATTTCTGTATTCCATTTTTTCTACCTAAGTGTAGGACCTTACATTTCTCTCTATGATATTGCTATGATTCCACTTTCAACATCCTATGGAATCCTGGGGTTTGCAGTTTCGGGAGGGGCGAGCTGGCCCCTCCCAAAACTGCAAACCTCAGGATTCCATAGGATGTTGAAAGTGGAATCATAATGATATAACAGTCTAGTGCGGAAATGACTACAGTCTGTGCACCTTTATTGCACATTGGTGTTTTCCAAATATCTCTCCACTGTTTCCCTGTGGTACCATATGCCACAGAGTTCTCTCTCTCTCTCAATCTGTGTACCATATTTGCCACTGTATAAGACCCACCCCATTTTCAAACTGGCAAATACTATTTGCCAGCATATAAGACGCACTTGTGTATAAGACATACTCCATTTTCAAACAGTATTTTTCAGCAAAGAGAGTGCATCATATATGCCAGCAAATACGATATGTGCCTTCAAGTTGCCTGTCTGTTTATGGTGATCTCATAAATGTCACAGGGCTTTCTCAGGCAAGGAATACTCAGGGGTGGTTTTGCCAGTTCCTTATTCTGAAACATAGCCTACAGTACCTAGTATTCATTGGCAGTTTCCTATACAAGTACTAACCAGGGCTCACCCTCCTTAGCTTCCAATTTAAATGGGGTTTGTTGCCTTTAGGGTAGTTAGGTCAGAAGTGGGTAGATAGCCTGTGTCATGTCCCAGTCCCAGGTGGAAGCACAGATGGGATCCCCGCCAACAGCCACAACACAGAGACATGAACAGGACAATACTTGCTCCAGCCCAGTGTAGACGAGAAAGGGAGAGCCCATGAGACTCAGAGCACTTACATAGGGAGAACATATTAATTAGGCAAACAGCTAGCCAATAAATACAAGAGATGGAGTGGGTAGACCTCCATTGCAGACAACTATCATTTCTGGTGAAACAACATGTTCTTCTTTTGATCCTTGGCTCGTGTTCCTGAAAAACATTGTCCCTTGCCTTGTGTGCTGACTACATTGCTGAATACTCCCTTGAACTGGCACTCTGAATTTATTGCTGACCTGGACAGCTGAAACAAGATCAGTAATTGACTGATTAGCTTCTGTAAACCTTGACTGTGACTTCTAGTATAGACTCTGTTTAAGGAGTTGGAACTATGGCTGGCTTTCTAAAGAAAATAGCATGGTCCAAATGGCATTATTGATACTGAAGACCTTAAAGTGTGGAAAAGGAAACAGTGGAAGTTACACTGTTACTGTGCAAATGTGGTGATGGTGCAATACACAGTATCAGTATTCAGCTATCTTTATAAGTATGGATGAAGCTGTTTCTTGATGGGACAACCTGAAGCAACTATTTGGTGTATGTTTCACCAGAGAAAGTACCTCGAAAATAGTGGAGATGGCAGAGTCTGCTTCCCTTCCTGTCTCACCTCTTCTGATGCAAGATCTGGGCAGTGATGCATGGGTTATAATGATGTTATGCCACAATTGCATTATTACAGTTTTATTTTATTTTATTTTATTTGGGGGGAAAAAGGTAAACCAGTCAGGAAGCATGAGGCAGGGCAAGCACAGCAATGATAATGGCACTGGTGCAGATGAAAATAATGTGGAAATCATGCTGTTAAAATATAAATGTGGCAAGGATGCAATGCACAGTGTCAACAATCAGCTATAGCTGCATGTTCAGCTGAAGCAGTTTTTAAATAGAAGAACCTGATATTATGGGCATGGTGTGATAAGAACCTTAGTCTGCTATTTTGTCAGTATCCTAAGTTTATCAGGAATATTTCTGACAAACAGTGGAAGGATACATCTTGCCTTTTGTACATATTGCGGCGAAAGAAAGAAAGCATTAACAAAGTTCATGGCACTATATCCCTTAAACAAACAAACAAAATGTACAAAGTGTGATTTCGTTAGGGATGCAGAGAAGACTATAGATTGCAGATTTTGGTGGTCAAGCAGTTTGGAAGTAAGATAATACAATTCTCCCTCCACATTTGCGGCTTTCACTTTTATGAATTTCATTATTCGCAAGGTGCCTGCTTGCCCTGCCCTTCTCCTACTCCCACCCCATTCCCACCCCACCTGCTCCTCCTATTTTCCTTGCCCCTGGTGTGGGCGCCCCATGTGGGCAGTGCAAAGGCCCTGGGGGGGGCGATTGCTGCCTCCCTGAGTTCCTTGCGCCGCCGCCCCACCACCACCACTGTGGGTACAAGCATTGCCTGTGCAGGCGGCACGAAGGCCCAGGGAAGCCGATTAGTGTCCCTATCTCTCGCGAATGTGGAGGGTCTACTGTACTGACAAAAAGAAAAAAAGAAAAACAGATCAGAAGAGCAACACTTCTAATGGATCCTATGATTATATTACTTGACATGTTGGATAACTTGATTTCTTTTAAATATAAACAACCATAATAAATATATCAGCCTCTGCTCATAATTTGTTGACTAAAGGCAGGAGATACAAGAACTTCCATGTTTTAGATAAATGCAAAAGAAATATATGGCATTTATGAAGCACATGGAAAAATAACAAAAACAGATGAAACCAAAGAGAATTACAGTTGGTACTGGAATCAGAAAACTCAGCATAGGTGTTAGATGGGGCTGCGAGATATAAGTTGCTCTATCAAATGACCAAATTAGTTATAATATTAATGTTTATTTATAAATTAGCTTGGTCTGTGGACAGTCCTCCTGGAAGTGATTGCTGTATTTATGGTCTGTGAGATAATAGATATATGGAATTGGAAAACCATTAACATACTACATATTAGAAAATTTTATTTTTTAAAAATTTATCTTCATTCAACATCAATCTCTCCTGTAGTTATACAATCTACATTCTTCCTCTCAACCCTCGATTCCACTTTTTAGCAGTTTCCCTAAGTAATACCCTCTTTCCTTTTTGTTAATTACATCTTCTTTTTATATAATCTCCTTTTCTATCCTCTATATATGTATTGACTTTAACAACTAAAGAAATAAACATCTATTAACTGCAATTTTTAACCAAAGCATCTCCCACTTTCTTTGTTCTATTTCCTCTAATAATCTCTATCTCTCCTTACATTTAATCCAGTCTATGACTGATTGCCTTTTTCTATCAAATTGGTGAGTAGAATTTTTTTTAACAAACTTGAGAATTTTCTGTCAGAAAATTTTGAAAGGTCAGAAATGTGATTGAGAAGAAGAATTAAACCAAAAAGTATTGATACAAGAAGTAATCCAAGTGATATGAGAAACGTGAATAAAAAAGAATTGAAATTAAATCAAGAAACAAACTTTAAGATAGCATTTTTTTTAATATTTAGGAATAATTATCACAAAGGAAAATACAGATCCCATTTGAGAATAATTATAAACCAACATGAAATAAAATTAAGGAAGACCTTCAAAAATGGTTTAACTTAAATATCTTACTGATGAGAAGAATAGCTTTTGTCAAAATGAATATTCTTCCTAAAATGATAAACCTCTTTCAGAGTTTGCCATTTATAAAGAGCCTTTTCAACAGTGGTATGAAAATTATATATATATATATATATGTACACACACACACACACACATATATCTGTCGGGGTGAAAAACAGATTCAAATGGAGTGCAGAGCTTTCCAAACATTTCATGTTGGTGACACACTTTTTAGACATGCATCATTTCACAGCACAGTAATTCAGTAAATAATTCAGTAAGTGGAGGCAGCCCCTCCACCCGAGTCTGGCTCTCCACCACCCCCAGCAGAGGTCATTTCCGCACTAGCCTGTTATAGCATGATGATTCCACTTTCAACATCCTCTGGAATCCTGGGGTTTGCAGTTTCGGGAGGGGCCAGCCGGCCCCTCCCGAAACTGCAAACCCCAGGATTCCAGAGGATGTTGAAAGTGGAATCATTGCGCTATAACAGGCTAGTGTGGAAGTGTATAGAGTCTTCCTTGGCCTGGGCCAGCAGGGGCGGTCCCTTCACCCAGGCCTGGCCTGCTGCGGTGGCAGGAGAGGCAGCCCCTCCACCTGTTAAGTTTGGGCGACACATCTACATACTGCAGGCGGCACACTAACATGTTGCGACACACAGTTTGGAAAGTTCTGTTCTAGACATTAAAGAAAAAGGAAGATTGGGCCTCCCCAATTTGACCATCATGCATATGCTATTTCTTGGGAATTGATTGGATTAAATTTAACAATAAGAGATTAGTTCAACTTGAAGAATTTAATCTTAAATATAATTTGCATGGCTAAATTTGGTACAGTAAAGCAAATGAAGAAAAAGAATTTAATAAACATGTTAGACAGAAGTCTTTATTAAGAACCTGGAAATGATATAAAAAGATATTGCTTTCAAGACTCCTGTTATGGATATCTGCTCATGAGGCTTTTCATAAGCAGAATGCATACAAACAGAATGCTGATTAACTTATAAGATCACTCTGAAAAAACAAGTACATGGAGATCCGATGAAATCGCTTGGAGAATTACAAAAAGAAGGTTTCAAATGTCATTGGCTTTTATATAGATAGCTGAAAGAATTAAAATTGATGTAAACTAGAAGGCATGGAAGAGAAACTAAATGACATTGATGTGAAATTCTTGGAAATGAAAGAACATATAATAAAGTTATATAAAATATTAATAAAATTTGATTTGGAACAGGAAACTATTGAAGATAATATGATTAAATGGGCCCAAAATATTGGGTGTACAATACAATTAGAAGATTGGGAAGGTTTTGAACAATAAATTTAAAGTGTACCAGATGTTCCATCCTAAAAAAGAATTATTACAAAATGCTCTACAGGTGGCATCTCACACCAAATCAGTTAGACAATATATACGAAAACACTCAAGATAAATGTTGGACATGCAAAGTGAAAAAAGGAACATATTTCCATACATGGTGGAAATGTGATGGAGCAATAAAATTCTGGAAAGAAATTCACAATTCAGTTATAAAGATAATGGGGATAGAATTCCCAATGTCTCCAGAATTGTATTTACTATACATACTGAAAAGGCTGGATATAAAAGAATTATGGCAGAATACTTTTATACATTGTTATGGCTGCAAGACTATTATGTGCCAAAAGTGGAAAGAAAATGAAATCTCAGTGAAAAAAAAGAATGGCTACTTAATTTACTAGATATGTATCAAATGGACAAATGGAGTGTGCTAATAAATAATTAGAGTTTGAAAAGAGTACACCAGGACTGAAATTGTGTAAGACAAGTATGGAAAGAGAGATGGGGAGATTAGATAACTAGAGATACAGGAGACTAAGTATTCAGGTAATGGTGGTCAATATTGTTTCCTTTTGATTTCTCAATTTCCTTTTCTTTCATTTTATAACCATACTAAATTATACCAAATAAGTATATAATATTAATTACTAGGAGTGTTTAGAGATCAGAATAATAGAATATATTTTTTATTTCAAAAAAGGGTTAAAGGATATTTTTCCCCTTTAATCACAGAGCTTAACACACAATATTGTACAGTATATTTTAGTGGTGCATTTTCTAATTCTTAAGGTTATGATATGAGAAGGAAATATGTAACTGTTTATATCTTGGTCTTTTTTTTTTTTGAAGAGAACAGGCCATTATCTGTATCTTTGTTATATTTTATGCAATATACATACGTACGTTAAACTTATATAATAAAAAAGGGGAAAATGTGATTGAGAAGATTATATTATTATCTTTATTAAAAGAGAATTGATAAATCACTTTTGCAATAATTATTAATTCTTAAATCATTTAAAAACGATTCCATCGAATACCTAATTACAGAATATAATTACAAAATATAATAAGGAAAAAAATCTATATTGTGGTTATTACATGATAATCTTATTATATGATAGCAAGTGTTGTGATATAACCAGAATTGATCTTTTAGCTGCATCTTCATTCAATCTTCTTTCTTTAATTTTCTTAAATTCTCCACTAACTTTCTTCTCCTAAAATATTCCTTTCCCTCTGAAAATAATTTATATTTTCCTTTATATTTTCTATTGCTTTAACCATTTTTGTTACAATTATTAATTGATTTGTATAATTCATGAAAATTTATTATTATTACACTTTTTTACCATTTCATATGATTTAAATAACTTTTATCTTCTTTCTTCAAATCACTTTCAGTCTTAATGACATTTTTTTTTCTTTTTCATGATTTATTCTATCACTCTCAAGATAGCAGATTACCCTCAACTCTTTTCTCACAGAGGGGAAGATAATCTTCCATATTTCTAAAAAAAATTTTTTTTTGTCCTTTCCAATAGCACTGTTGTTGGTTTCGCTAATTCTGCCATGTCATACAGTTTTAGAGTGCAAAGTGGATTAGAGAGAGAGAGACTGTATGCATGTATGAACTTTACAGTATTACCCTATACATGTCTGCTCAGAATTAAGGGCATTTCTGCACTAGACTGTTATAGTGCTGTTACTCCACTTTCAACTTCCTATGGAATCCTGGGGTTTGTAGTTCACTGAAGCCAAAGAGCTCTCTGGCTGAGAATTCAAAGGACCCTCCCTAAACTGCAAACTCCAGGATTCCATAGGATGTTGAAAGTGGAATAATATCGGTATAACAGTCTAGTGCAGAAACGGCCTAAGTCCCACACTGAAGTTTGGAAACAGTTTCTTTTCTGAACTGCAATTTGCCCAACCCGCAATTCTGGGAGCTGTAGGCTAAAAGGTAATCTCTGAAGGTTCTACCAAGGAGTTTAATGGGACATGCTCGGGTAAATTTGTACAGCCTTAGTTATCCAGATGTCATGCTCTACCAGATGTTCAGATGTCATGCTCTACCATGAATTGAGTTGCCTTCTTATGCAGTTAGAAGACTGAATACATACAGATCTACATACAGGGCACCGAGGCCTGAAAAAGCTTCAGGTTCTCCAGTTCCTATAAAACCAGCTTCAGTTTTCTGAATGGTTACTCCACTCATTTCAATCATTGTTCCAGTTAGAATCAGTTCCTCTTCAGTTAAGAGCTGGACATCTACAGTAAAGTTTACTTCTCTGTCGCTGGCATTGTTATCTAAGATGTTCTTGACCTTTGGGAACACAGAAAAAGCAAAATCAAAAAATGCTGACTTGATCCATAACATCAACGTGCATGATGGGAAACAATGTCAAATTGTCATGAGGCAAAAGACTGACTAAAAATTTATCACTGCTGTTCTCTGCAAACACTGTAATGTTGTGGAATGTGCCTCACTCTTACACACCTCAGTAAAGAGGTATGTGATCCAGAGTTCAGATGCGTTTATTCCCTGGTTAGCATAGGAAGAACCACAGCCTTCAACATGTAGATTGGCATCCTGTTCAGTATTTACAAGAGGGTAAGCCAGATGTACAATCTCATAATTTATGGGATTCATCTCTGTGGCCATTAATAACCATATGTGAAATGAAAAACCTTGCTCTTAAGTCAGGCAGGGTTTTTGAGGTGTTGCAGATCAGAGTGCTGGGAATGATAACTGCAGCACTTTCTCAGTCACAGGGCCCGTTGAGAGAAGCCATACAGAAGTCTCATATGAATGGATGCCCCTTCACACACACAGTTAAAGCACTATCATTCCATTTCAACAAGCATGGCTGTATCCTATGGAATCCTGGGTTGTCTAGTTTGGTGTGGCATGAGACCTCTCCCTGGCTAAAAATTCCAAATGCCCTACCTAAACTGAAATCCAGGATTCCATAGGATGGCTCCATGTCAATTAAAATGGAATCATAGCACTATAACTATGTAGTGCATTTGACAGGCTTGAATAGAATTCATACTTATTGCAGGTTTGTACAAAAGTACACCTGTGATATTGTGCTATTTTTGAACTTCATTTGCAGGAAAAGTATCTAATAAGAAGTATTCCTCTCTGTTTTTTCTAAGTATTGGCCTATGAGACATATGGGAAATATTTGATTAGAATTCTCACTTACCAATTCCAGCTGCTTGGACACAATCTTCTTTTCCACAGATTCTCCCAAGAGCATCAATTGCTCCTCTTCCAGTTCTGAGAAAGTGAGGAAAACAGTCAATGGAGGGATAGGGTTCCATCCTAGAGCAGCGGTTCTTAGCCTGGGGTCTGCAGACCGCCATGGGGCTGCTATGTCCTCAGAGGGGCCCACAAAGGCTTGAAGAAATATTATGAGCTTTTACAGATGGGCAGTCACGTATTGATCTCAAAGAGCAGAAGCCTTTTGCCAGTAATAGCTATCATTTATTCCAATATCTCAAATGGTTCAAAAAGGTTTTTTTTAAATATTTGAGATGCTCTTTATGGATTTAAAACTTGAGTTAAGATTTGGTGGTCCACAGCAATAAAAGATATTTAAACTGCTGTTCTAGAGTTGAAGCAGGGAGCAGGCAAGATTTTTGTTATCGGTAACAAAAAAAAGAAAGAGCCATCATTTGCTAGAATGTTGGTATGTGCAGAAGAAGAGAAGCACCATCTAGTGTTCTTTTTCACCGAGTTGTTGACTTCTCAGAATAGTAATTCAGGAGCGATTGGGCAAATCTGTGAGCACATCTAAGAGAATAAGGTCTGAGCTACTTGATCATGAACTTTTATTACTAAATAGGTCTAGATGTAGATTCATCTACATATTTATTAAGGACGATTAAACAGATTGAGGACTGTTAAACAGCTGTAATTACTTATAACACCCTCTTTGCTCAAAGAATTATCTTACAATTACACCCTTATCTATGGATACACTCTCCAACTACTTGTTTTAATTCTTTAACCTATTTATTGTCTGCTTCAGCCCAGTTCAAGTACCTTAAATTAAGAGGTAACCCAATTGGCTGCCTTGAACAATAGGGTTGGAAATTGCACAGCCATCCAGATGTTGCTGGGCTGCAACTCCAAACAGCCCTAGTCAATGGTGTGAATTATTGGGCTTTGCAATCTGACAACATCTGGAGGGCTGTACAATTCCTACCCCTTTTCTACAACCAGCACAAGATAGATATGGAAATAGAGCCTTAAAAAAGACTAAACCGGTGTTTGTCATTTTTATAAATGTAAGAAAATAGGGCTGCTGTTCTCCTTGGACTCGTCTATTTGCCCTCAAATTATAAATCAGATAATCTCCCCTGTTACTCCAGCTATGGCACGGTTGGTGAGGACCCTAGATATCATTTTGATATCAAGCAGTTTGGCCTTCGCTCGACCTTTTTCAGCCACCCCACTCCACGTGTTTGCAAGGTTCTCTGGACAAGCACGTACAGGGTGCGGCCGTTAATAGTTTTACATTCCAAACCCGATTGAGGCCGGCATCTCAAACCTCTCTCGTCGCTTCAGGGAACTTCCAACTGCAAACCTTACAATAGCTGCACGGCTCTCAGCCGGACTAGTCCTTTTAGACAGGGCATTTACATACTGGCCAAACTATTGTCGTCGAGCGTTAAGCTCATCATGCAAACTTGACCTTTTCCAACTCCTTTGTCCAGCTCCAAACTTCCTTTGTTCTCATCGGGCATGCCATAGCCGGTAGGCACAAACTCCCCTATAAAAACCTCTGATTTCCAAACGGTCTTTGGACTACTTTGGACTTCCATTCCGCCTTGCTGCTGGTCGTCTAAGGAAACTCTCCTCAGCCACGCTGAGCTTTCTCTTCCAGAACCCCTCTTCTCTCCAGGACTATGAGACCAGGTGTCATATTGCCTACCCCTTTGATACTCCCGTTTCCATTTCCAAGCTAGTCAGGATTTGTCTTGTCTTTCTGTTGATTGTTTCTTAATAAAAATCATTGCTGGTTATTCTAAAGTTTGCCTAACTGCTCTCTGATCTGACACTGTAGACATTGGGTGAAAGATCCTAGCTGCCGTTACCCTGCCTCTCGTTTAGCCTGCGAGAGTGCTCTGGCTTAATTCCCCCAAATAGTGCTTTTCATCTGGTAATTTGGGTGCCCCTCCCAGGACCCCCAACACACAGGGTAACATCCCAACAGTATAATCTGGGAATCCTTTGCAACTGAAGACTACACTCTAGTCTAATGTCTCATAGAATTATAGTTACGGTAGAAACTAGGAGTAGACAAATCAGTTCATGTCATGTTGCTCCATTCCATCATGTTTCTGCATTTGTCTGCAAATTATTTTAAAATTCACATGAAAATTCATACTTAAATACATTTTTTAAAAAGTTTTATCTCAAAATATGCATTTGAAACACACTAGGACACATTTTTAGTTAAGAAATGCAGTAGAACCTTTGGGGAGTACAAAAAGCAGGTAGATAACTAAGTCCCAGTCTCGATATTAAACCAGGAGGTGTGGGTCATATCAGCGTGTATCTGAATTTACAAAACACTGAGTTCCTGAAGACTTTGTGTTAGAAATAATAGCCAAAAATCTTTCTGTCTTAAGGCTTTGATGGCATTAGTACAATTGACTCCCTGTACAAGAGGGAGGTGGGAAATTTCAAGCAGTTTTAGTTCTGGAATCCGGCGGCTGTCTGAAAGATCAGTAACACACGCTCTCAGCCCCAGGAAACCCCATGGTAGGTTTTACCTTACAGTCTCCATAAGTTGGAAACAACTTGAAGGCACATAACAATAACAGTGGCTCATGGTCTGAAAGATCCTTAGTGAAATACATATATCCCAATGGTCACTGTGTTTTGAAAGACATGATCCTTACCATCTAGGGCTCCGAGAAAGTAGAGGACTGCCCCTGCAAGTTCAGTGATAATGGCTCCACTGTAATCTTTTAAATTCTCCACCAGACCTTGCAACTCTGGCTTGTCAGCCTTCAGCTTGCATTGGCCAGGGTCTTCAAGGGCCTCCTCCAGCTAACAGTGTAAAGAAAAGAGGGAAACAGGCTTATGCCCACCTGTTCCATGGACCTAAGGACAGGGATCTGGTGGCACATATATAAAAGCAAGGGTTGCTGGGTGATGCAATCTGAATCAAGGGCATTGAATGGAAACACTGGGCATGGAGGGATGAGAATAATGTTAAGACAAAGTTGTTGAGTTTTGTGTTTTTGGTCTTTCCAGCCTTCAAATTGGTCCTTGTATTAGAAGACTAAGGCTGCTGTGAAAATGAGCACGATCAACAAGAAGTCAGCAGCAGCCCCTTGGTTTGGACCTTCCTGCCATAAAGATTCCCTTGAAGTTTGTGAAGGGAAAGTTTTTGCACATTTTTTTTCAGCGATTCCTCATATTTGGAGATCATTTTTTTTAACCCCAAATTCAATCACTCAAAGAACCTTGGGCATTGCAGGAAAAAAAAGAGACCAGTATTTTAACACAAAGAACACCACATCATGTGCAGAAAATGCATTTTGTGCCAAATCACACTGATTTCTACATGAAAATGTTTAGCTTTTTCCTTGCAAGTTATTATTATTTTTGTCCTGGAATGCAAAACAAAACAAAATAAAACCCCACAGTCATGGAGTTCACCATTTTCTTGGCAGGGTGTTTGTTGTGTTAAGAAACTGTTTCTCATGAAAGACAAAAACATTTGTGAATAATTTTTACACTCCTACTATTAAATAAGTTCTGCATGGAGTATTATGGGATGACCTTGTGATAATCTGGGCTATGTAACAAATTAGTACAGCTTAAGTTTGAAAACGGGAACATTAGAGAAATTTTGAATGTCTATTAATAAAGCATGGCATTGAGTATGGATCACACTAATGAGAGAGATCCATGAAGGCAATATGACATAGGATGTGTGAAGGGTCAATGTGCCTGCACACTCTGATGGAAGCAAATGATGGGGATGGGCCCAAAGGAAGGGCTGAAACTACAACGAGAACATCTTTACCTGGAGCTCTAGCTCTTGTAAGATTTCCTTGTCCCTCATTACAGCTAGAAAGCCAGTTAGAAATGTATCACGTAGATCTGCAGATAATAATGAGAACTGTGTGCATTGCCATTCAGTCTCCTCCTGTAAGTCCCTCCTTGGCTCTGTAGATAAGGAAAGGGGAATTGAGAGATCAGGGTTGGACGCTGTGAACTCACTAAGGGAAGAGATGCATCACAGGGCCAAGCATTTGGATATTATTCCATATTCTTGAAAATATTGTATTTATGTCACCATGCAAACTCAATGTAAAATTGAAACTCAATGTAAAATTCCCAGCCCAGAGCATATGCACTATGAGACGTCTCACTGGTAAAATTAAATTCCAGATGTTTTGCATAGTGTAGAGTCTTTGAAATTCATAACCTCTTTTGGAGTAAAAGTTTGACTTGCTAATTGGATAGAAATAGATTAATATCTTATTCAAAAGACCTTTAAGACTGGGGTCTCCAACATGGCATCCTCAGAAGCTGCTGTGCCCGTTGGTATATGCTGAGCCTTTTGCCTCTCCTGATTGCTAATTTCTGTATAAATTAATAAAATTAAACTGCCAACCTGGCATGCTGCAAAGTGAAGGCTAGTCATCTTTGTTTCCAGTAATGCTTTCAATGGTGCCCAGCAACATTGCTGAAAACTGAAAACGGCAATCTGCTGAGGAACAGTGCCACTTAGAAAAAACAAGGTGGAGGAGAAAAAGATGAGCGGACGTGGATCTGAAGGGACTTTTGCTGCGTTGTGCTGTCTGTCTTTGTATGTGTGCTTCTGCATTTCCTAGGTATGTGTATCACCATGTGAGAATGTCCTTTTTAGCATCTTGTTAGTCTCATGTGAAATGGTCATTTTGTTATGCTTTGCAGCCCCATTTGCTTTGGGTTCAGTTTCTTGACCATATTAATTTTTGCAGAATTTCATCCATTTCCCTTCTGGGAAATGAATGCTCTATGCCTGACTGACCACATTTACTATGTGGCTGAACTAATCACAAAATATCCAAAGGCATCTGTGATTTTGGGGGGTGATCTCAATGCTAGAATGGGCCCAGATGACAACTCTTTGTTTGCACAGCATAGATGTCATTCCCCATACACAGAGGAGGATGAAGATATTCTTACACGCTGTTCGAAAGATCAGAAAACTAATTATGCTGGCTTATGTCTAGCCTTAATCATGTATTGACTCAGTCTTCAAATCTTAAATGGTGTTATAGAGAATGACTGCCCAGCCAGATATATCTATCTTTCTGGCACTAGAATGAGTGCTATCGATTATATAATTATCTCTAAGGAGCTGCTAGGGCAGGTTGGGAAGTTAGAAGTCATCCCAAGATTTGAAAGTGATCATTTCCCTGTTTCATTGCAGTTACTTGATATTATACAACAGTCTTATGTGGAGGACTTTTATAATTATAACATAATTTCTGAAGGGACAACTTATTGCTGTGCCAAGTGGAGTACACAATTAAACCAGACGATTGCAGAGCAGCTGGCATCTCAATACTTTCAGAATCTTCGACTTGCAATGATCAATGCAGAGCTGCCGGAGGCTCTATTTGAAAGTTATAATTTAATTACCAGGGAATTGCATCAGTTTTTAGGAAGAAGAGTCGAACCACAAGTTAAATCTTTAAAATTCCACTCCAAATCATGGTACGACTTGGACTGTATTAAAGCCAAAAATAACCTTTCTGTCAAATACCAGGCATATATAACAGACACTTCACCTTCCACTGCCCTAGTGCTCCTTCAGGAAAAGAAGAAATACAAGCAACTATTGGCTTACAAAAAGAAGAATGCCATGAAGGAAAACTGGAGGCGTCTTATTCAAGCCACCCAAAATAAGAATTCCTCCCACTTCTGGCATATAATTTCAGCAAGACAAAATAATCCCTCAGGTAGGGTGGACTGCCTTATAGCCCCTAATATTTGGGAAGTATATTTTCAGAACTTATATGCAGATCGTTCTAATGGAAATGGAAACTCACATCTGCCAATAGACTCTCTGCCATCCTGGCCCTCGGTAACTGTCTCAGAAATTAAAAGCGTAGTATCACAGTTAAGACCAGGGAAAGCCCCAGGAGAGGACCTGATTCCCCCAGATCTCATCAAAAACAATTTGGACTTTTGGGCCCCTCTCCTGGCCTTTCTCCTTACTTGCATTGATCAATATGGTTGTACACCGCAGGATTGGGGGCTGGCAATTATAATCCCTATTTTTAAGAAGGGATCTAAAAATGATCCAGCCAATTACAGGCCTATCAGTTTACTAAATACCATCAGTAAATTATATGCAAGGCATCTACAGAGGAAACTCTTGGATTGGTTGGAGCAAGAAAATATTTTAGCAGAGGAGCAGGCTGGATTCATCAATTGATCAATGTTTTGTTCTTCAACACCTAATTGAGAAATACTCTTCAAACAATGTAACCTCCCTGTATGTTGCCTTTATTGACTTTAAAGTTGCCTTTGACTCCATCTCTCGACCAATTCTGTGGGAAAAGCTAGAGGCATCCTCGATTGATAGGTGATTACTTTTTTTAATCTGTATGCTTCATGAAGGGACTTCCTTGAAAGTAAGATGCTCCCCTTGGGGTCATCTAACCAGTGCAATTAAAACAGAGAAGGGAGTAATGCAAGGTTGTATCTTGGCTCCGTTGCTATTTAATTTTTATATTAATTCATTGGTGGGACGGCTTCAAAATGCCTGTTTTCATTCCCCTCAGCTAGTAGGAAGATCCATTGCCGTGCTTCTATATGCAGACGACGCGGCTATACTCTTGAGGACTCCCATTGGACTAAAAAGAGCTCTTAAACTCTTTATTGTAATGAAGATCATTTATCTCTAAATTATCAAAAAACCAAAATAATGGCATTTGGGGAAAAACAAGGAGCCTTCATTGGACTATAAATAATCACCAAATAGATCAGGTTTTCTGCTTCAAATACTTAGGAATAATTTTTCAATCCTTGGGTAGCAGGAAAGCTCATGGTGATTATATTGTTAACAATGCCCAAAGGAGCTCAGTTACTATCCAAAAGTTTTTTAAGTATAAAGGTGGTCAATATGTTCTAGCAGCCCTGAAAGTATTTGAGGCAAAACCAATTGCTCAGCTCAATTGGGGCTATTTCCTAACTTTGCACCTTTGGAATGTGTACAATCTAAGTTCTTAAGATGAGTTTTTCATGTCCCTAAATGTGTATCCAATGCCATTTTATGGTTAGAGGCAGGTCTTCAGAGCATAGAAGCCAGAGTATGGATTTGCATATTTAATTACTGGCTTACATTAAACTTTGTACTAATTGGCCTTGCACCCTTGGTTCTGGAAGACCAATTTCATTCTAAATGGAAACAAGCGGTTGCTACCAAACTGTCAATACTAGGTTTGTCCCCTGATAGCTTATTTAGGATGGGTTATGACCAGGCTAAACCAGTCATTAAACAGCGTATCTTTGATACTGAACGCCAAACAGATTTGGCCTGTTCTCCATCCTTTACTGCTAGCGAGCAGGACAAGTATCAGATGTTGCCACAGGCCTATTTAAAAATTTTACAACTGCCCAAACATCGTTTGGCTTTTACTCTAGCGTGTTGCCGTAGTCTTCCATCCGCTGTCCTTGAGGGACGATATAAAAAAATTCCCTATTTGGAAAGATACTGTCCGTGTGATTCCGGTCAGATTGAAACGGTTGAACACTTGCTTTTTCAGTGTATGTTCTATAGAGATTTAAGAGCTGATATAATCTCCCCAATTCTTCGGGAACACCCAGGTGGTTCTGAATCATTTTATACCTTCCTATTGTTATCAGACACAAACTCTGATATAACATATAAGGTTGCTAAATTCTGTGCTGCAGCTATGAGAGTAAGACAAAAGATGTTGGCTAGTGAGTAGATGCATATTGTATATCTTGTAATCCTTGTGAGACCGTTATCCCTCAGTACTGCATTCTTGACCAAGTTTATTACGCTGTTTTTATGTATTATTTATTCAAGTTTTATGTTTACTTGTATCAGTACTTAGGTTTTTGGCCCTTGGTACTGTTTGATGTAATCTTTTTACTGGTCTATGACTGTAATAAACAATATCTATCTATCTATCACACTTACTATGACAGACATACTGAGAATGGACAAGTCCTCTCCCATGGCAATCACCTGATAATGGCACAAATTCCACAGGTATCCACCAATTTGCTTGGAAATGAACACTCCCCAGCCTCTTTTTTGCACATGGCTATTGATCACAAGATTGAATATTGCTTGTTAAGAACTTAATTTTAGTATCCAGGAACATTAAATTATTTCCTGGCTCTGAGTATCAAATTAAGAGGTCTTTCACAGAATTGATAAAAACAGTATGTATGCCTTTCTTTTTCCTCTGAGTTGTTTAGTTAAAAAAAAACTCACACTGCAAAAATATTTTCTTGTTTCAGAATCCCCAAAGCCACATTTCTTGTAGTGTTATTGTAATGTGTTAAATTATTCAATTGCAAGCCAGCCAGTTACTCAGTTAAAACAGTCTCTTCAACTTGTTCACCCCAGGGCTTGCATTTACTCCTGATTCGTACCATGGACTCTGCTTACCTTCAACATCATCTACCTCCACAAATGTTCTTGTTCTTCTGCCTTTGGAAACATAAAAAAAGACAAGAATAACAAAAATGGGAGCAGAAGTATTATCTATGTGACCTCCATTAAGGTAGACTGTGATCAGATCCTACTGAATTTTGGTGGAGCCAAAAATTCTTCTAATATAGTTATGCTGCAGTAGTGGTTGGAAGTGTTGGGGCATTGGGGAGAAGAAAAAGCAAGAAATGGCAACCATTAATTGCTCTCTAGCAATTGGTTCTGAGCTCAATCTAACCTCCTTGAGAGATCTTCAGTGCCAAGGTGCTATGGAGCTGTCTCAGTCTCTCCCCCTTGAAGGGTCTTCACTGTCAAGGCACTATGGAAGGGGTAGTCTGGGAAATTCCTTGTGCTTTTTGCAACTGGTAGTTTCATGAGCCATCCTGCTCATAATGTCTTGACTCTGAAAATCCTGAAGACCAGGCCTTAGAGAAAAACCCTTGAGAGAGCAGCCTCTGGTGGGAGATGTCTGCATGAGCGCAGAGAATGCCAAATCCCCTTCACAATGGTCCACTGTGCAAACAGGCTGAGCCTATAGGAACTTAGCTGTAAATCCCCCCCAGTCCCCCAACCAGCATGGCTACTCATGATTCCTGAAACTACAGTCCAATTCCTGCCTTTCTTTACAAGCTCCAGTTATGAACCACTAGCTGAAGACCAGTGAGCAATGAGGCTTTTAAGCTGTCATAGTTTCTCTCCAGCTGTTTGGTACAAGTAGCCAATGGATGTATATACCCTTCTGGAAGCTTCTAGTTTTGGTTTTGGTTCTGGAAGTCCTTTGGATTTTCTGTCACTGAATCATTAGCTTGGGACACTTGATGCTTTCAAAAAAAATTTTTTCACATGTACTTCCTTGGTGGAAATGGGCGTGATAATGCATTCCTCACCTGTTATCAATTATAGCTATTTACCGATGATGACATTGATGATGATGTGTTTACATTTCACACACCTGTCTCTGTTCCTCAGAGTAGTGACAATGATAATCATTATCATCAACAATAACAACAACATTATTAATGAAGAAGAAAACAAATTTCCAAAAACGAGAGAATATTCATGAATATAGAAAACAAATTCAAAAGTCTGCCTTAAGACTAAGAGCTCTTTCACACTGTATGACTCTCGCACTTTGATACTCTTTAACTGCCATTTGATCTATGGAATCCCGAGGTCTGTAAGTCTGTGAGCTGTTTGGACTTCTCCACCAGAGAGCTCTAGTGCCTCACCAAACTACAAATTGCCAGCTTCCATGAGATGCAGCCATGGCAGTTAAAATAGTATCAGAGTGGTAGGAGTGTCCATTGTGAAAGAGATTTAACTGAAGATACATGCTTCAGATCAGCATATAAGTCAGTAGGAAGCACTGTGAAGAGAGTGGGAAGCTGCATTCACTCTGCTGAAGAATAAAACTATAGAGAATTCTGTTTAAGCTACAGTCAACCCTCCCCATTCACTAGGGTTATGAGCGCAAGACACTCACAAAACTGGAAAAATTGTGAATATCAAAATGTGGTGCGTGCGTGCGTGCGTGCGTGTGTCAAGGGAGCTGAGGCATGGTGGGAAGAATGGGCACCCAGGGTCCAAATCAGGTCAGGATTTGGACCCTTCCTCTCTTTCGCCCATCTCTTTCCATGGACGTGTGGGGGCATCAGGAAAGTGGTTTTGTTGTGGAGAAATCAGACTTCTAGTACTCCTTAGCTAGCCAGGTAGCAGCTAGTGGAGAAGGAGGAGGACTACCACCAAAGATGGGTGTTTGAAGGACTACACTGTTTGATTCAACCTGCTGAGAGGGAAGGTTCCTCTAGAAAGGAAGTCACTGAGGTGGGGGCGGGGGCAGGATTTGAAGAAACTTGCAAATATTCAAAATTGTGAAAGTCAAGCCAGCAAAGGTGGAGGGCTGAATGTACATTCATGAGGACCTTAAAGGTCAGAAATGATCAAGTAGAACCATCCCTCATCCTGGCATACAGTACATTCTCATTTGTTTTCTCAATTCTTGTCATTTTCTTTTCCTACTACCATCCTTGGTCTCAAATTGTCTTTGTACATTCCCAAAATTGCATGATGTGAGGAAACATGGTTTATTGGCTGTTTTCAGCTTTTTAAACAGCTATTTCAGCTCTGTTTAAACCATTAAAATCACCATCAACATCATCACTACAGTTGCCACCACCATCACTGATAGCTCTGATGAAAAAGAATTCTCATGTCAAACAGGAATACAACATAAAAAGAAAAAGGATTTACCTATATCAGCAGAAAAAGTGCTACATGCTAAAATGTAAAGAAATTGCAGGGAGAGGGGTAGGAGGAGGAGGAGAAATGAGAAATTGAGTCAGTCAGTAACCTTAGTCTTCACTTCTTTCCACAGCATAACAATGCCTCCATAAATGACCTACATACACACATTCTTTCCACACCCTGCACTCAGTAAAATACATTTCTATTTATTAGGACTTGCAGTGCAATCCTGAACAGGTTTACTCAGAAGGCCTCTAATTTCAGTGGGGTTATGCACAAATAAGCACGCATAGGATTGCGGCCCTGAATTGCATTTCTAATCATGCTTACTAGGAAAGAATCCTCAACTCAATGGGATTCCTATCTGAGAAAACATGTTTAGGAATGCACTGCTGGCACATATTTTATTACTGAAACTACTTGGTTAGACAAATTTTCAGAGTAAAGATTTGCAACGTGCAGTTCTTGAGACATAGCAATCTCTTTACTCACAAATGGATAAACCACCCTCTCCCTAAAGCATCCAATCTGCAGTTTCAAAGAACTTCACATAAAGCTCTAGATGCAGAGGCTAAATGAGCCTACAGTCTGATATACAGCTCCCAGTGACTTGTCTTGGTGGGCCAATCATACCCCCATCTGAGACAACTTAATTTTTCTACTGCTACGCATGTTGTGGTGATATCTAAATTATTTCCTTATCACACTACTCTGTTACAGTGCTACATTCCACTTTAATTACCATAGCACCATCCTGTGGAATTCTAGGGTTTGTGATTTAGAGAAGTCCAAGAGCTCTCTGGTTGAGAATTCTAAACTCCCCTAAACTGCAAATCCCAGGATTCCATAGGATGTTGCCATATCAGCTTAAGTATATATAGTAGCCCCTCTACTTTTGCAAAGCCCTCGTGAAAGTTGAAAAAAATGTGAATAACTCCTCCCTTGAGCAAGCAATGGAACACACACACCTTCCTTCCCCACACTCCTGCTCCCATTTCCTTCTGGAGCTCTCCCCACTTACCTTTTGCCTGGGCATGCCTGCTTCCCTTTTCTGTGCTCAGGCAAAAGGCAAGCAAATAGGGGGCAAAGCCTCTTCCCCTGCCATTTTCCCACTTCCTGATCACTTCTCCATGTGAGGGGCTCCCTCCTCCCATTTGCTTGCCTTTTTCCTGGGTATGGAGAAGGCACAGGCATCTGAGCAAAAGGCAAGGGAATGGGAGGGGGAGGATGGAGGAGAGTGGGACGGAAGGCAAATGTACCCCTCACAAATAGTCAAATTGGCAAAGGTCAAACCTGTGAATGTGGAATGGGGACTGTAGTGCTATTAACAATATAGTGTGATAAGGATGTGAAATAGCTTAATGTGTGTCTTGACTAAAAAGAACATGTGGGAAATATCAACTGGTTTGGAATACAGCAACCACCATGCTGATGGAAGCTAGCTTGAATCATGTTGTTCCTATCTGTTAAAGATTTGCATTGGCTACCAATTTTGTATGCAAGATGTAATTCAAAAAAGACACTTTTACTTTTCATTACTTAGATCCAGATCAAATAAGGCTTTAAAGGACTATCTAGCACTCTAAGAAGATGCCCCTGTGGAGGCCTGGCTTTAGCTGCTCCCATCTCGGCTTAGGCAAATAGCCATAATGCTGGGTTTTGGAAATCAACTGAAAAGTTGATGTTAGGCTCCCTGATCATGTTGGATTCAGAACAAACATTCAGTTATTCAAATTTAGCGTCCATATTAACAAGGACTATCGTTCAAATTCAAAATTCAAAATTCAGATCCATCTCCTGACTTATGTGGCCTCTTACCCCCATTTGTTGCTGACAAATCTGACCTTTTTGTTAGAGAAAGTGAACGTTCAGTGGGATGTCACTGCATTTTTGGATCTTCAAGGAACTTACCTGAGTTTCACTCCATTGTGAACATTTGCTATAACATATATGTTATATCTTTTATTTAACAAACATATACCCTCTGTCAAGATTCATGCTTGCAAAGACACTGGTAGATAGGGCCAGGGAGAGGTGTTGGTTATCCTAACCTGCTACAGCCACATCTGTACCCTTGGCTCAAGTGGAAATGGTATAAAACCCAAAAGAATATTTTTTTCCCACTGAAATTTTACCACAGATTTTTAAAAAGGTGATGCCCTTTCAGAAGACTGGTGACACTATGAAACCACTTCTATTAATGTGTGAATGATGTCCACAAATAAAATATTAAATGAATTTGTTAACTTTACTTACGTACAAATCCTCCTGTATACTCTGGATAGTAGGAAATACCTGGGGAAAAACAAAACAATTTTCACAGATAGAACAAATAATGCAATTTATTTGAAGATTAACATTTGCGAACAATCGTTGCCAACAGCCTTTAAATCTGGAAATGACACCAGGGCGGTGTACCATCCAGAAACAGGTTTTGATCCATTATGCAGTTGCTTGAGAATGGAAACAATATAATTGAACTCAAATGGAGTAATCTTTGTGTACACTGCATGATTAGGTATTTTAGTATGATTAAGCATTTTATTAAATAGTTTGCTGTTATTGTTTTATTTGAGTAGAGGACCATGGATGTTGATGCCATTATATCCCTTCCCTTCCTCCTCCTCCTTTGTTACAAATCCAAAGGCCATGCCCTCCTTGACCCTACACGAAAGACAAGCAATACTGCTTGGAAGTAAGGGATTCCTCCAAAGTAGAAGGTAAAAACAGATGCCTGAGAAAAGACATTTTAATTGGTCCTCAGCATTCTCATCCCAGTCACTACATCATACTTACGGCCTCATCACACCACCATACCAGAACATCTCCCTTTTTGCTATTTTTGGAAATCATTTCCAAATCAGCCTTGCAGATCACCCTTCCATGCCAAGGACACATATAAATGTCTCTACCTCCCCTCGCTGTTGTATGCCTTCAAGTCATTTCTGACTCATGGAGACCCTAAGGCAAATCTATTAGGAGTTTTCTGGGGCTGAAAGTGTGTGATGCTCTTAGACCAGAAAACTACATGATAGGTTTGCCTCAGAATCTAAATTCCCTAATTATATGATGCCTTGACAGCGTTCTTGATTCTGTCCTATGAGAAGTGTGGGAGGCTTGTTTTAAGGAACACGTACAGTGATGCCCTGTTAGCCATCTTTTATATGTATGGTAAGCAGCAACCCCTCCCACCCTTCCTAAAGGCCATTGTAATGAATAAAATGCAGAGAAAGGATAAGCATCTTCTGGCCCTTATTTGCCAAAAAGAACATTGTTGTGCTCTCATGTCCCCCCAAAGTCATTTGTTACAAGTTATGTTGTTACTTGAAATGAATTAATCCCAAGTTCTGCCCATGCGCAGCATGAACATAAAAGGATGGAGAGGATGGAAGGCTCTCTTTTGGTTAAAGACATTGGGAGTTGAGAGTTACCCAGGCAATTAGTCCTAGGATAACTCTATGGCCATTTCCACACTGGACTGTTATAGCGAGATTATTCCACTTTCAACATCCTATTGAATCTTGGGGTTTGCAGTTTAGGGAGTGGCCTCAAAGTGCAAACCCCAGGATTCCATAGGATGTTAAAAGTGGAATAATCGCACTATAACAGTCTAGTGTGGAAATGGCCTATATTAGTAGAGTTGCAGAGAAAGGTGTTTCCCAGTTTAGGCATGGCTTCTTAAAATGATGGCTGATTTGAAGAAGAACAAGGCAGACAGCTGATTTCAAAATATTTAAAAAAGCATTTACTAAAAAATGTATAATGATACATCCATCTTCAATTAAGCTCATCAATTAATAAGTTGAGAGGTATGCCTAGCACAGCAGAGAAGTTACAGTAGAGAGCAGTTAACAGTTAGAAGCAGTTAGCTTAGTGTGTAGTGTAGTTAGAGTGCAGTTAAAGAAGAACAGAGTTCTCAGTGACAGAGTGAGAGGCTTGGCCTTCTAAGCTAAGCCAATCTCCAACAAAAGATTAGGTTGCAAATAAACAAATCTCTTACCTAATGATCCTTTTCCTAGTAGTAGTTTCTTGGCTCTGAATGCTAGGATGCAAGATTTGGGGATAATAACTGCTTTCCTACTATCTCTGCTACCCTAGAAGATCAAAGAAAAACCTGAATCAACTAAATGAAGACGATGTCAATGTGAAAGAAGTTGATTTTTTTCTTCCCTCAAACTTTGTGAAAGGTTGCAAGAAATTCAGATCTGACCTTCAGCTTCATTTTGACATAGGCATCATAAAAGATGCTCCCTTCCATTTTGTTGGATTCACCAAACTGTGTCTCTTCCACAGCCTCTATTGCCTCGGTCACCACATATAGGTTCCTTTTACACACCTTTGATTGTTTAATGAACTCATGATCCATGTCAATTTTTCTGAAGCAGAAAAAATATCCACCTGTTACCCAGTGTACATGCAACAGAAGAGATTGCATAGAATAGTGGTATATATAAAAGCAAAATGAAAATGTCTTTTGCTCCTCCTCCTCAATCATCATCATCATCATCATCATCATCATCATCATCATCATCATCATCACAGTTTCACAATCTGTCAGGTGTTACTGAATTGAATTTTGGGCTACCAGTGATTTGGACTGTATCTGAGACTCTTGGAATCAGTGAGGTATCATCAGATAATGTCTCCTGTTCCAAGTACTGTCATTTTTTGCAACTGTATTATTGTGTCTGCCTATGGTAAATTCATTCACATGTTTTGTCAGTCCATTAGGGATTGCTCCCAGAGCACCTGGAACTAAGGTTGTTTTCTAGCCCCAAAGGTGCTGAATCTTAGTTTGTACGTCTTGATATTTCATAATCTTTTTCCTCTCTTTGTTTTCAGTTTTGTCCCCTGGGACTATCATATTAATAATCCAAGGTTTCTTTCTTTTTGACCACAGTTATTTTGGTACATTGTGTTCAAAGAGTTATGTCTGGCATATTGCGTTCCAATTGTTTATCAGTTGGTATCATTTTTTTTTACTGCACTATTTATGGCAGCTTTTTCTGACTTATGTTCCTACCAGTTCTTTGCAGCTGGTAAACCTTTTTACTCTTGGAATTGGAAATCAATTCTACTTGACTTTGGAATCAGATCACTGAGTGGAAACTTGTTGCATGTAATGTAACCTGTATAATGTACCGTGACATACCGACTTCGGACAGGTGCACAAGATCAATATGCATACTCACGCCTCTTTGGTCACAGAATTGAGGACTGTGGGGTTCACTTGTATCTTTTTCACCTTCACAGACCTTGCATGGGACATACTGGCAATGCCTTTTCCTTCTAGGGTGATCGTATCAAGTCCACCAAAATCTCCTTCCACTCTTCCATCTACCTGGTCCACAACAGTACATTGGCTTCCATCCTCAATATCTGGAAGTTAAAAATGGATAAAAGTTGTGAACAAAAGAAGCATTAGAAAATCAAAGATAACTGGACGATCAGAACATCTTTTGTTTAGCAAACTGCAGGAAAATGGCCTTCTATATCAGATAGCACTCCTCAGATCTGAGAAATGAATGAGCTGGAGTGCCACAGCCACCACCTCAAAGGGAGGGACAGCCAGGCAGTGGCAAAAAGACTGAGGATCTGAGAGGTAAATGAGCAGGAGCACTGCAGCTGCCATCTTGAAGGGAGAAGTGAGCAGCCGATGGCAAATAGAGAGAGAATGAGGATTTGAAAGATGAATGAGTAGAAGCGCAGCAGCCACTGCCTTGAAAGCAGAAGTGGGTGACCGGTGGCAAAGTTTCAGGTTTTGGTGGATTTTTGATTCCTGGATAAGGGAAGCTCAACCTGTACTTCTGGTTGCATCAGGGCAAACCAAAGGCCTCAAAATTCTGTGGGTCTGTGAATCCCACCAGTCCTAGTCAGTGCAGCCAGTAGGGAGGAATGCCGGGGGATTGCAGTTCAACAACATCTGAAGCATGATACTTAGCTCAATTCCATCCACATGTAAGGCATGTGCTATATATACCTCCACGTTGTGACCAAAAGATATGTGCTAGATGCAACCATTAGTTCATTTTATTATGTAAAAGAAAACAATGGGGAGCATAATTATGAACCGTTTCAGAAAGCAGCACGACAGAGTTTGAGGCCGTTTTTGCCAGTTACTGGATCCTGGCGGCAACCCACGGGGATCCTGGTAGTGCCTCTCCTGGGAGGGGAGTGCGACAGGAGCACTCCCTTCCACACTGGCTGCCTGTGGGAATGGAGGAGGTGAGATGGCCACGCCTCTTCCTTCCACAGCACAGTTGGGCACTGTCCTGGGGGAGGGCTGCATGATCGCTGATCACTGACAGGTAAAACCCGTCAATGATTTTTGGCACAATTGCACTGCCTGCGGACACGAGGACGGGACATGGACAACATCATGCATAAGCATCATCCCGGTCCTGTCCTTCTCCCATCCCCAATGCAGGATGATGGCATCCTGCAGAAAGGGCCTGAGAATATTGCTGGGACCGTGAGATCACAATATGGCCAAGATCCAAAGTGGTGTGTGCAGAGCATAAACGATTTACATGGGCAGCTGCATGCCTGCTTGCTCCCACCTTCTGCATCAGTCAGCCCTCTAGAGCTGCTGTTATGCTATTATGAAAAGAGAGAGAAAAGAGAGAGGTTATGAAAAGAGAGAGAAAGTGCGGAGAGGACTGAGCAGCAAGGACTACTTCTCAGCCTCCTGCTGTTTGCTAGAGAATGGCCTTGTCTTGAGGGAGATGAGAATCAGTCCCCGCTGCCCAGTCATCTCTTTTCCCCAGCACTACAGCACCAGCCCCACAGGACTTGTCAGCTACCTGGGTGGTGGTGGTAGTGGTAGATGGGGTGCAAGAGGCTCCCAGACAGTGCATTGATGCAGCTGCATCACAGTTGTGTTTTGCCTAAACATATGATTGATACTGTTGTGAATTTGCTAATGTTTACATAAGTCAGGGCAACTGATATTTGCCAGTTTCCCTTCACACATTTAAGCCTCTGAAGGCCCTTCAAAAGCTGCTCCGAGCCTTTTTAGGGGAAAACTGGGTACCATATGGTGAACATTTAGCTGTTGAAAAGAATGAGGGGCAGTATAGAATCCCCCCCCCGTTTAAAATGCTCATGATTACCTTTAAAGCCCTAAATGTCTTGGGGCCAGGAAGTCTGAAAGATCCTGAGAATGAGCTGGGAGGCTCCGTTCCCTGCTGGCAGAACAGTCTATTAGATGGATAGGCACAATCAGTCCTTGTCTGTCATGCTCCCATTCTTACAGAATATTTTGTCATAGAACACGTGCTAGGCTTCCTCCCTGAGTATTTTCAAAGGATCCTCTAGATGAGGCAAGTGTGTTGGAAGACTGAAGTATTTGCTCCTGTAGTAGTGGTTTCTTCTCCTTTTCCTTTTTTAAACATCCAAACAACATTTCTGTTGGCTTGGGCTATTTTCTGGCTATTCCTGGCATAAGCTGCAAATTTGAGTGGATTTCTTCTTAATTCTGAGAGATACTGAGACCAAAATGTCTCCTCTTTTCCCCCTTTTAATTTCTTTTTTAATGTTATAGTCCTGTAGTGCTTCAATGAAATGGCATGTTTGCTCTGTAGCACTATAACTCTAAGGGATTTTTTTTTGAAAGATGGAAAGGGAAAAAGATTGTCCTTCAAATCTCAGGACTTCTTCAAGAAAAGACATCATGGTTTTAGAAAACCTTTGGAAGAAATCTAGTGCAGATCCAAGAAATAGATACGAATAGCCCCCCTGCCCCTCCCCAGCAAAAAAGGAACAAATTGACAACAACTGACAAAAGGTAGGAAAACCCCAGGAGCTGTATCATGAGAATTCACACTTCTTTAAACTAATCTTGAAGAGCTTCCAGTTCCCTTTTAAATAGGATGAATGTCCATTTCCATTTTATAACCTGAGACCTGCAATTGTTTTAAATATTTTGTGCTTGCAATTGAGCTGGCTGCATATTATGTTCAGCTGTTTTAAATTGTTACTTTATTTGTATACCACTTGAGTAGGCTTTCGTCTTAAAAGGTGGTGTATGGATATTTTAAGCAAACAAAACACATATGAATGTACTTGGGCCCAGAAGCTGGTGATGAATGCTGTTCTCAACAATTGCTATAAACAGCAGCAATCATGTTTGATGCTTTGCAGTATTAGAAATAATCTTCATTGGAATGACACAGTGACTAATGGCTTCCCAAGAGTCTACAAAACAAACATGATGGTCTTCATACATGATAATATGTGGGTCTTCCTATAGTCACTTAGGTTCCTTTATGGACTGTAGGAAAATGTTGTGTGTGAAGCAGACCTGAATGCTAAGTCTCTCTGTTGTTCATTTTAAATGTATCTTTAGGTAGGCCCTGTTGTATGGTGAGGACCATTCTGACATCTCTAAGTAGACAAAAAAATCTGGCTATACTGATTTCCGTTTAGGTTCCATTCACTGCCTCGTGATTAACTCAGAAGAAGACATTACATTAGGGACAGAAGATATATTTGCATGTAGAAGATCCCAGGTTCAAATCTAGCATCTTCAGGTAGGGCTAGGAAAGATTTCTGCCTGCAAACCTAGAGACCCACTGCTTGCTAGTGGATAGTGAGATAATACTGACTAAGATGGAAGAATGTAAGGCAGCTTGCTATTAGTTTTGCTGTTGTTGTTATTGTTGTTGTGTGGTTTCCTGTCATTTCTGACTTATGGCAACCATAAGGTGAACATATCATGGGGTCTTCTGGGGCTGAGAGTGTGTGATATGCCCAAGACCACCTAGAGAGTTTCCATGGCTGAGTGGAAAATCACAGCCTGGTCTCCAGGGTTGTAGTCCAGCTCTCAGACCATTACATCATGCTGTGTGTTTGCTATTAGTTTTGGCTCTCTGAAAAACAAACACAACGCGAATATAAATAAGGCTTGGCATGTAACGTGGGTTGTGCGTGGTCCTCGATTTCAAAAGAATCTCTGCTCCAAATAAAACTGAATTATGCAGTCTGTCCAAGGTTATGCGAACTGGGCAAGTTATCTACATGATGTTGCATGATTTTGTGATCTTTCTATTTGGCAGGATTTATTGTAGTCTTTCTAATTATGGGAAGGTCAAAGATATCAAAGACCTAAACTCTAGTTAATGAAAGTGTTGTGCAACTCACTCTCAGCTTCCTTGGATTTTGCAGGCATTGCCCAACTCTCTTTTGAGCATAAAACATCCAGAAAAAACACCCAGAAAGTTGCATTTTACATCCTATTTTCTATTCTTCATTTTCTAGGCTCCTGCTAAGCTATGGTGGCATGCATACAGCTTTGTAAGGCATGGATAGGAATCATATGGCCATCCAAAGAATGTTGGACTGCATTCCCCCCATTCTTCACCACTGTCTATGCTGACCAAGTCTGCTGGACCTTGTAGTCCTACATGTGGAGGGTTGCATGAGTCCCTCCCCTGCTTTAAAAGAATGCACGAAGGCAATGATTTCATGGACAATAAGACTATCAGTATCTTTGAGACGTGATACTGCACACTACCTCCAACATCAGAGAAAGAGTATTTCTTAATACCAACTGTTGGAGAACACAAACAGGAAGCTGCCATTCCATCTATATCCTGCCTGTGGACAGGGTCATTGAAGGGAGGTTTGGGCCCTGGAGAAGATATTTTAGCTGGAGCCTCTCTAGCTAAAAATCTTTACTCAGAAATGCTTGATTCATGACACAAGTTCACAAGCTGTTGTTTAGAACTGCACAGTACATGTACTGAACATGAGATATATATTTTGTTAAAAATTACAATATAATAACATCCTGTTCTTAAAATGTAGTTAGGCTGGTTATAATCTATGCTGACTGATAACTGACATATACTGGATGTCAAACAACTGAGCAAAAATGATACTACTGAGATAGACAAAAATACTCTGGACAGCCCTTCATAACAGTGGATTCTGTATCCCCAGATTCAACCAACCATGGCTTGAAAATATTCCCTGCCTCCCCAATCCAAAAAGTAAAGTTTAATTTTGTCACATAAATGACACCATTTTACCACACCTTTGTACATAACAGGAGTTCAGCATTCATGAATTTTGATATCCATTGGGGGGTGGTGATGGTCCAGGAACCAACCCTAGAGAATACCGAGGGCCCACTGTATGCAATTTAGGCCCCAAGCCCCCTTCTGGACTGCCAGGCCTTGGTATCTTGTATTGGCTCCCTCCCAACCCTTGTTGGCCTTGCTTGTGAACTTCCTATGGACATCCGATTACCCATTTGCAACATATGTCATGTGTTGTGCAATGAAATGCACTGCAATCAGCAGAAAGAATAGCTTCTTCTTTTGGAAATGAATGAATAAAACTGTGAAGGAGCAGAATACTAAACTAGAATGATCTTTGGCCTGATCCATCACAATCTTTATGTTCTTATAACTGAACATTAGAGGTTACCTAGTTCTGCAGCATGGTCTTTCGAAAGAAGTACATCTGTTAGTCTGTATTCAGTTTTATGAAAAGGCCGGTTCTTCCACCAGGAACTCTTCATCTTTTTTTGAACCAGGCAAAGAGGCCGATAACGATCCTGGTCTATAATGCTGCATACTGGGATCAAATCTCCTTGTGGGTCCAGTTGTTTTGTCAAAGATTTGGTTGCCTTATGGAATGGCATTTCAGGGAGATGATTTTGACCTAAAAGGGAGAAGCAACAAGAAAGGGAACAAACTGATGAACTGTGATGCATTGTGCAATGGGCAGAGGAATGACTTCCTCTTTTGCAAATGGTAATTTCTTCATGTCTTCAAGCCAACTTAAAGAAAATATGTTGCTCTTTCTGCACCTCATAATACAATTGTATAATTAATACAATTACCACCCAAATGTGAGCAACAGCTGTAACAGAAAAGTTCATGTAGCTAGTTAAATTAATCAAACAAAGGATTCAAAAGGACAGGTTCATCAAATGGTGGTTTGCTGGTACCCTTTCAAACTTATGTTAATATTAGCTCCACAAACTTCTGTTGCTGTTGTTATGTGACTTTAAGATAATTCCAGCTTACAGTGCCCCTATCAAAACTTAGCAGATAACTTTGAAGTGTATTTTTTTAATTAAAGGGAAAGTGCCAGTGCATCTGTTGTCCTTATCTTCAGACATCCTTCATTAGCCCTTCGGCAAAAAGTCACTCATCTTTTCATGGTCCTGATCCATTCTGTTATCTGTATTTCATCTTCAAGAACAGAGAGGCCTCACCGCTGTAGGTTCATCATGGCTGCAAAATTCTATCATGGAGTCTGCGAATCAAAGTTTTCCTGAACCAGAGTCTTTGATCACTGGAGATGGTCAGGCTTAGAGCTTTTAACAGCTTTTTCCTTGCTTCATGCAAAAAATATACAGTTGGCCTCCATATTTGCGGATTTCACTATTACAGATCTGATTATTTGTGAGTTTCTCCAACTCCTGTTCCCCCACCTCAAGTGCTTGTTTTCTGGAGGAACCTTCCATCTGAGCAGCTCCAATCACGCCATGCAGCCCTTTTAAAACCTGCCTTTGGTCCTCCTCCTTCTCTTCCACCAGCAGCTGCCTGGCCAGCTAAAGACAGCTCACAGCCCAGTTTCTCAGCATCACAAACCCTCTTCTGATGCCTCTCCATGCCACAAAAGGAGATGGGGAAGAGAGAAGAAGTATAGGGTCACCATGCCAACCCCCCCTTTCTTTCTCCTTACCTGGTTTGGACCCTGGGTACCCGCTCTCCTCGCCATGGCTCGGCCCCCTTCGCACAGACACACACACTCATTTTGACATCTGCAGTTTTTCTATTTTTGCTGGGGTCCTGTATTCCTAACCCTACACTACAGTGATTTGCTCTTTCAGTTTGTTGGCCCCATTTGGGGAAACTGTTGTCTGTTGGAGAGTACTAGAATTCACTACCCCCCAATCCAAGAAGCATATGTTTTATTTAATTTTATCTTAGTTCTTTTATATTCATTCCAAGATGTGTTTTCTAGCTCTGGGGGCTTGGGGTGGAACAAACATGATTCCCTACACACAAAAACTCCTTCGGACATGCTATTGTTGCGTGCCCTCAATTTGTTTCCAATTTATGGCAAGCTTATCACAAAGATTTTCTTGGCAAGATTTGTTCAGAGGGGGTTTCCCACTGCTTTCCTCTGAGGCTGAGAACAGGACTTGCCCAGGTCATCCTGTGAATTTCCAAAGCTGGGATCTGAATTCTGGTGCCCCTGAATTCTTTAGACGACACTCTGACCAGTACCAGTACACGGACCCTTCGGAAACAGGAATTTCCCATCCCCTACAATATACCAGAATTCTCACTGAGGGCAGGAAAACACAACTCAGCACACACAATCCAAGTTGTTGTCATTGCTGTTTTTTAGTCCTAGCAAATGAGGGTTAAATGTAGGATCTAAGACTAGAGGGCGCAGCTGTGATTTCAAGACCATATAGTCAAGCCCATTGGACAGAAGCTCCATGTTCCTCCTGCCTGTGTCAGATTGGATACATATGGCCATTTCCACATTACACTGTTATAGTGCTTTTATTCCACTTTCAGCACCCTCTGCCACAACCTAGGCTTCCTTCCCCACCCCGGGAAGGGTTTGGAGCAATGACCACTTCCCGACAATTATCAATGTCAGAGTTATATGGGCAAAGTTTCAGCATCCTATGGAATCCTGGGGTTTGCAGTTTAGGGAAGGGCATTTGGAATTCTCAGCCAGAGAGCTCTTTAGCCTCAGTAAACTACAAACCCCAGAATGCCACAGGAAGTTTGTTGAAAGTTGAATAATAGCACTATAACAGCATAGTGCAGAAATGCCCCTAAATCACACACGTACACCCATGACTTTTTTAAACTGTTGAACTGCTATTAGAAACAAATATTTTAAAGGGTTAAAAATCTTAACAAGAAATTATTCCTATATTTGAAACATCAGGTTAACAGTAACCATCAGGAGAGCCTTGTTCCTATTCTGTTTGCCTTCCTTGCCATTCCTCTTTTTTCAGAACCTGTTTGAACGCCCATTGTCACTGTCTGAAGCAATCACGCCCCAATTGCATCAGCTCGAGGAAGAAATGTAACTCCGCCGCCGCCGCCCTTCTTTGCTTCCGCGCACCCCCTGGGATCCCCAAAAAGATTCCATCACTGAGGGTTACCTAGAGGGCGGAACAAGCCAGGCAGCCAGCGGCTTGCCAGCCTCCTCCCTCCCTCCACCGTAGAATTTTGGTCATTCTTACCTCTCTCGAGCTTGACGTTCTGGCAGGTTTGGCTCCCTGACTTTAAGCAACGTTTGAAAGCCTCCCTTCGTCCTTCGGCAGGTTCAAAAGCTGGCGTGAAGAATGCAAAGCCTTCCAACTTCTCTGTTGCAACAGAAGGGCAGCGTGATGCCTCTGAGCATTCAGTTTCGTTTTCTTTGCTTTTTCTTTTTTACTCATCCTCTTTCCGGGAAAATGCCCAGGCATGCCTGGATCAATCCAGTTGTCACGGAGGACTTGTAGTGAAAAAGTGAATCACTCTGTGACTACCTTGGGAAAAGATATTTTATAAAGCTGTGTGCCAGTTCTGACAGCCACCTTGGCACCCTTGTTTCCAGACTCTTAATCCAACATCCATGTTGGATGTTGGATTAGGAGTCTGGAAACAAGGGTTCGAATCCCCACCCAGCCACTGGGGGACTTTGGACAAGGCACACTCTCTCAGCCTCAGAGGAGGGCAAAGGTAAGCCCTCTGAACAAATCTTGCCAAGAAAACCCCAGGATAGGATCGCCTGAAGGTCGCCATAAATTAGAAATGACTTGAAGGCACAGAACAATTCCGCTTAGGTTTCCTGACACTGAAAAGGTGTTGAGGTGGAGAAAATGCCAAGCCAGTTGCTCTGAGAGAATATATCATCACCCCATTTTTCCCTTCTTGAACTGTGATGCCCAGAGCTGGACACGGTATTGAAATACTCTGTCCCATTCTGGGTACTACAGTTCAGGAAGGATACTGACAAGCTGGGATGTGTCCAGAGGAGGGTGATCAAAATGGTAAAAGGCCTGGAAACTGGGTATGTTTAGCCTGGAGAAGAGAAGTTTAAGCAGTAACACGATAGCTGTGTTTAAATACTTAAAGAGATGTCATATTGAAGATGGAGCAAGCTTGTTTTCTGCTGCTCCAGAGACTAAGACATGGAGCAATGGCTTCAAACTTCAGGGAAAGGGATTTCATCTAAATGTTAGGAAGAATTTCCTAACAGTAAGAGCAGTTTGTCATAAAATACACTGCCTCAGGGTGTGGTAGAGTCTCCTTTCGAAGTTTTTAAACAGAGCAGATGGGCAGCCATCTGTCAGGAACCCTGAATTAGCCTGCTGTGCCCAGGTGCTGTATAAGGTTTTAACCCATCACCCATGTCAAAGTACAAAAATATCTGCTAGTCTAGTCAGCTCCTATACATGTAATGGGAGGAGGTATCATCTTGTTCTTCCCTTCAGGCAACGTTATGGCTCAGGCTGGTCCCTGCCCTCAGGAAGCAGATTCTGGGGAATGTGGTGTTAGATGTACTGCAGTAAGGCATTGAGGCTATTGTAGTTGTGGGAAAGGAAGAATAAAAATTGCCTGCTGTTCTCCTTCAATGTGGTATCCAGAATCTTCTGGACAGGTCGAGCACTATGCTAAATGTGGCAACTGTGGGGATCTCAGGCCCACATTGCCTCTCCTCTAGAGCTCATGGGGAGCAATTCTGGCTTTTAAAAATTATGTATTTTTTTCTAACTAAAAGAGCCCCCTTCCACATACCCAAGTGGCCATGGCAGGCAACTTTGCCACATTTATGGACCCTCTTGAGTTGTGGAGACCCTTGTTAAAACATGAAGTCAACTGGTTTATTTTCTGTTTGAATAAGGGACTCTCCTAGCCATGAAACAGGGGAAACGACAAGGCCACTTTTTGTAATAAAATAAAATAGTTAGTTTTGGGGGCAGTTCCCGCCAGCCCTTTGGAGCTTCAGAAAAAACCTTGGGGGCTGCAAATGGCCCATCATTTTCCCCACCTCTTCGCGATGTACTACCTAAATATCATTGTCTGCATTTTTTTAAAATTCTATGTATACATCAGACTTTTTACAGCATACTAGCATGTAGATGAAGGATGGTTTCAGAGGAAGGTTTTTTTTTCATGCTTGCAGCTAGAAGGCTTTGCAACTATTCTGGTTTTTTTGCTCCTTTCTCCTTCATAGATTTCCATGAATACCTAGGTAACCAAAACATTTATTTTTGTTTCTTTCATTTTTGTGCCCCACTAAAAGTAGTTTGCACCATTCAGATAGATAGGTAGATAGATAAGCAAGTTTTGTAAGATGTTTAATCTTTATTTTTGAATTTTAGTTTTTATGTCTTTCTCAAGGACAGTCTCCTAGAGGCCACACTGCAGTAATAGAACTGGAAGGTTTCCATTGTGTCTTGATATGGTTTAATTGGCGATTTATGATTTAATTGACAAAATATATATTAATTGGCATAAATATAAAATATAACGTGCTATGGCTGCATGGCCATGCTGACTAAGAGGAGAAAACTGTCCACACACATGCATTGCAAAATAAGGTCAATAAATACCTCAAGGCATAGCCAAGTCGTAGTCAGGAAATCACCTGGAAACTCCAGTGACAAAGGACCTGTCCTTAGCTTCTGATGACTCAGCCTTTTAAAGACAATAGTGTCTGGGAGTTCCCCATAGGATGGCTGATTGCCTTCCCTCTAACCAAGCAAGCTTGTCTTTTGTCCCTGCCCTTGTCTGACAGTTACTGAGTTATCAGGCCTACTATTAGCCCTTTGTCTCCTAATGTTAAAACTATTAGCTCATTCCCGACCTTATTGTCCACTCTCTGGACTCCATTGTTTACTCTGCCAGAGAGCCATTAGCACCTTAGCTCTCCAGGCAGAAGAAGAGTATTTAAAATCCAGTTTTTGGCCAGCCAACTTGCAGTCCACCAATTGCTGGTCACCCTTTGCTGCTTCGATTTCTGATTGTTTACTGTTCTTAGATTTGCGTCTAGGCCACATCTGCTCTTCTTCACTGCTCTTCTGGATTGGTAAATATCACCCACTTTACCCTAAAAAGTTCACTATCCAAAACTTTCCTCCTTTTTTCTTCATTTAACTTTCTGTGATTGCATGACTGCTTGTATCTTGCGTGTGTGATTGCAACTCCACTGAGAGAAATAAAATATATTTTAGTTTCTGCAGTATTATTAACATATATGTATTAGCTTATAAGTATAACACATTTTAGCCTACCATTTTGTTCTGTTAACCCTGTTAAAAGGTTAACATGCTTTTAAATAGATTTCTAGAACTGGCAGCTGAGCAGAGAGAGGGCCTCCCAGGGCCTTGAATCTCCAGGTGCGAAGAACCAGACAGATAAAGATGAGGTCTCCCATCTTGGGAGGCACCTGCAAGTCTGAAGGACAAGGCTGTAAGGAGTAAAAACCAAGTTGATAACAGAAAGTTGGCATTGTTTAGTAAAGGGGCAGCTGTAACTTTTGGGTCCTGTCCAAGGGGAGGGAAACCTGTGTCGGGCAGGGGGATAAAATGTCAGCTATTCCATGGTGGGGGGTCCTTCTCTCTCGGGAGGCACCCGGCTCTACAGAGACATATTTATTCTTAAATAAACATTTGGTGCTCCAGCCGATCCTGTGTTAAATTGTTTTATGAGTCTTATCAGCTATTTCTTACAGATTGGGGGCTTGTGCCGGGATTTTCATCCATCGGAGGCAACTTGTGTAGTTGACAGAAAAAGGAAGGTGCACCCCATCTCTCTTTTAGACGATCCTATCTTCTGTCTTCTCCACAGCCCTTCAACTGGTTGTGCCCAAGGACGAGGGATCAGATGAAGCATTAAGAATGAGAGAGAGTGTGTGAATGAGAGAGACAGAGGACACACCGGAAGTGCTTTGGCCAGGAAACTCTGTATACAGAGCAAAGGTAAGAAAATTGACTATTAAAGTATTAACTTTGGTGGCTGGGGGAAAGATAGGGAACTCAGAGGTGAGAGAGTGAGACATACCTAGGGTGCGGAGTGAGTGGCAGTCTGGATTTGTGCTTTTGGCTCTCCGTCAAGGGATCAGAGGCCAGAGACAGATGAAGCGTGTGGAATAAAGCATCGAGCAAATGATCTCTGAGGACATCACTACGGGAAACTGGATGTCCAAGGGAGAAAAAGAAGGGAGGGGCGAGTGCCAAACTCCCTTACATTCAATCCAATAGTCCATAGGGACTGGTGCTGGAGAAAAAACTGGGGACAGGAGATGTACCCAGGGAGAAATATTTGCTGTTTTAAATGGACTAGAAAACCCATTTAGCCAAGAGGCTTGGCTATAGCAGAAATTAAATCAGTATGTTAATAAGAAAACAAACCTTTAGACCAGGGTTATGCTAGATGTTGGCAGAGAATAGTAAATCTATACCCTCTAAAGTCAAGGGACGAGGAATCTTGAGGCAGTGGTTAAACAAAAGCCTCAGGGGAAAAATAAAGATTTGCATCAGAAGTTAAGGAGGAAGTCGAGCAATGTAAGAAAGATAAAGAAAGTCCAAGTTGGAGAGTTAGAGGTTAAATTACAGAAGGCAGGATTTTAAAGTTTTCGCTCTCTGTCTCTCTGTGTCTTGCAAGAAATCAGGCAGTGTTTGCTTAACCAGGCTTACAAGGTTTTTTCTCTCTCATTCCTTTCTCTTCCTCCTCACAGGAGGAAGAGACGGAGAGAGAAGGAGGATTTTCCCAGTCTTGGGAAAGGAGATGTGTAAGCAAAGACTTGGGGGGGGTGAGGTCATAGCAAGGCACTTTTAGGAGTGAGTGATTTATCACCTTCATGCTTTTACAGGGGAGGTGAATTCTTAGAGCTGGCAACAGTTATTTTTCAGTTCAGAAATGTTTTCAGGGTAGAGAAATTGGTCATTTAAAATCCCAAGCTTAAAAAGGGAAATTTTGCCATGATGGAATAGGCTCAATTTTCTGGGAGATACAAAGTTGGTAAGGAAAGTGCAGTGGTTGCAAGGAGAAAAGTCAGGGTTTTTTTTTAGAGTTTCTTATTTCAAAAGGAAAATGGAGGTTGAGCAGTGAGGGAAAGGAGGAGAGGAGAAGCAAAAACAGAAAGCCAGAATAATGGTGAGTGCAGTAGATAATGTGGTAAAGAAAAGATTGGAGCAAGGCTCAGATGCAGGGAGAGGAAGGGGAATAATGGAAGGAAGGAGACAAGGAAGAGAAGGTGGACCAAGGAAGGTAGGATGGACAGTGGGAGGAAAGAAATGTTTTCAGTGTGGGGAGGAATAAAACTGTTTGTAGCACATGACATCAAAGTAATACTAGAGATTAAAAACCCCTTGTAAAAATCACCAGGATTATGTTTAGCACTGATAACAACAACAACAACAACAACAACAATTAGAAAGTAATTTATAAGAATGGAAACTAAAGGTGCTGGATATGGTTAAGACTGGAAAATTGGCATATTCTCTAAAACAAAACACAACCAAATTTGTCCAGAACTTTGAAAGAGGATGGAAAGGGGTAATGGATTGGTTAAAAATATAAATACATGTGAGGATTAGGTAAAAATTTATTTGTGTAAAAATGGAGGATTCATAATGGAAAAGACAGTAACAACTGAACTGGGGAAGAATAATATAGAGAAGTGTGTGGGAGAGGAGAGATATATCAAACATGGTGTTGTATGTCTCTTCTTTTTAAGCAGTCTAGTGAAAAATGGGGACTCTGTCAATTTTGGGCTGATCTTGGATATGTGCAAAATTGGCACTGTTCATTCTGAGGTCTATCGTGAAAGTACAGGCGGGGTGGTGGTGGATCAATTGCTTAATAGGAAAAGGAGACCTTGGTACTGCAGCTTATGGGTCTTCAGTAATTAAAATAATACAGCCATCAGATCAAGCCATCAGTCATGGGAATAAAGGGAGAAAGTTTTTTTGTGCCACAGGTAAATGGAGTCTGTATTCAATGTGAAGACAGACAGACATTTGGAAATCTCCTTGTTATTCCTGAGACTGGGATAAACCTTCTAGGGAGAGATTTACAACTTGAACTGGAAATTGCCACCCAACCTCAGGGTGGCTGGGTAGTGGGAAAATTTATGGTTTTAACAACACAAGATGAGGAGAAAATAAATAGTCATGTTTGGGTAAAGGATGGGAATCGGGGTGGACTGAAAAGTAACTCCTTTAAAAGTTAAGCTGAAACAGGAGGGAGAGGTGATTTGTCAAAAACAATATCCCATTTCACATGAGAGCAGAATGGGATTCCAGCTAGTGATGGAAAAATTGATACAAGATGGCTTAATTGAACCCTGTATGTCTAGCTATGATACTCTCGTCATCCCCGTGAAAAAGCCAGATGGGACTTATCATCTTGTGTAGGACCTAAGACTCCTGAATAGGATAGTACAAGTAAGACACCCAGTGGTCCCAAATCCCTACACCCTTATGAGTAAAATCCCTCATGCCCATAAATGGTTCAGTGTAATAGACCTGAAGGATGCCTTTTGGGTGTGCCCCCTCGCTGAGGAAAGCAGGGATCTGTTTGCCTTTGAGTGGGAGCATCCCCAGATTGAAAGAAAACAACAATTCTGTTGGAAAGTCTTGGTGCAAGGTTTTACAGAATCCCCAAACCTATTTGGGCAGGTATTGGAGCAGGTTTTGGAAAAATTTCCAGTTCCCCAGGGAATTGTTCTATTACAGTATGTGGATGATCTTTTGATAACTGGGATAAAGAAACAAGAAGTAACTGAAGCCACAATAGCCCTTTTAAACTTCCTGGGAGAACAGGGACTGAGAGTATCAAGAAGTAAATTGCAACTTGTGGAAAAGGAAGTGAAGTATTTAGGACATTTAATTAGTGAGGGACAGAGAAGGATAAACCCAGGAAGGATAAAAGGGATTGTTGATCTTCCTCTCCCAAAATCAAAAAGGGAAATAAGAAAGTTTTTGGGGATGCTGAGACATTGTAGATTGTGGATAGAAAATTATGCCCTAAAAACTAAATTTTTGTGTGCCAAACTTGTAGAAGACCTTGAAAACTCCAAGTGGTCACCAGAAGAAGTAAAACAAGTTCAGGAATTAAAAGATGCCTTAATTCATGCCCCAGTGTTGGCACTCCCCTCCCTGGATAAACCCTTTCATTTGTTTGTTACTACAAATGGGGGGGGGCAGCCTTGGGAGTGTTAACTCAAACCAGGGGAGGGAGAAAACATCCAGTGGCTTACTTATCTAAATTGATGGATCCTGGATCCAGAGGTGGCTTACAATCTGTAACAGCTACTGCAATGTTAGTAGAAAAGAGTAGGAAACTGACATTTGGGGGGAGAGCTTTGATAGTGAGCACTCCACATTCAGCCAGGACTATCTTAACACAAAGGGGTAAAATGGTTAACAGATCCAAGGATTTTTTTTAATGTTTTTTTTAAATATGAGGCTATATTACTGGGGGGGAGATGATTTGGTGCTAACTACAGACTCTTGTGTGAATCCAGCTGAATTTTTGTGGAAAGGAGAGGAACGAACAGATCCTATACACGATTGTTTGGACATAATTGAATACCAAACTAAAATAAGGCCCAATTTGGGGGATTCTCCCCTTCCTAAGGGGGATGGAATTGTTTATAGATGGATCACACAGATGTATACAAGGAAAGAGACATATGCAGTGATTGATGGCATCATACAAGAGGTCTTAGAAGCTGAGAAACTACCAAACACATGGTCAACACAAACATGTGAGTGGTATGCACTAAAGCAGGCATTGCAAATTCTGAAAAATAAAAGAGACAGCTTACAGATTC
Source organism: Ctenosaura bakeri (assembly GCA_948474755.1). Classification (NCBI taxonomy): domain Eukaryota; kingdom Metazoa; phylum Chordata; class Lepidosauria; order Squamata; family Iguanidae; genus Ctenosaura; species Ctenosaura bakeri. The sequence goes on from CAOLHI010001518.1 coordinate 364,868, forward strand.
CCAATAGGCTTTTGGAGTAGTGCACACATTTGGAAAGATTTGGAAGGAAAGGGGACTAATCAACAGTAGAGGAAAAGAACTGGCACATGAGCAATTAATTATTCAAGTACTAGATGAACTACAATCTCCTCTGGAGATATCTGTAGTTCATGTACTTGGGCATCAATGTGGATACTCTCCAGAGGCTATAGGGAACAGGCTGGCAGATGAGGCTGCAAAAGGGGCAGCTTTTACAAGAGAATGCATATTAGGGTGTTGATACCTTCACTCAAATGCCTTGGTGTCCCTATATTCATTCAAGTAAGAGCAATAAAAACTCAGGAGGGAAAGTGGGTTCTCCTGATTGGGAGGCAATTATTAATAAAGAACTGGCAAGGGAACTCTTGGCTACTTTACATCAAGAAAATCATTGGGGTACCCAGGCATTATGTGATACTTTGTTACAGTATTATGGATGCATAGTAATATACACTGTTGCTAAACAAATTTGTGATAGATTTGTGACTTGTCAGAAAGTGAATAAACAGGAAATGCAAAAACATCAACCAGGAGGGAGGGAATGGGCACTCAGACCCTTTCAGAGTATGCAGATAGATTACACAAAAGTTCCCTGATACAGAGGTGGAAATACCTATTGGTTATAGTAGATTAATTAACAGGATGGGTGGAGGTTAAAAGGTTCAGGAGGTAGTGCTCTATGGGCAATCATTTCTATTGGGAAAACATCCCATTGAAAGTATGCATGAGATTGTGGAAGCCAGTCCAAGAAGTTATATGCAAAAACTGTCCCAAATTTTGTGTTCTCTACACAGGGCAGCTCTGCAGCAGGTCCCACTGTCCTTGTCCGAGACTCTACACAACTTCAAGCCTGGAGACCAGGCACTGATGCAAGCCTGGAAAAACAAGAAAAGGGTGTTTAAGGAACCAAGACAGACAACATTGAGAGGAACAGTAAAGGACAAGATAGTAAGGTTTCTCTCCATGCCTACAACAGTTTGGGTTCACTGCAACTTCCATTCTGGTTCAGCCTGAATCAAAAAAGAAAAAATGGCATCTGTATGTATGAGGAGAGAAAATGGTATACAGTCCTCCCTCCACATTTGCAGGTTTGACCTTCACAAATTTGATTTATGCACAAGGTGTGTGCATGCCTTCCCCCTTTTCTCCTTCTCCCATCCCCTTGCGTTTTTCCCAGGGGTGGGCAATGGGTGTCGAGGCAAAAGGCAGGGGAATGGGGGAGGCATGAGTTCATTCTCTGCCTCCAGTGCTTCCTCCTCCTATTCCTTTGCCTTTGGTCCTGATTTGAAGAAGGGTTAACCTGATTTCTGGGGTCCCCTGGGGGACACCTCAATGTGCTCCAAATAATGGAGAATGGGAATTAGCCAGAGCACAAGCTGTAACACTACGAGAGGCAGGGTAACCTAGAGAAATCTTTAAACCCAATTTTTACGGGGTCAGGCCAAGTAAAAAACCAAGCAAAATTGTCTAATAAAATGATTTTATTGAGGGGAAGTCACGCATGCATGCACACAAGATACACACAATCACACATTCACACAAAAGCTAGCTGAAAGAGAAAAGGAGGAAAAATTATAGAGAGGCTGAGGGATTTGGGGGGATTTATAATTACCAGTCCAGAAGAGTAGTGAAGAGTAGAAATGTATTTTGGCTTAGGTAGGACCTAAGGGCAGTTCTCATTCAGGAGCCAGACGGACAGAGTGGCAGGTAGATCTTCAAGAGACTGCAATGGGCCTCCTCAAATCAGGGATATTTGTACCCTGAAAATGGCTTGTGGCTATGAAGGTTCCAGATGCAAGACAAAGGGAACCTGTTGTGGACAAAGAGTCTTTTGTTTGTTGATGGGCTTATTGCTTTGATTGACAAAGACATGATGAATGTTGTAATAGCTGTCTATTGCGGGTGCTGTGAGGACAGACGAAAGAATCCAGGTGTACAAGGGATGGATATCTGTCAATCAGTGTCCTGGTAGGCTCCTCACAGTTGGATTCCTTGGAAAAGTCCAGCTTCTATTTAAGCCTATTATCCACAGGAATGATGTGTATTCGTCTGACAAATGACTCAGTCTTACCTGGAGGAATTTTGGAGTTGACCTATGCTTCTCACATTTACAGTCATATTCTTTCCCTCGCTTGGTTTGACCTCTCTGTCACCTTTCAGGCTTGAATTTGATATCAGAGCCAATAAAATGTGTTGCCAATTACATATGATGCCAATTAAGTATGGTGCCCATCCAAACCATACTGATATTGGGGACCCCCAAAGCGGGACCTTACAGAAGGCTTGTGAACCAGGGCAAAAGGCAAGGGGAATGGGAAATGGGAGTCCCAGAAGGGAATGCGAGTGGGATGATACGGGGGAGTTATTTATTGTTTTTCTACTTTTATGAGGGTTCTGAACTCCAAACCCTTGCAAAAGTGGTGGGACTACTGTATTTTCAACATAAACAGTCACTAAACGTTCAGCCAGAATACATCAGGAAATCAGCCAAAGTCAAGGCTAGCAGTCCAGAATTGTCTTCATCCCTGGGGCACCTTTGTTGCTGAGCCTGTTCCCCACATCCATGTATTCTTCCACCTCTAGCTCTGCTACCTCTGCAACCGCATCTCATACCTCTCCAAACTCCTGACACCTCTTTTGCTACCAAAGCCATCATTTTCAACTCATTCTGCCTGTCCTTCTTTTTCTCTTTTTCTTTCTCCCACATAAAGTCTGCTATTGCCAACACCTAAGACACAGGGAAGGAGCCCCGGCCAGGGCAGAAGTTCTCAGAGTAATCCGAATCACTTTTTGTGTCTGATTAAGAAAATGTGACACCAATGCTGGTCTGCAGCCTGCTCTGGATTCCAATTAGTGTATGGTTTAGCCTTCTCAGTCAATCGACACCAAAACTACATGGGAATCTCCTCTGGCTCCTGCTGGACAATGTAAAATTTATTGAAATGAGGCAGTTTTTGAGCTATCTGTCTCAAGTGATTCAACAATCCATCTCTGCATCCAGCCAAAATTGCTCTCATTGGTCTCATCCCAGAGGTTTGGTCCTAACACAGCATTCCTGTACTGGTCCCATCTCTATCTTCCTTTTTCTGCTGCTGCCTTCTGGTGCTCAGCATCTCACTACTGTCTCCCTTCCTCTTCTGTCAACACTCAAATCAACAACTATTCTCAGTCTGCATAAGTGGGGTCATAACTAGCAAACAACCATTCCAACATATCAATGACTTTGTGGGGAAAGAAATAAAAACCCTGCTGTTGGCTCCAAAGCAAGGCTTACACTTCAAAGGGAATCATAGTGAGTTCCCCTCCCCTTGTTTTCTTTCTGCCAGGCAGTGCCCAAATATCAGAAAGAAGTGTGTTTTCCTCCTCCTGCTTCCTTCCTTTCTGGTAGAGGGCAGCCATTCCCTCCCAGCAGATCACCATTAAGGACAACAAAAGAAATAAGAAGGGGAAAAACCCCATACACACTCCCTTTTCTCAGCAGCAAGCCAGGAAGTCTTACTTGCACTGCCCACTTTAGGATCCAAGTGAAAGAACAAAAGGAGGGGAGAAAAATCCTTTGGCATCCAGCTGCCAGCAGTGAAGCTCACTAGAAGCCAGCAAGATGCATTCACACATTTCAGCTGCTTGTCTTAGAGAACAGACTGAGAGAACCCAAGGAGGAAGCAGCTTATTAGCTGCTCGACTTTCTTGCTAGTTCAAGGGAGGGAAACCAGTCTCATGCACACAGAACTGCTGCTGATGCCTACACATCCCCCTCACAAGAGAGCTGGCAATACTCCACTCTCCCCATACTCCACTCTCCCCACCTTGTGAGCAGAGGACCGAGTTGCCCATGGACAAAAATACTGTGTCAGAGAAGGAAAGCAAGCCATTCCAGCCTCCCTTGTGGACCCATGGACAATGCCAGATCCTGACTCAAAAACAAAGGTAGCCTCCCTGACACTTTCTCTTTCTCCTAATCTATTCCAAATCTTCACATAATTTGGAACAAGGAGACAGAAGTGAGAAAGAGATCACACACACTTTTCTTTTCACTCAGCCTCACACCCTCCAGGTTCTCCTCTGTTTCATCACGCAACACTCCTGACAGTGGTGGTATTCAGTAAGTGTCTGGGTGCCCAAATTGCCCGCTTGAGTATACAATGGTACTTGGCCTATCGTCAAAGGGAACAATTTAGCAGTGCAGTCAGGCAAAGGAGGCTCCTTCTTGGATCCCAGCAAGCATGCATTTTTGATTTGTTCAGTGTCCCAGTCTCTAAGATTGTACCTCCTTAGCACCTCTGGAGTATCTTCATCTGAGAACTTCACATTCGCATGATGGCCAGACTGTTTCTTTTTCCTGTGCTTTCTTTTTTGCCAAGGCAAAGTTTGTTTCCTGACTTTCCAGTCCCTACCTCTCCTTGAAGGGCCAATTCAGAGAGAGCTGATGGGGCTGGAGAAAAGGGCAAAGAGTCAGGTGGTGTTGAAGATGCTGAGGGCAAATGCTGTGGGGGATGTACCTGTGCATGAGGAGGCAAAGGCAGTGATGGATACATAAGATGCAAACAATTCCCATGGCTGAAATAGGAAGGTAAACGAAAATCTCCAGTTCTAGCCATGTTTAAATATTTGAAGGGATGCCACGTAGAGGAAGGAGAGGGCTTGTTTTCTGCTGCTCCAGAGACCAGGACAAGGAGCAATGGATTCAAGCTGCAGGAAAGGAGATTCCACCTGAACCTCAGGAAGAACTTCCTGACAGTCAGGGCTGTCCGGCAATGGAATCTGCTGCCTCGGAGTGTAGTGGAGTCTCCTTCCTTGGAGGTTTTTAAGCGGAGGCTGGATGGCCATCTGTCAGGAGTGCTTTGAGGGTGTTCCTGCATGGCAGGGGGTTGGACTGGATGGCCCCTGGGGTCTCTTCCAACTCTACATTTCTATGATTCTATGATGAGGCCAAAAACAAAGATCAAAGGGTGGTGCACTGAAATCTAAATTGTTGGCTCTTACTGGAACCCCTAGTGGACTGCTCCCTAAGTAGGCATGGAGCTGTAGAAGAAACTCTGATCCTGGCCAAAAAGAGGAAACCTCACTGCACAGAGCTTTTTATCAAATGGGTCAGACCATCCTTCAACAGGCCATGCAGTGAAAAGGCAGAGGACACAGCTTTATTGAGAGCACACAAGCCTTATATATACTAAGTTAAAAACAAGCAGGCAAGTTTCTAGGAAACTCTAGTGTGCAGTCATGTAGCTCCTTTATCTGTGTTTTACAGATAACTATTCATGCCAAGGACAAGATACCCCCCCCATATATATATATAAAATATACATGACTTAGATGGGAAAAATAAGTTTTCATTTCTCTTGTTTGGAAAAAAGGTTGTAATTAATAAATATGAGAAAGGGCCAAAAACAAGAGTATGTATTGCTTTGCTGGATCACATCAAAAGTCCATTTAATCTAACATTGTCTCTGTAATAATGCACCAGACCAGGAAATATAGATGTCTTCCATTTGCTCTCTGCATTTGATGGACAGAAATGCACTGTCTCTAATAGTCATTGGTGGTAAAACTGTTCTCTATGAAGTTGTCCAATATTTTTAATAGTTTTTAAAGCTAATAGCTATTGGCTATATTGCAATTAGGAGATATACGTTTTGGGATTGTTAATTTCCAGAGCAGATTTCAGTATATAATATAGTTTATAGTGTATCATTTCTTTCTCACAATAGCACTGCAGAATATAGCATGTCCCAAGGAGGAGAACGAATAGAGCCAAACGCAACTAAAACTAGCATTAGAAGGGAGGTGCAGAGAACAAAATAGTCAGTTGAACAGGAAAAGTAGCATATGGAAATAGGAGGAAGATGAGGCACATAGCTGGAGACGCAGAACAATGGTAAATGCACATACCCATATACACCATCTGCTTTGAATCCTCCCTTGTCTTGGAACTATTTTGGGATGCAATCCCAGGATTACTTATGAAGTTTCTTCGAATAAAATGTAATCTACTTTAGGGTAAATATGATTGTTGTGTATGCCCATTGGTAAAATCCAGCTTGAGCTGAACCAGTTAACCCTCTCTACAGGGCAGTTTCCTGTAAGTTTTGTTTTTTTTACTATGGCATCACTCTCTCTAGACACTGAATTTTATGGGTTTTTTTTTCCAGGCATCACCCTCTGATCTTCCCCTTCCCTTTTTCCTCATATGTCTTCTTTGCTCTTACCTTAAAACACCAGTTAAGAAGAAAAGATGGAACAGTTCGTGTTAACACCCTTTTCTGAAATAGTCTGCTGCCTGTTTTCTCTAATCACTCCCATATCTGAGACTTTCTCATCCCATGTGACCATATCTTGCCAATTGCACCTCCACTTTGCAATCAGCAGCAGCTATGCAGTGTGTGCAAGTGGATGTGGTGCACAAATAGCTCAAAAGACTTGTGTTAATGTGTGCCTAGTGCCTACAAAACCAAAATGTGCATACTTGCTGCACTGATGTTTGCAAGGCAAGTTAATTATGAACTGCGAAATATATAATTATATAATTATGAACCCTTAATTATATATAGAATCCCCTTAAGTTTTGTAATGCATTTGTAGAGCAAATTGTGCACCACCTACAACTGCTGACTTTCAAAGCCAGTGTGGAGTCTTATTGAGCACTCCAAAATCAGCATTCTCCTTTTCACTCAAAATCTATGTCAAAGTTTCATTGTTTTGTGTCTTTTTAAAAGAAAAAAACATAAACCCTGAGTTTTGTGGCATTGCTTACAAACAATAACTAACATGTCCAGCATGAGGTCCTACTGAACACCTACTGAAAACCAGTATAGTGCCTAACGATGTCAATACTGGTAACTTGTTACTTTTTAACAGGCTTCTTTGGCGATCCAACATCTTAACTTTATTTTGCTTATTCTGAGAGATGAGTGAGTCAGGTTGCTGTAACGTGCAGTCACAACCTCTGTTTTCACTCATAGACAGACTCACCTATAAGCATACTGAACACTTATTTCTCATGTCCTGCGTACACATCCACATTAAAAGAAAATAGGATAGGATGGGCTTGATCTCTCTCATGCACTAATTGCTGGAAGACCATCACAATCTATCAGATATCCTGTTTTTCCCTTGGAAGTGTGAGTTGCTAAATTATGTTCAAAAGTCTCAGAAGTGATTGGGATCTTGTGGAGAAATTGGGTAGGGGTATACTTCAAGCTGATCATGTCCACAGGCTCTAAGTGAATCTTATGATTACGCATTTGATTTTTTAAAAAAGGAAAAAAATGTAATATGTTACACCAATAATAGAGTACCATATTTGCTGGTATATAAGATGTGCCCAAATTATACACCAGCAAATACTATTTGCCAGCATCTAAGATGCACTGGCGTATAAGATGCACCTCATTTTCAAACAGTATTTCTTGGGGGGGGAGTGAGTCTTATACACCAGCAAATAGGGAAAACATTTCCTTTTCAGGTCAAGGCACACAACATTTGTAGTCCACTATGATCACATGAAATCTTCTTGGAGACTATTGGCAGCATATATTCCAGGTGTAACTAGGGCATGACATGTTGGGAGGACTAGAATGTTTTCACTTGTGTTCTGTTCACATCAAAGATACCGCAAGAAGAAGAATCCATTTAAAACTGATGTGTGCTCCTGGCTTGGTTCCTATCCAGAAGATATATTGACATTTGAAACACCACCAAAAGGGAAAACTGGAGATACCTCTGGAAGTCATTTGCTTTAGAATGATCAACTGCATTTGAAAACAGCACCTGAAATAATCTTATTTATCCTAACTTTATGTCAGAGCTGTCTATATGGTTACAAGGCTTTTGCATTGACTGGGCAAGAATTTGGGAACACATTCCCATTAAGGGGGAAGGCAATAAAGCTAATCTGATACGGGACTGGTTAGGTGGGAGAAAATGGAATGGAGCAGCTGTACCTGCTTACTAGGGAGATGGGAGAGAATGCAGTGAAGTAAGGACAATGAAAGTGGGTGGGAGAAGTATAGCAGAGACAAAAATGGGAGTCAGAAGTATTGGTAACTAAAAAAGAGGTTTCTGGATGGGGAGTTTTCATAGGTAATGATAAAAAGCACCCTCAATCAATGCATTTTAATTAAGGAACATGAATTATGAGCCTGAAAAAAAATCAATTTGAAGTACAATGACTGGGATCTTGCATTGCATTCTTAATTATGTAGGCATAGCTACAAATGACATAAAGAATCTGATTCCCAAAACCCAACTTAAACATTATGTTCTGCCATTGCACTGAGGCTCAAAGGTGGGAGGGGGCTAGCCATGTCATCCTGAAGCACCCCACTCACATGTGCTATAGGCTTCCATCACTGGTGTAAATGTGGAAAGCAGAGAATCTGATGCTGAAGTCACCCACAAAGCATTCTGGACTGTATAGAAAGGTATAATTCATGAAATTCAAAGAGCAAGGGAGAGTTGGTGTTCTCTTATCACAGCAGGACAGCACAGTCTGACAGAAATGCTTATGTGACACATAGGTTTTCTCTTCACTATATCTTGGCAGCCTTGAAAATCTGTTTCGGACTTGGCAATTAATTGTTGTGCCAATATTATGAACCATTTGGTATATCTGAATTTTCTGTTTACTGCGCTTTTTGTTTCCATTTTAATTGTTGTCTTCTCTTGACTGTACTTCTCTTTGAAACTCCCCCTCTTGGAAAAATGCAATAACAATAGGTTAAAAGCAACTAAAATGTGCTATAGTACTGCTTGTTCATACACAACCATAGCTTCAAGGAATATGCACACAATAGTACATGAATACTGATTTATTAGTTTGTTTTGGAATACTGTAGAAAGGACTCATAAAAATAATATTCATACTTTGTCTTAGAAAGTTCTCCAGATGAAATAGCTCTTTTCTATCTTCTTTGTACACAACAAAAGGAGAGCTAATCTGAAAAGAAAGGGGGAAGGGACAAATCAATACAACTGCAATTCTATGTCCAACACAAGGTTGTTCCATGTAAAATGGATAAAGCGCACTGAAAATGACATTCACACAAATATGCTAAAAATTATATTTCACAGATAACGTCAAATCAATGCAACAGGTTATTCTAATACAATTAAAGAACATCCCATGTCATAAAATGCCATTTCTGATACCAACACAACTACCCTGCCTCCTTACTCTACTTTAAAAATAGTTGGATTTTTTTTAAAGTAAACCCTTGTGAAATAAATAGCATAAAGCTTAAAGAAAACCTAGACACCTCCAGACTGTCAACTGATGGTGTCAAATTGTCAGTTAAATTCAGAAGTCTTTGCTCTTACAGTAAACAGAGCTTCTCAGAGGTGAGGTGGGAGAGAGATACTTCTGTTTCTAAAGAGTTCCAGAACCACTATATACAGTTCTGACACAGTTCTGAAACACTGTGGCTGAATTTCTCTCTATGCCATCGCATATGGCAAGTCTGCCCAAAATCTGTCATAGATATCTTGGGGTACAGTCTCTTCCATCTTGGGTGGCAGAGAGAGCATACCATTCAGAATCCCATCATCTGGAACTACGCACTGTGGACATTTTGAAATGACATACTTTTAAATACAATTGGAATGGCATACTCACATAACGCCACCCTCCACTATTACCACTGCAAGGGGCTCTTTTGGAACCTATACTTTCCAAAACATGGAAAGGTTACTTTTTGAACAAAACTCCCAGAAATCCCCAGCTCCCCATTAAATTATAAACTCCCTGCTGAACAATCCCTCCTGTGCTGATTAGAGGAAGGTACTGCAAGCAACTAGACTGAGGACACAGCACAGTTAAGAATTCCCATGGTTTCAAGAATCAAGTGATTCCCCAAAGAACCAACTGAGTTCTTCAATTAACATTCTTTGACCCCCAGACTAGGCAACACATCTCCGGGAGAGCTCATCAGGCAAGGAACCTATATGTACAGAGTGCCCACTTACCCCCTGGCCCACTTGATCTAGATACCTGCCAAAACATGGATTGTGGGCTTGACATCAAGTAGATAGATACACTTTGCCCTGTGTTATGCAAGATGACCATTCCTGTTACAAGAAAGGGAGCATTCCTCTGTTCCAGAGTTCTCTACTTTGTCCTAGAAATGGACAATTCTCTAAAGCAAACCTGTGTATGGTAAGCCAGAAAGAGCAACTTGATTTAGTCAGAATAGGCTGCAATGCAGTCACAACTTGTTTAATTGGTTTTCCCCACATCACTTTCCTGTTGAAGATCACCCCGTGAAACTACTGTTTGCATAATATGCCGGTTTCAGCTCAAACAGGAGCATTAGAGGGATAATTTCGAACAGGAAAGGTCTGTAGAGACAACACCAAACTATGTTGTGAGTCCCTCCAAAAAGCAATAATGTGGTGGGGAATGAAGAATGTTTGGCCTTTGAGACACTGCAGGGGTATGCAGAAGACCATTCATCATGTACAAACAGATTTCTGGGTGCTTTGAAGGCAAATAGGCAAGGATTGCTGATAGTCAACCTCTTGCAACAGCAACATTAAGTCCTGTGCACCTCACTCTGCTTCTGAAATTCAGAAAGCTTGGAAAAATTGGGAGGTAGATTTGTGAGTGGTAGGACCAGGAACTATGTTCAGTTCTTGCCCTCAAAACAAATCCAGATTTCTTTGCTTCAAAGTGTCTCTCTTCTGTCTCAGCTTCCAGCAGGCAGCTGTCAATGTCTGAGAAAACAACAAAGTAGCTCCTACAAGCCTGAAATCTGCCCATTCTTATATCTAAGGACATGCTGTCTCCCCGCAACTCTGAGTCTGCTTTAGAGGGAAGGGCTTAGCCATCTTTTGCTTCTCGGTGACTGTCAAGGAATTGAATTTGGAGCTCTTCATCAACAAGACAAAAGGCCTAATTGTTAAATTATCCCCGTCCCTATCTGCCTAGCACCCCCCCACCCTGCCCTCAGAGATCATGGAGAGACACACCTACTGCACAAAAAATGAAAAATTTCTGTTCACTTACTTTTTATTTTTTTACAAAAAAGTCCTTTCCTAGCCCTAAAATGGACTGGGGAGGGATCTGTTAAAATGCCCCTCACTACCTAAAGAGCTTTTGGGTGCAATTTTTTTTCAAAATCGTTTTTTGACCCCAGGGGGATTTGAGGGCTGCAAAACAACTCTGAGAGCACACTTTATGCACTCTAGTGTAGAAGATTCCATTATGAACCCACACTGGCAGCGGCAATTTTGTAACAGCAGGAACAACCTCAAACTATTCAAATAAAAAGATTATGTTTCCGCAATACCCTGCCTGTTTCCTAGTGAGAGTACTGCCGTGCCATTCCAGTTTGCACCAACATTTAACTAGTGTATAGAATCTTACCTTCCTGTAGGTGGACATAGACCTAATGAAAGTACCCTTTCCATCTTACATACTTGCAGGAAGCAATCAACAAGAATCCTTATTCAAGCATTCAAGCATTCTGGAAGTGCGTTGGTTAAACATGTGAGGAGCCGAAAACACCAGCCCTGCTCTCTTCAGTTGTTCCTTTGGTCTCACAAAACAGAAACAAAAAAAATATCTGATCCATGGAGGTTTGCTGCATGGGGAAATGTCAATTCTTGCCTCTTCCTCCATGTCATTCTTCTGCATACAAGTGATGAGGCAGTGAGAGGCATTCTCTTCCTTGCATGTTTCAACAACATGCTCCAGGTACAACTGAATAAGGACATTGTAAAAACTCAAGAGACATCAGAATACAAACCCATCAGTGAATAAAAGGAACTGTTGGCTGGATGTCCTATCAATGAAGTCCCTTCATTTTTCAAAGTCAGAATTAAACAAGTCCTCCACAAACAAGCATGTAGGACTGACATCAAAACAGGATTTTTGTACCACCCACTCATGAAACGGATTACAAAACATTAAAATACCATATATCATCTAGTGATTTTTAGTTGAGCCATTGCATGATCTTGCCTTGGCTAACATCAAGCCACATGTCTCTGGAACTACGGAGTTCACTTTTTTCTGACTAGCCATAACTTCTTCCATAACATTATACATTGCAAAAAAAACAAAAAACAAATCCCCTGCAAAACCCCACACACCTCAGATTTTTCTGAAAGACATTCCTTTTCTTTGTTGACTCTTTTTTGTTCTAACTGTGCCATTAATATTTTCAGATACTTACAGACAATGAAAAACATTGGGTGTGTTTGGATGTTACAACACAGTTCTGAAGAAACCCAGCTTACTGTGGGTGACCCTACATACTAGCACTCAATGGCTGAACCTGGCAAGAGGTGGTATTATGATCTGTTTCTTTACCAACATGCCAGAGAAATAATGCTGCAACAAGTCATGGGTTATTTCTCTGGTGTGATGGAGGAAAGTCAAGCCAGAGTGCTGGTTCCTTTTTGAGTTCAGACTTCATAACAAACCAACCATGGACAGATGGCTTGTGGCATCCTTAGCTACTCTTGTTGCAAGGGTGAGAAATCAAGCAGCATGAACTAGTATTTGGCTTACCCTGGATGGGCTCCTATTCCTGTGGAATCCTGGCTTATATTTACATGTAAATGATGCCTAGTGTCCCAACAGCACTGCTGTCTGTGAACGGACACTAGTCACTGCTCCTGGTACCATGAATAGGGATGGACCAATCATAAGGGATTGTGGGAAGGTGCAGCCCAATAACATCTAGAGAGATAAAGTGGCCCTCCCCTTACATAGAAGAATGAAAATGTACCAATGTCACTGGAAGCTAGCTGCTCTCATGCCACTGGAATGGTGAATCACCTCTGGATTTTAGCATGAACTAAAGAGGTATCCATTGGGCTGAAGTCTACTCCCCAAATAAGTTCAGCATGCTGGACAACTCCTTTAAAATTTAAACTGCAGCGGATTCACTACCACCCTGACACTACCAGCCACCAGTCTCCCTGGGTGATGTGAGAATGAGCTTATGAAGAAATCACATGAAAATTGACTTGTACACAGACATAATCTTAACAAGCCCTGCTTTTTGTTTTTGTTTTCACCAAGTGAGAATTCCTAACCTTGAAAAATAAATATTTGCCAAATCTATTGCAGCAGAGTGCAGCCTCTGAGCTGTGTTTAAGGCCTTGCCTGTCTATACTAGAAGAGCACTAATTAATATACAAGCCCTTTTAGGTTACTCATTTTCAAGCCATGCATAACATTGATCAACAGATGGCTTCTTCCTCACATTTTACTTTGTCATCAGAGCAAGAGTTGGTGTTAAAATTGTGCGTGCGTTCACTTTTTAAAATCATCACTGAAATTCAACATTTAGCAGTGTACAGCTGATTGCACTGCACAACCCACACTACTGAAATTTGGGAAATTGGCATCAGTCTTTCACTATAATTTTGACATCACAGTAACAGTTTCTTTTCAGCAGAATGAAGAATAGCAACAACAACAAAAAAAAAATCAAAGCTCTGGTTATGGGGAGGGGTGGAATAATAATTGAAGCAATAACGCTCGTTATCAGCTAAAAAAAGCCCCCGTCAAATAAATTAACATTTTGTTCTTTTTTCCCCCAAATGAGACAGTGGATGACACACATCTCTGTCTCTCTTTCTCATTACATTTCATGCTGCTTATTTTCATTATATTCCCTTTTCATAAATAATTAAAAGTACGATGCTGCCCAGATGTCTTAAGACAGGGGTAAAAATACAGGCTCCATTGAAATCAATGGCAGCCCAGACCTTTTAATTGTGCCAGGATTTTGGTGAATAGCTTACAAAGTTAATCCTCTTTGCCACTTTATAGATAGGTGTACTGAACTGGAAAGTCACTTCCTTCTCTCAGAGAAGAATTACACCGGGAAGATCCTGCCTCCCTCTCTGTGCTTAGACAACAAATTCTGAGCAAAACCTGACATCATCAATATGTACTATTTGGAAATGTAAAGTTACTATTGCCTTCCTAATTTACAAGTTCACATGCTCACACTCTTATTTGTCAATGCCCATACTAATACTACATTAGAATGATGGGATTGACAGGGCCAGAGCATAGCCTTGAGTGGTCTTAGCTAGGACCAGATCTAGATAGGAAGCAGTAGCCAGACCCAGGTATTTGCCATCAAGCTCACCTATTGGAGCCCTTGGGTACAGCAAGAAGAACATTTCTGCTGTGTTGAACAAACAAGGGCAAATAACCCGGAATCCTGGTATTTATACTTGGTCTGCCCATCTGAAGTCTCTTACTGCCTGATAATTGCAAGAGCTAGCCGCTTCCCTCCTTTTTTACAGTGTTTTGGAGATAAGCAAGGACATGGAGTTAGCTCACTTGGCAAAGACTCAGTCTTAGATTCCAAGCTTATTTCCATTAGCATTAGGTATTCCAGATGTGATATAAATATTGCCATAATCAGATACTGGGAGCTGACAAGCTGCTCAAATAAGAGTTTCAGTGCAACTCTTAACCATATCTTGGTTATTTTGGACTATGTCCCTTAGACTCCTCCAGCCAGCATGGCTATTGGATGATTCTGTATACATTAGTCCAAAGAAGTAAAGTTTCCCAGCTATTGTCTTAGCTCCCCCACCCTTTTGTCCCCATTTTGTCCTTTCCACCTGCCATTATGTGAAGAATTCCCTCTGAAATATTGCTTTTGATAGTTCATATTTACTCCCCTATAACCACTTAGCTATGCTTTCCTTTCCTGGAATAAGTTTAATCCTTTTTTACATTTAATTAAATCGATGGTGTCATATTTGGTAGCAGGAAGACATGTACTCCCCTTAGATACTCCTAAAAGCAGAAGCAATATTCTATACAGTAGCCTGCTATTTTCTGAATAGGAATGGAAGTTTAATTCTCTAAGGCTAGAAAAGAGGCTTCTAATTTTGGGGTACATTAGGATCAAAATTTGCATGCCATCTCAGAGGAGTGGCAAGGAAGCAAATCTCAAGTTCTAATGCCAGCTTCTAATTTTTAGGAGCTCTAGCAGAGAGATGTCAGGAAGTACTCTAGTCTTGTTTAATTCTATTACAAAGCTTTTCTTCTAGCTAGGAATTTGTGCGTTTCTGTGAAGGGGGCAGGGCATTTCCATATGTTTACTTACAAGGCTACATCTTTCTCAACAAGAAGCAAGCTCATATGTCCATGATGTTGATAATCAAAACTTAACATAAAGGTTTTTCCAGATGTCCAGATGGCTGGTTAGGTTGCAGCCAAAGCTTTAAAGACTGCTACCAATACAAGAGATAGCATATGATAGTTCGTAGGGTTGCTGTCATTTTGCTTTCTTCTTCTTCCATGGTAACAAAAAAGCTGCAAGTGGAAAAGATACACTTCTTGTTGCATTAGTAGAAGAGAATCTTCCTTCTCTTTGTTAAACTGAGCCCCACAGCAGGCTTTAAAGCAGGTGGATAGAAACAGCCATTGGTTGCTGGACAGGAACATAGGAAATTCTCAGTATTCTGGATAGAGGGGGCATGGGAAACTTTCTTCTGACACAGTGGTGCACTTAATACTAAGCCTATTCTAGGCAGAGGGAGCCCACAACACCAGAGTGGTCATAGTCAAATCTCTTTGAACCACAGCACTGCAATGAATCAGTGACAAACAACAGGGTGGTACCTAACTAGCTAAATGCATTGACATATATTGGAATTCTAAAACAGAAAGAGGGAGTTTGCCAAAGATATCTGAGTTTCTTGGCCTCATCCTAGTCTTCTCCTCCGCTGTGCAAGATCATAGTAAGTCATCTGTAATCAAGAGACTGGTCATTTGGCTGTTGGCTCTGGGAGTCAGAAGAGACACTGCAGTAGAGACAGCAATCACATGACTATCAAACTGTGGTTACCTAAGTGCACCAAAAATGTCAAGAATTTCCTTTTCTTTTTCTTCTTACCCAATTTTGTTTTACCACTAAAAGCCCTTCCTCTATAGCACAAGTTTTCAAAAGACAATTCAGAGCAGCATGGCTTTATAAGTGGAAAACAAAATAAACAGGATTCTCTTCCACCAGCCTACCAAGTAATTAGAGGAAATTGATAAATGATCAATTAGGGTTTATCAACCTTGGAGATATCAGTCTCCCTTCCAAAATTTCTGATGAAGCCCTTTCAATAAACAAGTCAAAATTCCCTGGATGGGACAGTCTCATAATAAAGTGCATCTGCAATCATCCTAAAATGTCACCTTGTAACAGGCTCCTACCTTTCTACATGTGTTCTGCCTCCTGGGCTGGATGTCCTTCATCCCCAGAGAACAAGCTATAAGCTATAAGCTATACCTTTTAAACTGCAGAATGGCCTGCAGTGATTTTCAGATTCTCAGGAGGAAAATAATAATACTAATAATGCTAATCAGTTTTAGCTTCCCCATGTCTCTCTGCAAGTTAAACTCTATCTAGGATTCAGGCAGCGTTTGAGCTAGTTAAGTTTTCTTGGATCTTGGAATCCTGTGTTGTACATGCCCGTCTGGAAAGAGCCACCATGGATTTGATTCCTGAAGATGCAGCCAGAATTAAGGAAGTGGGGGTCCTTCCGCTGGACTCTCACAGCTCACAAGAAGGTATTTTAAAAAAAATGAACCCAAGTTCAGTACTTGTTGATCCCAAATATGCGGACACCATGCAGCTGGGGTAGTTTGGGAATCAAGACACTCATCAAGGAGATGGTGTTGATGATGAAGTGCATCCGGTCATATTTTGTGTAGAAGCTGGTAAGGAAATAACTGCAAGGGTAGGGGCAGAGGGGAAGAAAGAAGTAAGAGACAGATTAATTGTGATGCTTTGTATTCTTTTCTCCAGCTTTGAAAAACTACTTTTGTCCTCTCAAGCTCCACTGGTCACAAACCATGGGGGATTTGGAGAGTGGTAGTCTAAAACTTAAATATACTAAGTATAGCAAGGTGGGCCTCTGACACCAGACACATGCGTTGTGGAGTCCTTGTTAGCATAAAGGCCAAATATTAACGGCTCTCAGTGGGATGAAAGGGTTAACTTGAAGTAGTGGCCTTGTTGCGTACTTTTTGCATTCACTTTGTAGTCAGGGGCTGGGAAAAGGCTGTGAATACTAGGGGAGTGAATATTTATCTCTTCTAACCTGCTTGCATGGTTCTCATATCTACCGGAGTGAGATGGTCATGCTTGCATACTTTTCTTTGTTTGCTTCCGCACTGTATAACCCTTAAGAGTCCTGTCTTGCATTGGACTCACTTTGTGGAGGAGGATGTACAGCAGCTCAAGGACTTCGTAAATCCAGCAACGGGGACTGAATTTGATTGCTGGCCAATTGGCAGAATTAGCTTGGGGGCCCAGTTCTATCATTGATTGTGAAGGGATGCTGGACTCTATCAGCGAAAGGGCTAGAATGCTTCTCTGCTGTGGACCATGTACTGTATCATTTATCACCAGTAAAACTTATGGTATAGAGGTTATCTGTATCAGTATGGAAAGAATCTTTGGAAAAGTCTGGAATTATGCCAAGTTCTGGGATGAGACACCAAGATCAGCTCATTTCTTCCAAATAAGCCAGGGTACAGAAAGATATAAGAAAGAACTAAGGATGGAAATAATATTCAATAATATTTTTCAAAAGCCCCCAAAAATGTGTTTCTTGAGTGTTGGGAAATCCTGATGAGAATTTTGGAGTGATAAGAATCTTGACAGTTCAGGACTTCTGCACAACATTCTCTTCTTGATTCCTTTTTGAGAACAAAATTAGCACGTAATCAGATTACTAGTATGAGCCCTATAGGAGTTGTTCAAAACCTCACCACATGGTGGCTGTTCTATATCATAAAAGCTTAACAACACTAGTCTTATACAGTCAGCCCTCCACATTTGCAGGTTTCACTTTTGTGGATTTGATTATTTGCAGATTATGTGCTGTCACCTCTGCCAAAGAAACAAAACCCCTTTTCTAAAGTGCTGCTCCTGTTTCTAGTCTTCCTGCTCACTATCTAGCTGGCCACAGCATGAAACAGAATGCTGGACTAAATTGGCCTTTAGTCCCTTCAGGATGGTTTCCTGTCATGGCTTTACATTTATTGATGTCAGCTTAGTCCAGGAACGGAGGAATTTCTAGGACCCATTCCCTCTTTTCCCTTGCCTTTACACATAATCTTCATGAAGGCCACACTGCCCCTATCCCTGCTTTTTTTCCACCGCAAATGGCAGGACCCCTTGTACAGCAAAGTTACAGAGCTTAATTTGGGGAAGTTACATTTAGGAACATACAACTCCCAGAATTCTGCAGTAACCACACAGGATAGTTATACAATCCCAGGGCCCCCTTTCGTACTCACAGTATAATGGGTGTGATCGTCAGGAATTTGCGGGAAGCTGTGAATTGGACACCATAATCCATCTGCTCCCAGTGGGTCAACAGCCGGGCTTTCCCCTGATCTGGAGTCTCAAACGGTGTCCCTTTGACAGTGTGCAAGAAAATATACATGCTCTGGAAGAAAACATCAATAAATGCTTGTTTGGGACAGTACAATAGGCTTAATTCTTTATTTCTGGGCTGGCTAGCCAAATATTTCATTTTCTCTCTCTCTCTTGTTCTGATGGCAATTTAAGTGCTGAAATACATAGGCAAGCATCCTTGCATCAAATGCGCTAACCTTCAAGAAAGACATCTGCATATGACACAATAAACAAATAACAATTGTTCAGTGGTCACTCACTACTATTGAGCAATAGTTCTCAATTTCTTGTCCTTCAGGTTTTTTGGACTTCAATTCCCAGAAGTGTAGCTACCATGGTCAATGGTCAGGGATTCTGGGAAATAAAGTCCAAAACATCTGGAAGACCAAAGGTTGAGAACCACCACCATAAAAGCCTTCACCTTGTGTTGTTTTAACACTCTATAGTCAGCCTACTTAGAAGGGAAATATATATCCCTTACATTTCTGCCCTTGTCAAGCAGGCATAGCTGAAGCAGTGGAATATATACTTCTCTATTGCTTGTACTACAAAGACATCTGCTTTTTAAATACTATCCCAACTTAAGTAGCTTTTCCAGAAAGACTAGATAATTTTTATTGTATCATCCTTCTTTCAGATTCCATTAATGCAATTACTTTAAAGATGGCAAAATTTGGGATTCCACCTTCTATTACCAAAAACAAACTGGTCATACTTTCTTAGAAATTTTAGTAGAACTAGAAGGCCCCACTAGGTTTCTTACTGAAGACACTTGTGATTTTGTCATTATTTGCATGTATGTTGGAATTTTTACCAGACTTGTCATTTGTACCTACTCATTTTGTACTTGTTTATTTTCTAACTGCAGAAACTGGTCTCTGAATGTAAGAAATTTATCATGCCAACATCATGTTCTGTGGGATCTAATGAAGAACACAGGAGGAAGAAAAAGCCAGAGTGTAAAATCCCAGTTCCTTTCATGAACTTATACAAGTCATTGCCTGGGCACATACATGGTTTTAAAAAAAAATCCATCCCACTGAAAGTCTTGTGACTACAGCTGCAATGGGGAAGTAAGATGTGAACTGACAAGACCAGATGGCTAGCAATGCATATGCTGGAAGTTAGAAACATGCCTCCTCCACAGCCGTACGCAAATCACTGTTGCAAAGTATTCTGATCCTGTCAGCTCAGAACTGACATAATCCATAGGGACACAGCTTTGGGATTGGTTAGAGTACAGGACTAACATATAGATGTGTTCACGACCTTTCTGCTTCATCAACCCTCCCCAGCTTCAACTGGATGATAAATTACTGCCCTACCTTACAAGATTACTGTGAGTACTGCAAAGGTTATTGGTAAGACTGTGGGGCAGCCAGCTTTCTCAGCTGTGGCATCCAACATAGAGCAGAGAGGTACCGGTATCCCCTTGTCTCCTTCCCTGACGGCATTCTGATGCCAGCTGAAACACCACTTGGAAAAATCACTTTTTTGGACTCCTAAGCATTTTGTACTTTTTAAAAATTATTATTTTTATAGAGTTTTATATAAAAACAATAAAGCACAACAATAACATTAACATTCATCCGACCACATCAAGGATATAACACGTAAATATCTACATACATACCTAATTTATATGCTCTATTAAGTGTTTAATTTAAGCAAGTAGCCAGGAGATGTAGGGAGGAGGTCAGAAAGGCTAAAGCACAAAACGAACTTAGGCTGGCCAGAGACATTAAAAATGATAAAAAGGGCTTTTTTAAATATGTCCGCAGCAAAAGGAAAAAGAAGGAGACGATAGGGTCGATGCGCAGAGAAGATGGCAAATTACTCACAGGGAGAAGAGAAAAGGCAGAACTACTTGACACCTTCTTTGCCTCAGTTTTTCCCCAGAAGGATACAAGCACTCAACCTGGCGGTTGGGGAGCAGGGGAGGAAGCAGAGGAAATGAGGCACATAATAGGTAGAGAGGTGGTACAGGAATACCTGGCCACATTGGATGAATTCAAGTCTCCAGGGTCAGATGAATTGCATCCTAGGATATTAAAAGAGCTGGCAGAGGTCATTTCGGAACCGCTTGCTATAATCTTTGAGAAATCTTGGAGGACAGGAGAAGTTCCAGCAGACTGGAAGAGAGCAAATGTTATCCCCATCTTCAAGAGGGGGAAAAAAAAAGAGGACCCAAACAACTACCGCCCAGTCAGCCTGACATCAGTACCCGGAAAGATCCTGGAGCAGATCATTAAGCAGTCAGTTTCTAATCATTTAGAAAGCAACGCGGTAATCACGAGAAGTCAACATGGATTTCTCAAAAATAAGTCATGCCAGACTAATCTTATCTCTTTTTATGATAGTTACTAGCTTGATAGATGAAGGGAATGCTGTGGATGTAGCATATCTCGATTTCAGTAAGGCCTTTGACAAAGTTCCCCACGACATTCTTGCAAAGAAGCTAGTTAAATGTGGGCTGGACAGGGCTACTATTAGTTGGATTTGTAATTGGTTGACCGATCGAACCCAAAGGGTGATCACGAATGGCTGCTTTTCATCCTGGAGAGAAGTGACTAGTGGGGTGCCACAGGGTTCTGTCCTGGGCCCAGTGCTGTTCAATATTTTTATCAACGACTTGGATGAAGGAATAGAGGGCATGCTCATCACATTTGCAGATGACACCAAATTGGGAGGGGTTGCTAATACGCCAGAGGACAGGATCAAAATTCAAAATGACTTGGATAGGTTGGACAGCTGGGCCAAGGCGAACAAAATGAAATTCAACAGAGAGAAGTGTAAGGTCCTACACTTGGGTAGAAAGAATGGAATACAGAAATATAGGATGGGGGACATGTGGCTGGATAACAGTACATGTGAAAGGGATCTAGGAGTCTTCATAGACCACAAGCTGAACATGAGTCAGCAGTGTGATGCGGCAGCCAAGAAAGCCAATGCAATTCTTGGCTGCATCAATAGGAGTATGGTGTCTAGATCGAGGGAGGTACTGGTACCACTCTACTCTGCTTTGGTTAGACCCCATCTTGAATACTGTATCCAGTTCTGGGCACCTCAATTCAAGAAGGATATTGACAAGCTGGAGCAAGTCCAGAGGAGGGTGACCAAAATGGTGAGAGGTCTGGAAGCCATGCCCTATGAGGATAGACTTAGAGAGCTGGGTATGTTTGTCTGCAGAAGAGAAGGCTAAGAGGGGACATGATAGCCATGTTTAAATATTTGAAGGGATGCCACGTAGAGGAAGGAGAGGGCTTGTTTTCTGCTGCTCCAGAGACCAGGACAAGGAGCAATGGATTCAAGCTGAAGGAAAGGAGATTCCACCTGAACCTCAGGAAGAACTTCCTGACAGTCAGGGCTGTCCGGCAGTGGAATCTGCTGCCTCAGAGTGTAGTGGAGTCTCCTTCCTTGGAGGTTTTTAAGCACAGGCTTGATGGCCATCTGTCAGGAGTGCTTTGAGGGTGTTCCTGCATGGCAGGGGGTTGGACTGGATAAAATATTAACTTACCAGCCTTTTTTTCTATATCACTCATTATTGTAAGCAAGTAAAGCTTGGGAAACATGTCAAAATGAAACCCTAAAATTTTTTCCATTTGGATATGGATTATATTCCAAAACTTTTTTACCTTTTTACAGGACCACCATTGATGAAAGAATGTTCCAACTTCAGAGTCACATTTGCTTAGGGTTTCAGTAGCCTTCTAGCTTGTCTGTTACCTGAAGATATTTGGCTTTCTTTTTTCTTCCTTGTTTTTCTTATTCCACTCCTTTCATCTCCGGTCCTGTTTTTAAACTCCTTTTAAACTGATTTTTTTTGATACAATTGTTATGCTAGCTGCCTGTCTTATGTGTTTCAAAGAAAGGGAAAATATCAATAGTTTAAACAAAAATTAACTAAGAATGTGCATGAGGCACTTTGAACACATTGGGAGCACAATTTGTGTTATTATTATTATTTTTTAGTACTGCAGTTGGCCCTCAATATCCGTGGATTCTGTATCCACGGATTCAACCAATTACAGCTTGAGATATTTTTAAAAAAATCCAAAAAGCAAACTTTGATTTCGCCATTTTATATAAGGGACACCATTTTACTATACCATTGTATATAATAGGACTTGAGCATCCATGAATTTTGGTATCTACGAGTGGTCCTGGAAGCAACCCCAGCAGATACCAAGGGCCCCCTGTACTATAAACAGCTAATCTAAGGGCAGGGAGAGAATTACCATCTATGTCTAGAGTCCACAAAGGACAGTGCTTGCAATAGGGACATTGACTACTAAATGGAATTTTGGGTCTTTTTTCCTCATTGATAGAGAAGAAAGAGAAGAAAAGATAAGAACACTATTCCAAAGAAAAAACGATAACAAAAAAGAAGAGGCAATATAAAAATCTAATGTTTGATAAGAACAATCATACAAAGGTTTGAATGTTGGATTTATTATTATTAGCATAAATGAATAATAGAATACTGGAAAAAAAAGAGTAGGAAGGTTTTTTTGTTTTTTTTTTAAAGTGACTCCATTCCCAAGCAGTGGTGGATGCTTCCAAAAAACCAATCAAATTTTCTTGAAAGTACTAACCAGAATTTTGGATGAGCTAGAGAATTAGAGATGGGGGACAGAAATCTGAGAATGATGCAGTACTGATTCTTCTAAATCAGGGATGGGTAAATTGTGATCGTCCAGATATTGCTGCACTCCAACAGCCATCAGCTCCAAGCCAGCATGGCAGACAGTCAGGAATGATGGGGGTGGGAGTCATCTAGAGAGCCACAGGTTCTCCACCCTCATTATAAATGTTTCAGCAGAGCTAGTTGAAACCGGATGTGGTGTTAAGCTGTGAACATGCATGAAATGAAGATCATTCAAGGATGATGCCACGAGGGGGAGCTGTGGTTACTTCTGCTGACAAGAAGCACTAAAATTCAGACTTCACATGCCCTCAATGCACAGAACAGTGTGTCTACTCAGACATATTTTTCAAGATGACATGAAACTTATGGACAATGCAATGCAAGTTGTATTACCTACACAGATGTCAGTTCTAGGCCAAAAACCACTTTCATACAGCTGAATGTCCATGTATTCAGAACTCAGAAAACCTGTATTTTGGGAATACAACTCCCAGAATCCAGTGACCATACTGCCCAGGAATTCTAGGGGTTACAGTTCCCAAAGAAACATTTCCAACTTGTGGATGTTCTGAGGGACAAAGGCCAATTGTGGGAACAACAGTAGACAAGTGGATTTGACCTTTGGGGCCCAATCCACTGGGAAATTCTCTTAGACAAATTTTGCTAAAATGAATGGGGATTGTACACCTAAAGTACCATAGAGCTGCATAGTTCAAGAAGTCTCATACAGACAACCTCTCTATAGATTGTACTGCATGCTAATCAGTAAAAGGGAGAAGGCATTAATTTGGCCTTTTTTGTACCAGAACGTCTTGATGTAGCCTGAGGCTACATTTGCACAACACAGCTATAATACCATGATTCTGCTACTGCTGTGGCTCTGTCCAACGGAATTCAGGATCTGTAGTTTGGTGTGGCACAGGAGCATTCTGGCTGAGATTTCTAAATATTCCTCCCTAAACTGCAAATCCTCAGATTCTATAGGATGTTGCCACAGCAGTTAAAATGGAATCATAGTGCTATAACTGCGTAGTTTAAAAAGGTTCCTGGACAGAAAGCCTGAACTGGCAGTAAGCTTACAGTGCCCAAGTGGCAAATTAGACATAGAAGTGATAGATATGCAAAAAATTCACAGAATCATAAGGTAGGCCTGCATACTTTGAAACTACCCATCAAAATATTTGTGACCTGCCCATGTGTTTTGACAACCTAACCCTATACACTTGGAGTCTAGGCTATGAAAGACTGCATTCTCATCTAGAACTTACTCAGGCTGCTAAGATCTTTGGGAAAAGTCCTCTTGTTCTTGCGATGCTCAGAGGTAGGTTTGGTAAGAACACAGGAGAAGACCTTCTTGATGGCTGCTCTCAGACTGTGAAACTCCTAGGGAGAGTTCAAGAAAGGCTAGGCTACCCAGATCTGTTGTCCTTTGAGAAGACCTTTGTGAAGGCTTTTGGCAAGTGACTGGCTGAATGAAGAGGCCTTTGGCAGACTGGTACTCTATGGCCATTTTCACACTACACTGTTATAGTGCTATTATTCGACTTTCAACATCCTATGGAATACTGGGGTTTGCAGTTTAGGGAGAGGCATTTAGAATTCTTAGCCAGAAAACTCTTTGGCCTCAGTAAACTACAAACCTCAGAATTCCACTGGATGTTGAAAGTACTGCAAGCCACAAGGTTGTGAGTTCGATCCTGCCAGGCTCCAAGGTTGACTCAGCCTTCCATCCTTCCGCAGGTCGGTAAAATGAGTACCCAGCTTGTTGGGGGCATGTATAGAAATACATGCTTATTTGTAAGTTGTTCGCCGCCTTGATCCATATGGAGAGGCGGGATCCAAATAAATAAATAAAAATAAAAATAAATAAATAGTGTGGAAATGGCCAATTTTTTATTGATGTGTTTAAAATTCATGTTTGTTCAACAATGTTTTAGTATCAGAACTTGCTAGATGTTCACACATTTTTGTCTGTTTTTTTCTATGCATGTTTTTATAATCTTATGAGAACCTCAAGCCCTGGTTATGGGAGAAAGGCAGGATTTAAGTCAACTAAATATTAATAAAATAAAAGCCCTCCCTGCTAGTGCCATCCCAAGCAGGCAGCAAACTCAGGAGGCTTATGAAGATGGGCCACCATCCATGGCTTACTGGTTGTCTCTGGCTTGGGGAATGTGGGATAAAATGGACAGATCTGATACCAGTGTAGCTTACTCAGCATTTCCTATATGAAAGATTTCCCTTTAAAGGTGCATATTTGTACATTCAGTATGCGTCCAGTCCTCGTAACACCTGAAGTACCAGAAGCAGGGCAGTCAGTACTGCGACATCCTCTGTGTGGAACAAACTTCCCCTGGATATTAGATAAACACTAACAGTTCTTGTTTTCAAACTCATGTTGAAGACACATCTATTTTTGCAAGCCTTCACTATGCAATTCATGTATTTTATTCTTTTAGACAAAGAGATAAAATGCATTTGATAATTCCAACGAGAATAGATTCACTGTAAACAATGAGACTTGACACTTATATAAGTCTCAGTGATGCAACAGTTCTACTGTAGTTGGGATTAATAATCACATTTAGCTCAGTGTAGATACTGTATATTTACATAATGCATTGTTCTATACTGAATGCTTTATAATTAAACTACATAGTTATGAAATCTTTAGATGTAGGCTATTTATAAATACTTATTAACAACAGTCCTTAGCCAAACTGCACAGAGGGTGTGGAGCTTGCCCCATGTTTTCAGTACAAGCAGATAGGGAAAATGGGAATTTTATTAAATCTATGTTAACTGAATTAGTGGGTGGTAGTAGCTCTTTTGAATTAACTTAAATACAGTAAGTGGGTGTGATCATGCATACTGGATGAACCAATCTATGCAACTACATTAAACAGACTCAGGAATGCAATAGAACACCTAGAAGCCTAAACAACAATCCTCAGCTACCTAAAACAGGCCAGTCGGTTTTCCCAAGCATGATTTCCCTGGGACAAAACAGAATACAGCTTTACAGCTGCTATTAGGGTTTGGAATTTTAATTTGTTTTCTATGAAGGCAGTATTAGTTTCCTAGGTGGAGCATGAAAACAAAATTCCAAAGCACCAAAAGAAAATGTGTGTGGCTAACCTTCAAGAAAGATATCTGTGTATGATACAACAAACAAATAATAATTGTTCAGTAGTCACTAACTACAGCAGCAACTAGGAACAAGGTCCTAGGTGTCCATGCATGGTGGTTTTCTAGTTCAAATTTATCTTTTATTTTAGTTTCTCACATACATATCACTAGTTGGCCCTGGACTAAAGATGTATCCACATTACACCATTACAACAGTTTGATACTGAATTAACTACCATGGCTTTATCCTATGGAAGCCTAAGTTAGATTTCTTTCTATAGAACTCTGATGATTCTTCAAACTACAAATCCCTGGACTCTGTAGGACGAAGCCAAGGCAGTTATGGTAGTATGAAACTGCTATAATTCTGCAGAGTGCATATACACCCAGTTAATGGCACAGATCACTCATTAGAGTTAATGGGAGAAATTGTTCCTTATGAGGCAAGTTCCCTTGATTCAATGGGCCCTAAGAACAAACTAAGTTAGCCTGAATCAAACTCCTTGGAGTCAGCTCTCTAGAACTATTCCTCAGTAAGGGGCTAGATACATAGGTAAGGTGTATGTATGCACAAGTTTGTGTAGGCACATGAAAACATCAGGTCTATAAATCCGGTAAAATTGGCCAGCCTTTTGTGTTCCCCCCATCACATCCTGTTCTGCTAACACATGCTTCAGAAAGTAAGGCAAACACTTATATTGAAACAAACACAGTACGGCCACTGCAGGCATGTGGTTATGTTACATAGCCCTTACTCTGTCTCATAGTTAGGTATTGTGCCTGTGCAATATTACAAATATACTGGAGTACTGGAGACGCAACCAGATGGCAGCTGTACAGAAACACAGCCTACAGGTTTCTCCCTAAGCCATTTTTATTTGATTTTCTTTGCAACCTACTTCTGTTACCAAGAGCGATTGAAGTGACTAATATAATCTAGATATAAACACACCTAACAGTATGAGTCTAAAATCATAACCCATAACTAATAAAATAAAATAAAAACAAGTGGCAAAACAAGTAAAATGCTTGCTGACAGTTTGAAAGCCCATAAACAGTATTTTTAGGAGACCCTCAAATGACAAGTGGTAGGGACTAAGTGACTTTGGACCAGACAGGAGACAGGACCAAACAGGAGACCTATGCCTAGGGTGCTATCACCAAGAAGGCTGTGCCAAATGTATTAACCTTACCAGTCACCAGACTCCAGGGCACTACAAACAGTGCCACCCTGGCTTATCTTAAATCCCAGGAAGGCTGGTACTGGGAACATGGTCCTCCAAGTTTCTAGGTTTTCAGCTGGGGATGTGTGTGATGGAATGAGCCACATAATTAAGAAATGCCAACTTTCCCCATTGACTCCTTCCATATTCCTGGCCTTCTTGTCAGCAAGTTACATCTCTCTGGGCTGAAGTTAAAAAAATCCTTCAAACAATTTTAAGCTAGACATTATTTAATGAAATGACAAATTAAATATATTGGGGCAGAAGGAATCCAAATGGCACCACTGTCATTCTCTGTTGTTTTACGGCCAGAGTGAAGTAATAATTGCTGGCTGAGCAGCTGAGGCCACCAGCAAGAGAGCTGCCTTTTCCCCTCTGATTATATGCTGAGAGATACATCACTGTGGGAACAGGGCATAAGCCAGCAGGCTGCACTGAGGTACTGTCTGGATATTTGATCCTGCAGATCAAGGTGAAGTGAGAGAGCTGGAGCTCAGAAATACACACCAGCCTAAAGGACTAGCTGAGGTGCTCATGCTACAAAACAAGGGGGGAATCTACCAGAAATAAGGCTGTGTCCAAGACTGGCTCACCACAGCATTTTCTAATACATTTTTCCATGTTCAACCTACTTTGTGAAACCTGTTACAGTTGGTGCTCCATGTCTGTGGGTTTGACTTTCACAGATTTCATTATCTGCAAAGTTCCTCAACCCCTTCTCCTCCACCTCAGGCACTTCTTTCCCAGGGGAACCTTCCCTCTCAGTGGCTCTGATCAGGCAATGCAAGCCTTTAAAAACCTACCTTTGGTCCTTCTCCTCCTTCACCAGCCGCTGCCTGAACAACTAAGGATAGATCACTGAGCACCCCAAACCCTCTCTTGATGTCTCCTAGACACCCAAGGAAGGAGATGGGTGAATAAGAGGAAGTATAGGGACCTCATGCCAATCCCCCCCCTCCTTTCCCTGACCTGGTTTGGACTCTGCATGCCTGTCTTCCTCACCATGCCTCAGCCCTCCTCTCAAAGACACACACATTTTGATATTTGCGATTTTTCCACTTCTGCAGGGGTCCTGCATCCCTAACCCCAGCAAATATGGAGGGCTGACTGTACTCATTTTCTTCTCCTCTTTTAATCACTGTTTGCTTGTTTTTTCATTTTGAAAACAAGTTTAGCAAGAGTATCCTTCCATATAATCTCAAAGACATGGCAACTTTGGGATGTGTTTAACACCTAACAGAAAAATCTCTCTTACTCTCTCTCAGTCTCTCTCTGTATTTGTGTCTCAGGCACTTCAGTTGTGCTAATTCTGACCTAAGCAACAATAGTTTATTAAGGCAACAATGAGCATTGTACCCATCTGCTCTCCTATCTCCTCTTGAGTTGGTATTGGCAACTTATAAAGAGTGATTTGTTGACTCAACAGAGATTATGGCACAGAGTTCCCTTGTTTACTTTCAGCTACAATTCCATGTTGCATCTAGAGATAAGAGACACCAGTACACAAGGCAGGAAGTGCAAAGCAGGAGGCACAGGGCCTCTTCTCAACATAATAATCATGATTTCTGACACTAGCATTATTGCAATTGAACCAGTCACATGACTCCTACACACGCATGTACTTGGCTGTTTACAATTGAACTAACAATATGATATGCATGCATCTGGTCTCTTTGAGAGTCTGTGAAGTGCACATGAAATGTGAAATTGGAATGTACTCTCCATTAGAGATGTTTGGTGAACGAAAGTGGATAGATACGCAGTTTTTTTTAAATTAAAAAACAAACTGAACCCAAGCCTTTGTGTTCTGATTTTTTTTTAAAAAAAAACAGATGCCACAAGAAGCTGGCGTTTAAAAGAATTCAAGTCTAAAAGTATAATAAATAAATTTTACTGTAAGAATAAGTCACTGTGGCTAAGCCAACCACGGTCCATATCTCATCAGAGGATGTCAATCCAATACAGATTCCTTCCCTCAAGAAGTCAGAGAAATATTCTAGAGCTTTTTGGGGGGTCAGTTTTCTGACTCATTAGGAACAGAACAAGCCAGAGAGCTTACTCCCAGCTGGGTTCACACATCATAACAAATAAAATATGGACAAACAGTTTATGGTTTCTTGTGAACACACTCAGGTGGTTTGTACTCAGGTTGGAAAGAATATTCTAATACTAGAAGGGAAAAACAGAAAGGGGTTTTTCAAGTGCCCAAAAACCACAAGGAGAACAATCTTTCTCAAGCCCCTTTCTTCTCCCTAGTCCAGGTCCACAAATTAACTCAAGGACTGCTCCAGCTGCATCCCAACTCACCTATTTCTTATTCTCTGCAAGCTGGGACAACAGAGGGGAAAGTCCTGCAAAGAGGGTAGTCACAGGTTGTGTTCCACAAGCCAGGGCACAACAACAGTGAATGCACTGTTGCAAACTAGTAATCAAAAAACACAGGTGGTAAGTCTAGATCCTCCCTAATCCTCATCTGGCTTCCCCCCAAATCCTCCCAATGTCCTGCAGGAAGTGTGGGAATGAGGAGAGGATTGTGGAAGGTTACAGCCTTCCACAATCCTCTTGTGGCTCTCCCCTACCCACCTGCTACCCATATCAGGAGGAGAGAAGGATCCTTGTTCATCTCTCCCCACTACCCTCCTGATGACACACGGGAGTGGGTAGAGGGAACCCCTTTGCTGCTGGAGACTCTTTCCCCCCAGGATACCTCTTTGAAAACAGACATCTGGCATTGGGGAGAAAATTGACCAAATTACTTGTTCTTCCTTGTGAATGAATAAATAATTTAATACAGCACCTCCCTTATTTGCATCAAGCTCCTTGCTCTTCCTCAGTACACCCAGGGTCCCTCCTGTCTCTTAGCTTACTGTGACCCAGCCAGCCAGCCAGCCAAATAATGAATACATAATTCACATCTTACTGTTGCCCTCTGGTTGAGTATTCTTTGAATACTGAAAAATGTTTACTTTACCACAACAAATCTTCTAGGCTTACTTGATTACCACAAATCTGCCACCCTTGACACTGAAAACCTGCTGGATTATTCTGGCCAATCTAGCCGCTTGCTTTAAGGTTGCACTAGAATGGGTTCTTAATTGCCCAAACTCCTGCTATCAAATATTTTTGGACAAGATTACCACTGAGGAAAATGGTTTTGTGGGGTCTATAAGAGTTACGACAAGCAATGACTTGGCTGAAATGCTGTAAACC
This sequence comes from Ctenosaura bakeri, assembly GCA_948474755.1. NCBI lineage: Eukaryota > Metazoa > Chordata > Lepidosauria > Squamata > Iguanidae > Ctenosaura > Ctenosaura bakeri. Next base: position 395,491 of record CAOLHI010001518.1, read on the forward strand.
TGGTATGGTGTATATTCTGGCTCTATGCAAGTGATCTGGAAGTACCAGGTAAATAGAGGAAGACTAGAGTTTCAATCCTATTATTAGTCCTAAGTAGAGTTGTTGTTGTGTGCCTTCATTTCCAATTTATGGTGACCCAAAGATGAACCTATTATGAGGTTTTCTTGGCAAGATTTGTTTAGATAGGGTTTGCCACTGCCTTCCTCTGATGCTGAGAATATGTGACTTGCTGAAGGTCACTCACTGGGCTTCCATGTCCAGTTGGGGATTTGAGCCCTGGCCTCCCAGAGTCCTAGTCCAACCCTTAAAACACTACATCACTGTGGGTCTTTAAACTAGAGCAGACCTATTGAATCAATGGGATTTACTTAAGTGGTATTTCATCATTTAACAATTTTGATTCAGTGGATCTACTTTAACTGCAGGCTACCAACAGGATTAGAGCCTAGAAATCCAAGGATGTAATCAGACTCAAGAACTGGGTCCTTGCAGAAACAGGTCTACCTCACCTCCAAATCTATATTTCTCTTGGATTTGAACCTGCAGCTAGAGTCAGTGTGGTGCAGTAGTCAGAAGAAAGGGACATTCACTGCCTTGCAGTCAGGGAAGAAAAGGCAGAATATAACTGTAAACAATCATAATCAAATCAAAATAAAATAGCAATAGCAATAATTGTCTTCCCATCCATGTGAAGCAATCTGCCTGCAATGCCAAACAACAGAAAATGACTTTGCTTGTGAATGGCTGCCATACCATATTGTGGATGATGTTGGTTAGCGTCCAAACCACAGGGACACTGAAAAAGGGAATGCTGAGGAGGATGACATGCAGGAGGCCGATTCCCAAGACGTAAGAGAGCCAGATGCCCCGGCTGTTCATGACCCGAGTGTTAGGGTTCACTTCGCTGTGAGCTGTGCCCACATTCATTTCTCCAGCTCAGCAGCCCTAGGAAAGGAAACAAGGCCACCAAAAGTGGGTTAGTAGGATATACAATTCACAGTGGCGTTCTCTCTCTCTCTCATTCTCTCTCTCTCTCTCACACACACACACACACTCTATCCCATCTTTGACTCAAACAGAAAAAAGAAGCAGTTCTGAATAGCTGAAGAGACCCAGAAGTCTGCATTCTGCCTGCTTTTCTGCGAGGGCCCAAATGAGAGGGGAATAGGGGGCAGTGTTCTCCAGCGGGGAGACATAGAGATTACCGGCCCTTTGAGCTCTTCTCTATTCACAGGTCTATGACTGGCTTGTATTTTACCAAGGCAGACCCTAAATGTAAAAGCTGAACTGTCTGCAACTGGCTGTACAGACATAGTATTTGGTACTGGTCACAGAATTGAGCTCCTTGAATAATTTAGATTTCAGTTTTTAAAGCTCAAGTTCCCAGCCATCATGACTGTGAAGGCAGACTTGGACACATGTGAAATCTAAGAAGCCTAAGGGAAGCAAATAAGATTAGCGAGGACCAGAGGAAGAACCGGTTGAGTAACCTTGCACACCATACTGCCATTCCCAATAACTATTAAAGACACAATACACAGAAATGTGTATCATCTAGGTGCTAAGAACTTTATATTTTCTCCATGCAGTTTTGAAACAGTCGCATAGCACAGATAGCTCCAAGCATTATCAGTTCCTGTCTCTTTCTAACCTGGGAGATTGAGTTGAAGGACTTTAAGCAAAGTGGGGTCCCAGAAGGCAAAATGCTCTAAATGGAGCAACATAAATCTTTTCATGGATCACACTGAACACAAGTACAAACAGAACTATGAGAAAGAGGGAAGTTTCTAACTAACCACTCCTCCCACAGCATGGATTATTTTATACACCTCATATCATATCATATGAATCTCCTTTAAGGCCTTTTTTTCTCAGCTAGGCATTCCTCACTACTGTCCTGGCGAGGGCTGCTGTCCAGCATCATTTGGGCAGCCACACCATTGATGTCAAGAGACTTCTTGTAGGCTTGTCTAGTACTCTCCTTTGTCCAGTATGGAGGTGGTGTGTTTGTTCAATATCTCTGCCCAGCATGCTGGCTCTATATTAGGACTCTCTCACTTCCCAAACAGATGAATATAGGGATACTCCAGCTTCTCATACGAAAGAGTGTGGCCTCAGGATCACTCCCATGTGGACACTATTACATATTTGTTGCATCTGCTTAGAATCATATTCATTTCCTCTGCACAACAACATTCTTCTTTGTACTAGGGCCCTTTCATACTATACAATTACAGCACTATGTTCCTTCCACCTTGTTCCATCCAATGGAATCCTGGGATTTGCAGTTTAGAGGTGGGACAGCTAGAATTCACAGTCACAGAGCTCTGGTATCTCACCAAATTACTAGCCCCAGATTCCACAGGATGTGGCCATGGCAGTTAAAGTGGAATCACAGTGTTCTAACTGGGCCTCTGGTTTCTTAAGCAAGCTGTCCTAAGCAGCACTAATCAGGACATTATCCATACCTTCCGTCTTACGTGGCACAGTTTTAAAGTAAACAGATAACCAGTGCAGCTAGCCCAAAGCTGGGCTGAAACTATAAGTATGTGCATGAGAGAGGGAGAGTACTAACCATCTCCCCTGCCATGGTTACAATCCAGTTTACTGCCCCCCACATTTATGATTTGCAAGAAAGGTCTCAATGGTGCACACAGCGCTAAGTCATGTTCCAATGTGGGCTGTGACCATGGTGTGGACACAGAGCTAATGCAAGGACGGGCAAAGTGTTCCCCTGAGGTACATGTGCAACATGCAAAGCTGTTTTTTACAGCTTTGGATTCTCCATCCCCCCTTTTCTATTTTGCCCAATAGACAAACTACCTCCCTCGAAACCTATGGGAGAGACAATTCAGACAGTTTTAAATACATGGCAACCCCTCTGCACTATTTCATATTCAAAAAACTCCTGTGTTTTTTTGCCCCGAACTAGTAGTGGACTTCTGGCCAGTTCTTTTCTTTTTAGATTCTGTGGCCTTTCCACCAGTCTATGTGGCCCATGGGAGGCCCCGAGGCAGAAAATTATTCCCAGACCCTATGTGGTTGCTCACACTCCAGTTTAAACCATCTTTTCTTCTCTAACGTTACTGTCTTGATCTGGAATAGACAGAATGGTGCCCAGTTCTTCATACGGGGAGAGAAGACTGAAACAGACAGATGTATAACATTACCTCTAATGTGGCCCTCAGTTAAGTTGGGTCTACCAGTTTTTCTGCTAGTAAAACATCTTTCTGTGTTTACTCTCACAGTGAATTGGGTGGCACTTGCTGTGGAACAGATGTGACTTAGAAGACGTTCAGCAAAGTTTACTCCCTGGATGAGTGATTAGGGAAAGATGACCACTGCATTTCCATGCACGATGAACTCTAGACATTTTGTTACCTGAGGTAGAAATATCCAATGCCACCCCCATGCAGATCAGAGTGTCTCAAGTGCCCAAATCCCACCATGTTATTTTGGCACAGAAGGCAAAAAAATCTTATAAGCACCTCTGCCCTTCCTTGGCAGTAAAAACACAACAGTAGTAACAAGTTCGGTAAACAACCATTTTGTTGGCCTTTCATGACTCACAACACCTACCTAAGGCAGTCACCACCACCTAATGATAGGGTCAGTCTTGTTTACATGCAGGAAGACTAGAATCAAGATGCATGTGTTTCCAGCTCAGAAGAACCAGGAAGCTGACACTTTACTGCAAGTATGCATCCATTAACACTTTCAAAAGACATCTCTACCTGCTCACTTCAGAACAGATACTAAAATTGGAATGATACAGAGCAGATTAGCATGGCCCCAGCACAAGAATGCCATGCAAATTTGTGAAACATTCCAGATGCAATGTTTTGTGGTGGACTTAGACAATAGGAACATTTGCAAGATTGGAGCAGTAAGAACCTATGCGAGTCTGAGAAGAACAGGGCACTGGAAAGCTGTCTTGATCCTTGCCTCTTTTTTCAAATAGCATCTGTTAGCACAGTAGTTCTTAACCTTTTCTTTACTGGGGATTCCCTGTAAATATAATTTGTTACTGGGGACCCCCAAGACTTAGTTCAAGATTTAAATATTCAACTATTTGTTTAAAGTTGCTGATCAATTGCTCACTGTTATCCTTTATTCTTCCAGTAGACAATGCAAAGGAAAAGAGCTCTGTTAATGGTCTGTGGAGTAGCATGCTGAGATTCTTCAAGTACCAGGAGAGTAGAATAAACTGGAATTTCCTAAAGGAAGGCTATGAATGGGAGGCAGGCTTAAAGAATAATTTCTTTTGCCCTTTCCCTCAAACCAGCACCTGGAAAGTAAGGGTCTCAGTGCGGCTTTGGGGGAAAGCATAAAAAAGTCATCTCCCTCCAAAGGAGTACTGACAGCGTCTCTCTCCTCTCTGATGCTCCTTTGGGGAAATGGCATTTCTTTTGCCTTTTCTTTCCCCCAAAGCAGAGTCTGGAAAGTAAGGGTCACAGCGCTGTTTCAGAGGAGAGCGTGAAAGAAAAGCTGTTTCCCTCCAAAGCAGCACTGGGAGAGTAGAGAGGGTAAGTGCTTCCTTTGACAGCACCTATCCACTCTATTCTCTTGGTGCTCTTTCAAAGGGAAATGGCATTTCTTTTGCATTTTCCCCCAAAGGAACATCAAGACCCTCACTGCTTCGCTTCCAAGCAGGAACAAGAGTAAAAGGATTCCCTTCTATTCTCGTGTCTGTTTAGAAGCAAAGCTCTGCCGTGCTGCCCGGCCCTGGGCTCAAGCACAATTGCCACACTTACCAAACAATCCCTGGGCTGGTTGCCTTCCCTCATCTTCTGAGCTTTCCTCTTACCTTCTGGGCTTTGGCACACCTCTGCTGTAGCACCTGGAGCCTCCAGTGAAGAATGAGATGCCCATCAGTGTGTTATCACTGCTGCCGCTGCCTTTAAAAAAAACTGGTACAGGCTGCAACACCTGGCCAGGACTTTTAGTCTCTTAAATCTCAGATTTTCCCTATTTTCTGGGATGAACAGCAACCCCCCCACACACCCTGTGATGGCTCTATCGACCCCCAGGAGTCTGGAGACCCCAGGTCTTAACATTTACATAACACAGGAGTGGGGTACTTTTTTTGGTCCAGAAGTTCAATTCCAATTTGGGATAGATCTATTAGTGGGCAGGACTATGGACATGGGTGGGCCAAACAAAACTCATACCAACTGGAACATTCCTTCACTCAGCGTAGAACTGAATGATCACTGCTGACTCAAGAGGAAGTCTCAGTACAGCAGTTTCTTGGGTTGCAAAGCAGATCTCAGTTCTGTACAAGAACTTGCCAACCTATAAGTCCCTCCCTCTCCCCAGCAGAAGAGGACTGGGATTCCCTGTGAGTCACATCCAGCCCATGGGGCCAGAGGTATTCCATTCCTGACATAAGGCTTCTGAATGAACCTAGCAGTACACCAAGCCAGACCATTGGTTTATCTTGTTCAGTAGTATTTACTCCACTTGGCATTAGCCAGTGATGCTATTAGGCAGGACTCTGCATAGCAGGGTGAGTGGGAGGGCCTAATATGCAGCAAATGGGCTGACTTAGCATATTTGGAAGTAAAACGAAGAAATACCAATGATCAACTAAAGATGCGTCAGGGCAGGGGACTGATAGATCATTAAGTTTAACATCTTATGGCCTTATTTCACTTTACCATAGATAAGGGCTCTTGGTCATTTCAGGGAGGGATCCTTCCCAGCCTTACCTGGAGAAACCTGCCATTGAACCTGGGACCAGTATATGCTGATGAAAGATGAAATGGTACTGTTTGTCCTGTTCTGAAAGAATAGTATCCTCATGATGTCTCATCTTAATGGAAGCTACCATGAGGGATTCACCAACCTCAAAATTTACAGAGATATTTACCTATGTACTTACATTTCTACATGTAGAAATGACTATGTTAATTTTGAACGTGATGGATGATGCTGAAAGGGATGCTAATAAAAGAGTAGCAGCACATTTTTGTGTTAACAGCTGTGTGCAAACGACTTTGTATAAGCATGCCCGCAGAAAAAGGTGTTATTATTTTGCTTTTTATTTTTTGCTAGTGGTTCAAGAAAGGGGAGGGTCTGAAACATGTATCTCACTTCAGCACCAAACAAAGGCAAAGTGATATTATTTGAGAAAGGAAGGGAAGGGAATCAAAACAGTTTTCCTATGCCCTTTGTTTCACAGTGTGCCACCAGCTGGATCATATTGTCTCTGTGGACAGGATTCATGTATACATATGTTGGGATCTCCTGCATCCAAAGCTATAGTAGCTATAGAAAACAATAGCTACGCTTTGTGTTACATAGACTAGTGCTACTCAAAGTGGTGGTACCTGTAGTCTTTGACACATTGATTGCCATTCCTTAACGAGTTTCCAGGAAAGAAAGAAGCAATTGTAGCTAATGGGCACAATTATGATGCCAGTGTCTGGCACACTGGAAAAAAAAATGCTGGTCCCCCATGTCAGATAGCCAGAGAAGCACTGGCCATGAAATTCTTGCCACAGCCCTATAAGGAGAATGATATTGCTATTACCAATGCATGCACAATAGATTACAGCTGGCATTTGCTTCTGATGTTCACATTGCACACGTATTCCACCCAGTCTGATAGCAATTGCCACAGCTCCCATTCTGAAAAGGTACCTGCTGTCTGTAGCTAGGTGTCCTAACACAAATGACAGGTTGTATATAGGCCTCTTGTCTCATCCTTTGGCAGGCTGGCCAATAGAAGTTCACCATTAACTCGACTTTTAGTTTTGAACTATTTTTAAATCCATAGTTCTGTGCTCTCCAAGCCAAATGAAGTGGGGAAAGAAAGAGAGATGGCTTCTGTAGCTGTTCTGCCCTTCAAGCTTCATGTAATTTTGGATCCCAAACATCTGGCAGTTTGAGGATGCTGTCTGTGCAGCTGAGATGCAAAGCAGGAACAATTTTGGTACTTGTTGATGCAGCCTAGCAGTGTAGATGAAGAACAGTCTATGTTGGATTCATCCAGCAACTGTCCTCAACCTTTTTCGGTCTATTCAACCAGATCAGTCTACCTAAAAATACAGATCCTTACCTCTTTACAGGGATTCATCCAGGAGCTAAATTACATACTGTTTTCAGACTAGGAATGACATGCTTCTCTATGCTGAGTGTATAGGTGCTGGTCAGTGTACTTTGTTTCTTCCGGTCATACTCAACTGGAAAGCGAACATCTGATAAAGTTTTCATTGATTTTTGACACTGCCACATGAGAGGGATGTAAATCTTGATTTGGTTCATCTTAATGAGAGCTTTTGCACATTCTTAAGTGTTCTTTTGACACTGAGTTTACTTGTATGCCACCCTGAGATCTTGTGAATAGAGCTCAATAGTAATTAACTGATTGAACTGACACTAGTTTTACATTGAGACAATTTCTGCAAATCAAAAAATGTGCTTTTTTTAAAAAAAATGCTTGTTGTCTTGATTCAAGATATGACATGTGGAGCTGGGGAATCCTTGAGACACTGTCTTGAAATGAAAGCCAATATCAACCAAAAGCAACAGAGATAATTCTTTCATGTCACTAGCTATGGATCCCTGTTGATCGAGTAAGTTTTCTATGGAAAGTGGGAAACAGCCTACACAAAGAAAAATAAGGTACTCAGAGTATATGTGCTGTCAAAGGAAAGAGTTCCAAAACTATGCAACAGCTGTTCAGAATCTCTCTTTATGCACCTTTCTAGCACATGAATCAGATAATTAAAAAACCTGGAACTGTAGTTTAGTTTATGCAAGTCCAGTTTACTTTACTGTAGTTTAGTGGACATTAGTTTATGAGGCTATTTTTAAGAAAGAAAGACAGACAAAAAGAAGAGAGAGCTACAAAAATTAATCTGTTTCAGCAAAGGATTATACTAGGCTTAAAGAAATCTCCAGGCAGAATTTTATGTTACTGATAACTGCAGCACAATGCAAACCTACAACCCTGTGCAGACCGGCAAAAACAGAAAAAGTACAATATGTGCTGTATAGCTTCCTGGTCTAGTCGTTTTTAGCTCAGTGACTATGCCCATGGGCAGAAGAAGCTTTAATGGCTTTCCCTAGGGCCGAGGCTGAGGTTTCAAAGTCAGGGGTACATGCAATGCTGGAAAGCTTCCATTTGCAGTGGAGAGCAAAGTTCAGGCTATTGATTCTTTCTGGGCATAAGAGATGGATGCATTTGTAATAGATTCCTGACAGACAGAGGCTTAGTTTTTGCACCACCAGAGCCAACAAGGACTTATGCAAATCAGGCAAGGGTTTTATAACCTCTTACACTTTAATTGTTGTTTACTTCTCCAGCAAGATAGGACAGAACTATTAGGGATGAACTGGATGTGACAGCAGACATTCTGTTTAAAAGCAGCAGAAAGAGAAAGGAAGGGGAAATGATATTTTAAAAGCCGAAGAGGACTTCAAAAAGCCACGAAAATTTCATCAGAGGTTCACTTTCCAGTGGTATAAGAGTGGAAGAAACAAAATACACTGACCAGCACCTAAAGATTCTATGTTCAGTATAGAGAAACACATCATTCTCAGACTGAAAACAGTGTGTAATTTGGTGCCTGGAGGAATCTCTGTAAATGGGTGTAAATGGAGATAGGGATCTGTAGTATTAGGCAGACCGATCCCTAGATATAGTTGAAGACAGTTGCTGGGTGAATCCAACATAGACTGTTCTTCATCTACAATGTTAGGAAACTGCTGCAGCCTTACCCAGCTTATGTGTTCTTCTTCATTAATAACTTTTGCCATCTTGACTACACTATCACGGTGCTTGATCACAAGTGTCCAGGTTTTTAGCTGTGAGATGCTGGAAGGTATGACAGAGAGGCTGCAGGAATGTAGATAGCAGTTTGCTATTGATACCGGATGTCTCCCTTTTGTGCGTGCTTGTTTGCCTGTGTCTGTATGTGTGTTGTACATAACGATCATCCAGCTTGTGGTTTGTTGTTTTACCTGAAAGCAAGCCCATAAACCAAGAGTTGGGAAAGTGTCGTCTAAAAGATGTATGCGACCTTTTCTGCAGACTGTTCATTCCGGATAAGCACGATAACCAAGATTAAGGGGTTTCTTTAGAGGGGTCCTTACCTGAGGAGAACCACCTGTGCCCACATGAACAAAGACTTCCAATGTGTTTCAACCATGCCATGCCTTCCTCCACACTGCAGACTACACAAGTAACCCATAAGTCACCAAAGAATACAGAGAAAATTTTTAAGCTCTTCTCACCAGAAATCACAATCCTGCTGCCAGGTATGTCATTGCATATAGCAGGATAAAAGAGAGGTGAGACAGGAACAGCTCCCTATTTGTGTCCCTGAGGGTGATGCTTTTGCCAGACAGACTGGCTGTATTAGGATTGGCAGCCAGCACGTTATACAAGCTTGGCTAATAAATGCTTATATAATAAAAATATGGAAAATGAGAAATGTTATCCCCGCTTAGGTGCTGTCTGCATGCACTAATACTCTTGTCAATCATACTTGCTGTCTGAGAGTATACAATGAATGCCTTTCCTCATCAATTTGCATAGTAAAGGCAAAAATACAATAGCAACTCACTTTTGGTTCTCTTCCTTCTAACATTTCTCACAACAGCAGAAAAGACTAGCATGGCACCAATATTTCACACCGTAGACCACATAACAGGCCTCTTTTGGACATCACACTAAACCATAGTTTAGCATAATAAATGAGCCATAGAGATTCTTTAGCTTGTGCACTCCTCTCTTTCCTCTTCTTCTGGCACAATCACGAGATATTTGGAAACCTTTTTGCATTGATTTTTACTTAACCACAACTTACTGTGTTATCTGAACACTAAACTGTAGTTAATGTGAACTATGGTTTGCTTAAACAAGTCAAGCTTTATGGTTTCAAGTTGGAACGTTGCAAGCAACCATGAGTTAACATTTTGTTGGTTTGGATGATAAAAGAAGCTACAATTGAGCAAAATGAAAAGGAATGATTCTGAATTCCTCACAGACAGAGAGGACAAGAGGGAAAAGGGGAGTGAGTGAGCACTAGGCTTAGTGCAGCTCATTCACATTGCACCAAAGTGAGCTTTAGCATGATGCTTCAATGCGGCCATAGAATATGGTGTACGGATCTGGTGACCTTCATCTAAGAAAAATGGAAAACTAGGAGGAGATACAAAGAGACAACTAAGATTGTGAAGGGCTTGAAACCTTTTATTAAGAAGGCTGGGGATATTTAGTCTGGAGGCAAAGAAAACCAGCTAAGCAGGGACCTGACAGGGGTTTATAAAATATGAATGGCTGGGAGGTATAGGTAGTTTATCATCAGTAGAAATGGGGATACAGAGTAATATTGACTGGAATTAACAGAAGGGCGCAATTTACCATGCAGGACATAATTATGAACCTACAACAAAGGCTCTGAGAGGCCTATTTCTATGATGCCGGTAGGAAAACTCTATGTCCTAGAACCATCTACACAAAATCCAACTTGTTTCAGGGGCCCAGCTTCCCAAAGTACCTGCAGTTTCCATTTTTGCCTCACTATTAATAATCTCTGATACAGATGCAAGAGAAGCAGCCCTTTTAGTAAGCTGCTGCAAAACTAGAAAGGAGTCATGGCGCACCTTAACAAGACACAGGCATGGATTAGAACATAAAACAATTTATCACAATCCAGAAAAAGGTAGTTTGCCAGCTGCCCAGCAGCACTTCTCTCATTCTCTCTACCCTCCTGGTGCTTATTCAGCACATTTAGATAGCATTGGTGTAGAGTTTCATAGTTCCCAGCTTGAAAATTTGAATCACAGTGACTCAAACTGCTTGCCACATATATGAAGTCACTCTTATAGCATCAAAGATTTAATTCAGATTCTAACTGATGATGGAGAAGAACCTTCCCATCTTTCCACTAGTCTAATCACTTTCCTTGTTGTCAGAAACTGGAGGGAGGAAAGGGAAGTCTCTCTCCCATCCCATATCATTGCTTTCTTCTATAATCTAGTATGTTACTAGAGCTGTAAAGCACTGGAAATACTGAAAAACAAAGTTTTCCTAACATCACTGATATTCAGATCAGTAAACTAGGTGAGCAGATGAGTAGAATGGGATCTGGAGGCTCACCAGCCTGGGAGGGTGGTGAAAGGGAGTAATCCTGTGATTCTTCCAGTAGCATCTCTGGAGAACACAACTAAGTCCACATGGGGCACACATGGGCAAACTCTAGAGCTCAGAGAGCCACACTACCCCATTTTTTGCTTCTCTGCAGTGCATCATTGTGGCTGTCATTTTGGGCAAACTGATGATCACGCATCAGTTCTTTTGGCTCAGGGGACAGAGCTATTTTGAAGTGGGAAACCACATCAGCCAGCATTTTATAGCCTTCAAAGGACTTTTAAACCCATCTTATGTGTTCTGACCAAATATGATTTTTTTTGGCAGAAAAGGGAGGGGTCCATCAGGATCTTAGGTGGTTTCTCGGAGTCCCAAGGGATCCACTGGACTCCTCCTGAAAGGCCTCATGTGGTCCCTAGATACATGGATAAGGTCATGGACACAAACATGGGAGTTACTACATCCAGTAAGTTTAAGGGAAAACATGTACAAAATGATTCATAGATGGTACCTAACACCATCATGTTTAGCAAAAATGCAAGGTGGCGGGAAGGAGACCTGTTGGAAATGTGAACATAAAGGCATCTTTTACCATGTATGGTGGACCGGTGTGAAAGCCAGAAAGTATTAGAAAGAGATTCATGGGGTAATTTCTGAAATATTTAAGATTAAATTTCCACTAACCCCAGAGCTGTATTTGTTGAACACAATGGATTCTATACCCAAATTGGATAGAATACAAAAAAGGATCTTACTGTACATGGTTACAGTTGCAAAGTTAAGTTACGCACAGTGGTGGAAACAGGCCGAAGCTCCAAACATAGAGGACTGGCCACTGAAATTATATGAGATGTTAGAACATGATAGAATTCGGATATGGACGCAAGAAAAATCTGCAACTCAATCTAATCACGGATGGAAGATTGTATTACCGTTATGGGAATGCTTTTGGGGAAATAAGACATCTCTAGGGACTGGAACTTTGAGTTAAGCATTGTAAATGTCTTGACAATACAATACGGATTTGCAATAACTTTATGAGATAACCTGGTTCCACAACTAAATATAGTAAGAAAAATATGATTAACTATGTCAAATAAGACAATAGTTAATAACTTTTCGATTAAATTGCTGTATGTATGAATGTAGATTTATGTTAATTCATAAAATTTTGATGTAATTATATACATCAGACTTGAAGACATTAAAAGAAGTATGCTCTGTTACAATATGAAAGACAATAATAACTTTGTAAGAAATAGTGGACCTGTACAGGTAACAATGTATTTAGGGAAAATAATGGACACTCTAGTTAAAATTACAATGTATGAGTAAGAGAGTAAGGAACAAATACTTAATCATTCACTTCTTGAGGTGGGGTGGGTAGGTTGCAGGAGATGGAGGGAAGAAAGAGGGACTCGATATGCAATATAGGGACCATCGGTTAAATAACTTAAGAATAATGTTTGTTATTAGTAACAATTTACGAATAATGTTTGTTATTAGTAATACTATTATTAGTACTGTGGTCTTATAATTTGTTTCTGCTCCCCTCATCCTTTGGGGGCTTCTTTTTTAAATGTAATTTTGGAAAGTAATAAAAATTAAAAAAATTTTAAAAAAAGGCCTTGTGTGGTCCCAAATTCCTACCCCAATTTTGGACATTTGGATTCTTCCATTGTGGAATACAGTCATTTTCATATTTGGAGTGAAATATCTCAGTTTTCTAAGCATGACTAAAGGACTGGATCCCATCAACATGTACAGATGGTAATAAAAGCAGGGTACTTTCAGTCCATGTTGAAAACCATGATGAAACATGAGATGGTGGTAATTTGTGGCATTGAGAGCTCAAGATAGGCCCTCTTCAGTCTAAACCAAGACCTTAAGACCTGTTTTATGTTGAGTTCAACCAAGGTCAACTCAGCTTCAGCTCACCCACTCTGACTGGAGAACCATTTTTCTCCCAAACCACTCAACTGCCTTTCCCTGGAGGATGTGGGAGACTACAGCCTGGATTCTACTGGTTAGTCCCATCTACAGTAGGTTACTGAATCAATTGTCAAATGATGTGCCAACTTATAGGCAATTCCCCTTGGTTTAATGGGCCTGTTTATTGTTAGTTGTTAGTTATTGTTCATTGGGACTAACAACAAGATTTAGTTCTGGACATACAATTCTGATTTATTTTTCCCACTTAATGATTTAAAACACATAAGGCCTACTTCAGTAAAATGCTGGCAATGTAACACAGAGTATGCCTCCTTGTTGCATATGGTATAGGTGTGTTCAGTGGTTACTTCTTTTGGGTTGGACATGTTACAACATATTTATTTTATATTAGAAATGTCTTTGGCATATGTAGATGTACATGTTTTTAAAAAAGAATACTTCTGTAAAGGAGAATTTAACCAAAAGTCAATGTTGTCATGCTCCAAAGCTGGAAAGATAAAATATTCTTCATTTATCATTCAATAGTCAGAAGACCTTACCACTTTAGCTATGCATGAATGTGCATTTTGAAGACATCTACTTCAAGAAAATGTATTTTCAGAAATACAGTGAGCTTCACCAATGTGCTAGCCCATGTTTATATCTTATGCATATCCCTTTCCATTTTTCTTCCTTTTCTCTCTCTTCTTTCTGTTTCTTTTCTTTCTGAACATACTTGAAAATTCAATAAATTTCTTTAAAAAGCACTCATAAAGGTAAAATTAAAATGGACCCAGTTCAAGTATTCAAGCATATTCTAGCTTGGGGGTCCACAGCTTCTTCCCCGACACCACAAAAAATAAAAGCAGGCAGATTAAGCATGCTTGTTTAAACATGTGAACAGCCTTACCTGCTACTCAACCCAAACATATAAATAAAGAATCTTTGACTTTCGAAATGTTGTTGGTTTTGAGGTCCCATCAGACAGAGTCAGTATGGCCAATAGTCAAAGATTACGAGAGGTAAAGCCCACCAATAGCTGGAAGGCTATAGGTTCTTCCACTTTACGTTTAAAGTCAACCTCAATCTCTCCCCATTTTCTGTTCTCTTCTCTAAAAAATTTCCTGTAATTTACTGATTCTGTACATTCTTTATGGAATTTTGAAAATTCGTATGGCCACTTGCTGTCCCTTCCAAAGGATGGTGTTACTGCAGTTTAGGCCTCCTTGGAGATGGCATAAAGATATCATTTTGATATCAATAATTTGGCTCTCTTCCACCATCCCTCTCCACATCTTTGAGAGGCCCCCACACAAGCACAGAACTAGGCTCGACCACCAAACAATGCCATATCCCAAGACAATACAGGCAGGCCAGAAATAGCCAGATCACCACTTTAGGAAACCTCTCTGCAAACACCCTCATTATGTATGCATGCTGTTTACAAAGGACTCCCTTGCCCCAAGCAGGCAACTTGGCAAGCTGAATACTCAAATGCCAAGCACTGAGTATTTGCATACTGGCTACCTCTTTGTCAATTCGGACCTAACTCAATCATGCTAAATTTTGACCTTTCCAAAGCTTTGTCTCGCGCTCGAAACTCATTGCTTTCCCCCAAGTACGGCATAGCCTGCAGTGACATTTCTCTCTGTAAAAACCCCTGATTCTGAGACCTTCCTCAGATCGCTTACGAGTTCCAGACTGCCTTGCTGCCGCTTTGCTCGGCAAGCTTTCCCTCAGCTCCACGTGCTGAGCCACATCGAACCCAAGCATCACTCTCTATTCTTCCAGGCTTCAGGACAGGTTTTGTATCACCCAATTCAACAATCCCTCTCAAAATCCCTCTGTACCACTCCAACCTTTATTTTCCTTAGTTACTTATGTGATTGTGTGTTGCATACACCGTGTGTCTGTATTTAATAAAATCTCAATTATTCTTATATCTTGGTGTGCTCCTTGGCGTGGCCTGACCCTGTAGACATTGGGTAAAAGATTCCACTGAATTTCTCTGCCTCTCGCAGTGCTAGCTTGTGCTCTCAGCTAATTTCCCCAAACTTAGTTAATTGTGAGCGCATTTAGGCGTCCCTCCCAGGACCCCCAGTAAACAGGGTAATAATGGGATGATGTCCAGTGGAAGAATCCACAATGTGTGTGTAAACTGCCCACGGTTCAATCTCATTTCTAGGTAGGACTGCGGAAGAAAACCCCTCATGCTTAAAACAAGAGACGTGGAGTCTAATGCTTTACTATTCTCTGGAAAATCTTCTACACTGTACATGTATACATCTAACATTATCCATAGTATGCGTGAGTACATCTACCTTTATCCTTTGTCTGGGCTGTTGTACTGAAAAAAATTCCTCAGTAAAAAAAAAATTGAACTGGCTGTACCAAATCAGATTTGCCTTAAATTGAAATAGAACTGATAAGCAGTGCAGAGAGAGAGTGAATGAAACTGCAGGTACTACAATTATTACTCAATGAAAGGAAGTTAAACTGTTGATAAAAGATATCAACTACAACTCTCTTTAGGTATATATGCTAAAAAAAATTAGTGTTCCTTCATGTGTATTCGTATAAGGAAAGTATGCACTCTACAAATATTCCAGTAAAATAATTTCCACATAAAGCTTTGAATGTGTTTGAATATAACATTTAAACCAAAGGTGCTAAACCAGATAACATTATTTAGA
Source organism: Ctenosaura bakeri (assembly GCA_948474755.1). Lineage (NCBI taxonomy): Eukaryota > Metazoa > Chordata > Lepidosauria > Squamata > Iguanidae > Ctenosaura > Ctenosaura bakeri. The sequence goes on from CAOLHI010001518.1 coordinate 411,220, forward strand.
ACAGTGGATAACTATTTAGAGCACTTGCTTACCAAAAAAAAGGCAAAAAACAGAAAAAAAATACTGCCACCTCAAACCCTGGAGATCTGTCAGACAACACTGAACTGGGTGGAGCACTATATGGCAATTTCCTGTTCCTAAATGAGGATACATGAAATGATATAATGAAAATGACTCTTGTCTAAATGGTACCTTTCAGGTTAAGTATAGGCTACCTTCCATCTGGAGCAGCTGTGGAGAGATTATAAGGGATTTGGAAACCAAGATTAGTTGGTTTTATGATATAATTTATGGGTCTGTTCACATCAGTGAAGTTTAAATAACCATACCAGCCAAAATGGTATGGGCTGAGCAGAATTTCAGGAAGGAAAACCAGCAACTAAATTAGTGGCATTCATACCTTCCTTCTAAAGGCTGCATGCCTTCACTCCCAGTGAGCTCACTCTTGCTACCTGTTGCTCTAATGAAATGGGTCATGGAAAAGAAGTTGGTTTATATAAAGAGAGACAGAGCATCAAAACAACCAAGGATCACTCTTTTGGGAAGTTACTTTGGCTTTCTTCTTCTTTATTGTTTATCCTTTTTATTTATGAAACTCAACTGATTATTTATTCAAACCATTCTGTCCTATTCTTTATTATGAGATCTCAGGTGAGCATACAGATAAAATCAATGTCCTGTAAACATTTTAAAATAATACAGACTTAAAACTTAAATTAAAAACATTAAAAACTTAGCCAGTTTAAATAGAAACATATTAAGGAACAAAGTTAAAATTGGTTAAAATCATGTGTTGCACATTTGGAAAAACAAATCAGCCAAAAAAGGTTTTAGTAAAAAGTCCAGTTTTAACTTGACAGAGGAACGAAGCCAATATCGTCATCAACTGGACCTCAAAGGGGAGGGCATTCTACAAAAAGGGTGACAGATTAGAAAAGGACTTCTCTACATCCTTTTACAGTTTACTGCTCACGTATATGAGTCTCAATGCACAAGATGCTGGAAGATGCCAAACCATTTCCACTTATTAAATGATCTTTTTTTGAAACAACATGGTTGCACCTGATCACACTCGTTCTTAATGGAAGCACTTGCACATCAAACTCCGTTAGAGAAAGGCAGGGGAGTAGACATTGAAGAGTTTGCAGTTGTCTGCAACTGAACTATTCTTTTTGGAACAGGTGTTAGTCTTGGTGGCCTTTGGGCCTCTTCTAACAGTGATGCTATTTGTATTTGAAACCCAAGCCTTGCAATGGTACTAGTACATTTTTTAAAAAAAAATACTGCTTTAATTGAAACTATTTTGTCCAGCTTGGAGCTGTTTACCAGGTCTGCTATGATTTAATCATTTTTGCAGCTGTGTAAGTCAAAGTACATTAAAGATCAAATGACATATTATGTCTAACTTTGCCATGAGTTGTTTTTCTTAAAAGAAAAAAAAATAGGGCAGATGCAATCTTGAAGAAAGAACTGACAATATTTAACTCTTTCCCCATGTGCTCATTTTTCTCCTTTCAAAATTATGTTCCATCTCCCATCACTTTTTCTCAAATAAGGGAAAATATACAAGGGTGTATATATCTCTCCCATGAGCCAAACTCCCACCAGTAGGGAGTTAAATTACCACTCCCTCATGTTTTCGGTCTTCTGTGGTTGCTTTTCACTTTTAAAATGTTAGGTAAAGCTGCACATTACATGTAATCTGACCCACAAGGAGCCTCTTTTATCATGATGTAACTAGTAACTAGAGCCCAAACTCCCATTTCACAAAGTTTTGTCAAGAAGGGCAGAAGCAAAGAGTTTTCACTAGGGTGGAGGCTGGCAAGTGCTGAGCAAGATTTAACAACCCCTCTCTGGATACATACAGGTTTTGTTGCACACAAACAATGCCTCAATACATTTTAACAGCACACGTCAATTTTTTTCAGCCTGTGCTACAAGGAAACATGGTGATAATGAAACGGTTAAAAGTTTTGGTATCACCAAGACTTGTATATATGTACAAACTACTGGGAAACAAAAGTCACTCCATCTTTGAAAAAGTAGGTGCTAATCCCTGTTAAAAACCATTGAAATGGTGGAGATGACTGGCTTTATACCACGTACAAAAACTAATAGTTGGTACCAGAATACCATATTTGATGAATGTCCTCTTGCCTAAAGTCACATTGCCCAGGGAATTACAAGAATAATCAATGCAAATAATTTATTAACTTTGTACTGAAGCATAAATGATGGCAGCAATGCTGAATATACGTAATTTTTCAAGCATGTACGCACACAGGTATATTTATTTCTTTATATGTTCTTTGGGTCAGCTCTGGACTTAGTCAAACAGTAGAGAAACTGAAAGCAATAGCAATTTAGTCAGAACCAATGCTAAGTGTGGCTAAATCTGGATCCAACCAGATTAAATACATGCAGGAATATACTTAATATTTAACATTTTTAAACATTTAATGGCTAAGAGACAATTTTTAAAAAGAAGTGCTGACATCTTGTTCAGTAGTTATGATATTGTAAACTACATTTATGATCTCATAAGTGCTGGGGATTTCCCTTTATGGTCATTAAAAAACAAACATAATTCCCCCAAACCCACCTTTTTGGCTTGGATGCACCCCAACCAAAGGGTTTCTGAGGCACGGCGGATTGTGGTGCTGAGAAATGATACCTGCAGAGCTCTCCTGGTCATGGAGCATATTGAGATGAGCAGTTGTCTCAGAACCCAAAGGTGTCTCTAGTGCCTGTTCAGTGTTCCGTGTGACCAGAAAAGCACTACAGGCATCACTTGTAAGTACAATAACTACAACAATGGAGCTCCGTCATTATGCTTATGTCCGATGATGCTGGATTTCAGACAGGATTATTTTTTAAACCTTCATAATAACTACAGCAACACAGCCTCTTTTGTTATATGTGTTAACATCTCTGTTGATTTGGCATGCTGAACAGTGAAATAGGCCTGCTTGCAACAACAACCCCTTCCCTTTATTGCCTAGAAATAAACTCCCACTGAGTTCAATGCTGATTACTCTTAGGTAGGTGAGTACTGGCTTGCAGCCTAAATCATTCAGTGAGTTGGCCAGAAACAGAGATACTTCTGAGTCCTGACACATGATCACATGTCATCTGAGACAGGGCACAGGGAAAGAACTGCCCCTTAGTGACAAGCCTGAACAAAAATCTGGTTCAAATAGCGTCCTTGTGGCACTATCATAGTATTTTGGTTTCACTCAGCTGCTAAACTCACTGAGTCAAGTTCCACAAATTACATTCCTAGTAACTATGAAAACAGAGGGGAGTTAGCAAAACTGAACATTGGTCCACTTGCCTCAACCAGAAACTGAAACTTCTGAATCTAACATTTACTCTTCTTTATCTTTTAAGCGCACAGATTTTAAGCAAGAATCCCTTTGGTTTCTTAGACCTAGTTTTTGCATAAGGAAGTGAGCTCAACAGCTTTAGCTGAGGAGTGGAATATTTTGTATGGACCAAACATAACTATTAGTATGCAATTTTAATTAGGTTTGAGCATACAGGATACACATTTAAGCAAACAAAATAATGGAAGTGGTTCTTTAATTAGGTTTGAGCATACAGGATACACATTTAAGCAAACAAAATAATGGGAGTGGTTCTTTAAAAAATAAAGTTGCTCTCCTTCCAAAAATGTGGCCATATTATTGCAAGGATGTCAAACTAGAGGGAAGTCAGTTAAGAGGATATTGACTGGTAAACACTCACCTAAACCAGTGGTTGAGTTAAGCCTGGAGTTTCAGGAAGATATGCAGGGCACCATAATCCAAGGATCCTTCCCCCAGAACCTTCTAGAAAACAGTAGGGAGGAGAGTAGAAGCTCAAAAGGACTGGGTCAGCACCTGGGCCATCATAAGTATACTTGGATCAACCTGGGCTGATGCTACTTCTTACAGAAACCTTCCCTTCTTACTATTTTTAAGTAATTTTGGGAGGGAAAAGAGACAACCCGCTAGCCATGTACATGATTACAGATACATCTTTGAACATGTATTCTCCATTTCTGCATCAAAACAAGGCTTAACGCCAATGCCTACCACCTAAGCAGCAGAAGCAAACTCTATTTGTCCCTAGCACAAGCAGCTACCTTCACAAGGACCTGAAACCCTCCTTGTCCCTCCTCTCTCATGCCTGTGATCTTGCCCTTCCTCCTGTTCTGATTATTTGGGTTTTGAAAGCAAAACCGCACATGCTCAAAGTGTGTTCTCATTTTAACAAGGTTGGCAAACAATCTTCTGCTCTAGCACAGGGGTGGGTAAAGCATGGCCTTCCAAATGTTTATTCAACTGTAGCTCTCAGCATTCCTCACTACAAGCTATACCAGATTGGGCTGATGGGAGTTGCAGCCCCCCTCCCCCCAAAAATCTAGAGGGCTGCCCCCTGCCCACCCCTGCTCTAACATATCTGGAATGCAGAAGGAGTGGTAAAGTATGCAATGGGCACAGAGGAGAGAAAGGGGTGTACTTCACACACACACACACACACACACACACACACACCAATGAATGGCTGTCTAAAGCCTGTACACCATAAGACCATTAAGCTCACTCTTCCAACCTTAGAAGAAGGCAACGGCAAACCTTCTCTGAATATATCTTGCCAAGAAAAACCTAGGATAGGGTTACCACAAGTCTGATTCAGCTTGAAGGCACAGAGCTAACTAAATGCCCTGTGGCCTAAACCCATTTTAAAAGGTCTCTTTCTCTAGAGTGTGGCTATAGAGTACAATGCAGAAAAGTGAGCTGAGTGACTTTTAACTAAAGTCAGCCAACAGAGCCTACATTCCATTCAGAAGGTCTCAGCCAGCACAGACAATTGCTGAGGACAATCAGTGCAGCAATAACTGGGAGTTCCCAAGCTAGGAAGGGCTGGGCTGGATAAAGCAACAGCCTGATTTGATCCGAGGCTCACATGATAGGTTCCTGAATCCTTAACTCCCTTATCTTGTCACCACTTCTGCCCACTCACAAGCCATTCCACTCTTTCAAGTTGCTACAGAAAGCATGGCAAAATACTATGGCTTGCACGGCCCACAGAACTGGGTTCAATATTTGGTTTTCCTCCTTGCACAGCATATCACAGGACTAGACTTTCGCAAGCAATATTGCTTTGCTGGGTCTAGGACTCTTTTTTTAAACCACAGCTTTGCTTATGAACATGGGAGCTCTTTTTGGACTTTGACTTGACTCTTTCCAAACGGCCTTTTACACTATAACTCTAGCTACCCAACTGGGTTGAAGAACAGAATCTAAAATATTTGAGTAAACAGAAACATTAACTATACAGTGACAAGGGGTCTGGAAAAGGGGGAGAGTGCTTTTACAATTTGGATTCCACTCCTCCCCTTAAAGGAAACAAGGACAACATATCAACATCTAGAAACAGTTTGTCCACTTTTCAAGTCATTCCTAGTATCTTGATTTCAGAGGTCCTTCTCAGTAGCAGTTCACAGGGATATAAATAAAGATGATTGTTATAATCTCAGTATCCCTTCTCTATCCTTCCCCCCTAAATTCTTCCAAATTTGTATGTACAGTAATTATAAAATATGAGCCACATTTAGGAGGATTGCTGAAGCAGAGTGAGATGATCAAAGACTAGGAATAAAGTCAAGCATGTGTCTGACACAGACATTTGATTCCAACAAGCATTTGACTTTTGTAATTGAATCCTCAGCCACCAGGTATGCTACCAAACCAACCAAAAACATAACTTGCTCAAGCGGTGGCAGTTAATTTAACTTTTTTACCATAGACTGATTCCCACTTTTTAAAAAACATAATCAGTATAGCCGGATCTGCCTGTCCAACAGAATAATGTGGTAATTATAAGGCAGCATAATGAATTTTCACTACATTGAGCTGCATATTCATTGTCGTCGTCATCTGCTGTCAAGTTGGCTTTGACTTACAGAGATCATATGAATGAGAGCCCCACAATCCATCTGTAATGCGGCCTTCCTCTTTTTCTGCTGCATCCCACTTTAACAAGCATGTTTGTCTTTTCCAATGTGTCATGCCATCTCATAGTATGTCCAAAGTGTGAAATCCTTACTTTAGTCTTTTTTTTTAACTACAGCTGGGGTGATTTTTTTAAAAAAATGTTTGTCCACACGGCCAAAAAAAGTCCTCCCCACAAGTAAACAAATGGCACATCAGAGGAAATATTCTAGCCCAATCCAAACCTTGATGTGCTAATTTTCTATTTCAAGTTTTTGTTTGTTTGACAGTGAGAAAGGTCAAAAATGTTGAAAAATGACATTACAAAATAGCCTCTGTCATCTCACAACCTTACCACTTCATTCTTCTGTGCAAACAGATCCAGCCTAGTCCAATCGAAGTAAACATTCATTGAGGGAGGTAGGCAGGTGCTTGGCCTAAATCCACCCTTCATCTCTCTTTGCACAGTAGTTTGAGAAGCTCAGATTGTGACTAGTCTCTTGATTATGAAACTCCAACAAATAGTTCCCAAAATAAATGCCTCTGTCACATATAGTCAACTTTTGTTCTGCTTCTGTTTTAACAGAAAAACCCACATAACATCCATGCATTTGCACTGAGGCTCCCCTGCAGTTTGCCTTATATGGATTCACCCCACCTCCTGGATTACTCAAAGGCTTTGACTGGAAGGTTTTGCATACAGATTGCAAAGACTGTTCCCAGTTTTCTCTCCCACATAGTCTTGTGGGCAGAGTCCAGTTTAGACCACTTGACTTCCTCCCTTCCAAACCTCATCTTCTTAACCAATTCAGTGTTAGCCAATAGATGGGGCATGAGGAACCCATTGCCCTCTGGATGTTGTTAGATTACAGCTCCCACATCCCCAACCACTGTCTAAGCTGGCTAGGGGATGATGAGCATTGTGGGAAGTCCAGTAACATTTGAAGTGCCACAGGTTTCTCCACCCATGGTATAGATTCTGCTGGTCTATACTCACTGCTAGATGATACAAACCCAACCTCATCCAAGATACTTCAGCAGGCTCTATTGTACATAAGCAATTAGGCAGGAGTAAGGAAAATGCAGCTCCACAAGGATCTTCCCTAATTCCCAAAGGATTAACAAAAAAATTGACTGCTTTTTCAGCCAAAATATGCCCCCAAGCAAACTGCCACAAAAACGTGGTAGCCTGGAGTTTTCCCTAACCTACTGTGCCCTGAAGAAAAGCCACAGTTGCTTTTTAGCAAAAAAACAAACCAGAAGAGATGTCACATCCCTTCTGGCCTGCAGGACACCATGTACCTCCCCTGCCCGCCCCCAAACCTGATGTAGTCCTTCAGGTGCAGCTGGCCACCAACTCTCATGTCTTACTACTGGCTATGTTGGCTAAGGCCAATGAAAGCTGCAGTCTAACAACACTTGGACGGTTACCAATCATACCATCTTTGCACTGAGAAGGAGATCCCAACTGAGTGCAATATTTAACTTTAGACAATATTTAACTTTAGACAAAAGCATCACAGACAATTTTCAGCATGTGAAAATCAGGGCAAATGGTGGGAGCAAAGGGACTTTCTAGCTTGAGATCAAGAATTTAGATCCACCCTTGAGATCAGGAAGCTGAAAGCCAGATGGACAAAAGTTGATGAGCTGATGGAACCAAAAATCTCAGCCAACATCTCAGAGATATTTAAAAGGGGGAGTGGGGTCAAAGGGCAAGAGCACTGTTGGTACTGAGGTTTGTTAAGTTTATATCCTAGGCCAAACAGTTTCACAATGGCGGAGAGGTATTCTTTAGATCAAGAATGGGCAGTGTCACCCTTTGGACTTCTAAATGGCGCCCTTGACATGCCCCAGACATGCTCTCAAAGCCTACCTCTCAATTTTTTTTCAAATTTGGACTAATTTTGAGGTGACTTTTTTTTTGCCCCTAAACCACCCAAAATCTCCCAAGACCACCTAAAAAGGTCACAGTTTGCTCCCTTGAACCCCCCCCCCAAAAGACCTAAATAGTCAAAATGGCAGCCAGAAGTAACATCATGTCATTTCAGGTGCACTGAAACACACTGCAGCCTGCTAAGCAGGCATAGGAAAGAAAAATGGCCCCTTCCATGTTTGCAGTTGTCCACCCATGCTTTAGATTACAACTGCACTAGTCACTTACTTCAAAACCATAGTAAGTCAGTCCCTCTGTGTTTGGCACCTACCTGATTGTTTTCCTGAGACGGCCCTAGGATCTCTGCCCTGATAGCACAACTGAGTGCTGTGTCCACATAACCATCTGCTTCCTTCTTTACATACACAGAAGCTGGGTGTTCCAAGAAACTCACACAAGTACTCCTCCCAACATGTCAGAGGACCACACACTCCATCCATCCACATAATTGCTGTCACCTACTTGAACACAACATGTGACACCCTCTCATCCTGTTGGTATGGCAAAACAATGAAACTCCGTGCTTTGTGAAACTTATAACATGTTAGTCTCCCCTTCCTATCCCAATCCTTCATGCTTTTTAGGTGATTCTCAGTATCTTGTTCCATCCATTCTTGGTTGTTCTTCCTAAGTTGGACAGATGCATATGCTAAAGTCAGTGTGCTGCAGCTGTTAGAGCAATGGATTGACATTTGGAAGATCTATATTCTAGTCCTATTGAGTTATGAAACCATTGGGTGACATTGGGCCAGGCACTTTCCCTCAGCCTGACCTACCTCTCTGAGTTGCTGGGAGGAAGTTAGTGCTTTAAACCACTTTCAGCTTGCTGGGGGGAAAAAAAACCAGGACGTGACTGCAACTAACAAATAAAAATAAACCGTAGTGACAAAAGTCTTTGCTGGAGTTTTAAGCAAAATGACTCACAATTCAGACTCTAAATTTAGTCACAGGCTGTGACACGCAACAAGGAGCTGTGCATGTGTATCCCTAACACCATTCAGCCCTTGCTCCACATTGGCTATGCTGTGGGCTTTCCTATTCTCTCTCTCTCAGTACTAAGAGTTTAAAAGCAAAGAAATTTTTTAAAAAAAGGGAGGGGGGAGACTGGCACTGTGAGATGTAACTCACAGGAAGTGGGCAAAAGGACTGCACTGCCCCCCACCATGACATTTTCCTTCAATCCCAAATTTGCAGCATTGCAAAAAGTGAGACACTGAAAATCATTCACACCTAGAACGCTTATATTTGCTGTTCACTCCCTTGGTAACTTAGCCTGCCCTTTTTTCTTTGGCTGCCTAACCTGTCATTTTTCCTAAATGCTTCAAGTGAAGTTTTAAGTCACTGCAATGCTAAACATTTGGGGAATGAAGTAAACTTTCATCCGGGGGGCAGAATTCTTATTTGGCAAGCGCAATGCCCTCATGGTGTCCCCCTCATACCCTTCCTGGCACTGAACTCCCAACACTGTCCCATCCGGATCGCCCCCTTCCTGTGTTAACTTAAAACTGCCCATCAGCATCCCTGAAGAAGACAGCACGTTGGTGATACTCCAGACATTCACACGCCTGTCTCTCCCATCAGCAGACATCTCTTTCTCCCACCCCCACCCACCTCCTAACAGCTGTTCTTCTTAATCCATGCACTCTTGCTAGGGAGCAAAGATGCGCGCTCCCCATCGAGGTATCCCCATCCTTCCAAGATGACCCCACCACAACCAGGCCCAAATTTTAAGCCTCCTTTGCTACACCGCCCCTCCCTGCCCGATTATACTTACCACTCAGCCCTCCCCCCTCCTCCAGTTGTATCTAAGCTAGAAGCCCCGGCTGATCCTCTTCCCCACGCCACTCCACACTCCCCCTCCCCAGCCCCCTCACTTACCTTCCAGCACAGGCAGGAATAAAATGTCTCCCTTCACTCCCCAGGGTGTGGATTAACTGGAGAAGCCCAGCCGTTCGCGGGGGGGGGTCTTTCTCTCCGCTGGAAGACCCCCGCAGCTCAAGCTTCTCTTCCCAAGAGCTGACAACACAGCAAGGATCTTTCACAGCACCACCCCCTTCAAACACATCATCACTAGCAGCCGGAGGAGCATGCCGGGAAATGTAGTTTTCAAAGGACACGTCGGGAGTTTGGCGTTTTTCCCCCCAGTCCTTTTTTTTTGGAAGTGGTAAAGCAGGCTGCAGAACGATTTGATTTTCCCCTAAGGGGCGGGGTAATTACGTGTGAATGATGGTGATGATGATAATGATTAATAACAATTTAGTGCATGTGGAAAACCAGATCCTGAATATACAATTCAGATGCCTCTGGGGACATGCCAGGGTTCTGCCTTTTTGTTTTTGTTTCTTTTCCAGTGCACAGATGTGTTTATTTATTTATTTGCATAAAGCACCATTCTGACATTTTTCTTTCTTTTAACATTTATATCCCACCTTTCCTGCAAAGGGCTCAACGTGGCATGAATACTCCTTCTCCTATATTTGTCCTCATAAAACATCTGTGAAGTAGATGGTGGTTGGTCCAAGCCCATAGCTACAGGTGTGCCCACTTCTACTGCAACACCCTAAACTCAGGAATGGGGGGGGCAAAACGGCAGGGGGATTTCCGCAAATGACCTCTCCCTGTGGGTGTTTTTGTAGCCTATGAGAGCCAAGGTTATATAGGTCGCCAGCTCTATAAATCAAGCATCTAAAATAATTACAAACTAACCTGTGGGAGAAAGGGAGGAAGATAGATAATGTGGATTTCCTGCACTTCCTTCTAAACAAATATGAACTACATTATAAGGATGGCCAAAGGGCTTAATTCCATGAAGGTTAATGCTATTCATACATACATACATACATACATACTAAAAACTATACAGTCATTTCCTTGATGTTGTCACCTGAAAACAGCTAAGTATGACTATTAGAGACAGCCAGCGTGGTATAATGGTTTGAGCATTGGACTATGACCCTGGAGATCGGGGTTTGATTCCCTGTTCAGCCATGGAAACCCACCAGGTGACCTTGGGCGCATCACACACACTCAGCCCCAGAGGGTTGCCATAAGTCAAAAGTCTTAGGGTCACATTAAACTTTAGGGTCACCTAAGTTGGAAACAACTTGAAGGCACACAACAACAAAAGTGGGAACGAGAAGAACCAGATATGCTGCCTTGAGCTCACTGGAAGAATTAGGAGATATAAATTTATTTATTTAGAGTATTTACCATATATCCCACCCTTTAGCCAGTGCACCATGCAATTTCATATTGCCTCTTTGTATTGTCTCAACACAATTGTGCAATGGGATGTAACTCCATTATATTACATGGTAGCAATGTAGAATCTTGGACATCCTGTCCTCAATAAATTTACAATCTAAAATTTACCAAAGGGGGAACAAAAAAAAGGGATTTTTTTTTTTAGGGAAATGGATAACATCTGAGAGTGGTGGAATTTCTTTCATTGGAGGTTTTTAAATAGAGGTAGGATGATCACCACTCCAGAATGATTTTGCTGTGGAATCTGCCACTGAAAGAGGGTTAGGATAGATGGTGGTCCTTGGGATTGCTTCCACCTTTGTGAGGCTGTGATTCCATGTTTGGAAAAAACATCCTGTGGTTCAGGGTTCATGCAGTTTTTCTAGAGTTAAAACTCAAGAGTGCCACAAAAATGTGCTGTCTTCTCCTGTACACAAATGTTAGAACTCAACCAGGCTGTGTAAAGTCTCGTGAGCTTCGTTTCTCTTTGTTTTGATTGTATGTGCATGTTCACAGATTTCCTTCTCCTTCATCCAATCCTTTCTTGAAATATTTGGATTTCTGTCCCTTGGTTCCTTAGTGCCTTATGTCCTCTCCCTTCTCCCTCTCACTGATCATGTGTCACATCCAGTCTCATGCCACATTTCAGAAAATAATTTTCACCAGTTTTCACTGAACATTTTATATTATTAAGGAGGAGTTACAGATACTGTCCTACAGTGCTTTTGCAATATCCTCTTTAAACATCAGAAGCATCTTGTTAGTGCTAACATTCTTCTTCCCCCCACTTGATCTCTGTTTAGTCTGTGATTTAGACCAGTCACAGGGCACTCCTAAATTATTTCTTTTCCACTGCTTGCTAGTTCATCTATAAGGCCAAATGAGGCATCAACCTCAAGCAGCTTAGTGCCAGAAGCTATGAATTATGCATACACAGACACTGCCATTCTGGAGACTCTCATTTTCCAAAGCTGGTCATGTCCCAAATGCCTTGTTCTGTTCTGAGAGGTCCTCAAAGCAAGTATATGGGATGCCTTGGGAGACTGCTTTTACCAAGTTGGGTGACACAGGTATTCTCCCAAGGCCTCCCACTGACCGCACTTGGTTCTGAGGAAGAACACTACAGGGACAGACATTTGGCCCTAACTGGCATTGTGTAGGGCAGCACTGGCAGCATCTTTGAAAATGGTGTTGCTCTCCAGAGATTCTTCTCGCTCTCAGTGTGAGACAGAAGATGATAGCTGTGGCAAATTAATTTGGTGACATTGAAGGGTGTTGGTATTTTTCCTTCTGCCTCAAGCAACAGGAGAACTTTGATTTTCAGCAGTACCAAACCTCCAACATATAATTAGGATTGCTCTTCCCATTTTATAAAGCTTAATGGATTGGTTTTATCCATATTTTATGTTTTAATTCTATACATAACCTGTCTTGGAAGGACTTCGGCTCTTGACTACCTTTTTCTAGCAGCCTCTAGTCCAACACCTTAAACAGGAAATATTAAACCTGCAGCTTTTAGTAGGTGGCCATCAAGAGTTTCACCTCTTAAACCCTGCCAACAGAACCACTGTTAAAGATGTAGGAATAAACCAGACTGGTTTGTCCAGTTTATCTGAAAGCCTCAGCACCAGCCTAGCCTTCTCTGCAAGTGTTTTGAGGCATCTCAGAACAATATTTTTAAGGAACTGGATGTCTGTGGAGTCCTTTGGAATCAGAGTGTGGAACAGTTACTTTGTAGACTACAGGATGTCATTGTGGCCATACTAGCTGGAGCTTCTGGAAATTGTAGTCCAAAAATAGCTTTCCTAGGCTTTGCATGTACCACAGTCAGTAAATTACAGGCACTTTGACATCAACATACCATCCATCATTTCACAGAGAAAAACATGGACTCATGTGTCCAGGTAACATCTCAGCTTTGAAAGCTAGTGTGAGGCATTTTATGCCTTTTCGTTGGCCCAATAAAGGTATTGCCACATGTTGGATTTAGGATCTTTCCTTTTGTTTGTTTGTTTGTTTGTTTGTTTGATGGCCAACGCAACTGCTCCTACAACATTCCCTGTTTTAACTTTTGAACCTGTTGGAAGATGATGAAAGAAATGAAAAAAAAGAATGAGGAGAAACAATACATTTTTTGTGTATACAAATGTGCATAAATGGCCATGTATTTAGTGTGTGTTGTAGAAAAATGCAACTATTCTGCATGTAGTTTTCCACACCAAATCTACTAGCATTAAACAAAAAAAGTCTGTAAACACTGCTTAGTGGATGAAGGAAGAGATGAGAGCATGTGTCCCAAGGACCTTTCACATTACACAATGTATCACTATGATTCCACTTACCCTGCATACCCTCCAACTGCATAGATGAAAACTGGGATACAACATCAGACTGGGTCAGGATGGCAAAAAGAACAGACAAGCTAGGAGAGGCTGCGTCAGTTTACTTTTGGCTGAGCCTACCAGGAAGGGCAAGACTCTTTTTCTCCTCTCTCTGCTGCTGAGTTAATGGAGTGCAAACTACTTTTGCACTTTGAACTAATTTTACAGCAGCTGGAGCAAGCCGAGGACAAAGGGGGAAAGTGGGAGGGGGAGAGAGAAACTGGGATATTTGAAAAGCAGCTGAAACAGTGGGGTGGCAGAAGATTCATTGGGACTATCCTTGCTAATTGGGGACAGTTGGAGGGTATGTATCAGCATTCCTTTCAGCAGATTTTTTTTTTGGCTCTCACCCCTCAGGCTTCATTTAGCAAATCTTTTCCCTTCACCACCCTCTCATTCCTGAACAGAATGCAATTCCAGCTCAGTGGTTCTTCCAGCCATGTCACACCTTTGAGAACCCTGACTTTTATTTACTGGGATTCATGCTGTGAGAAGACCAGCCTCCATGCTGTGTTTTGGAGAGGAGCAGCTGAGGATCCCCAGGGACTTCCTAGAAATGGCAAGAGTCCCCTACCCTCCCTGCTGTCTTCCCAGCTGCTCTTTGACATTTCATTCCCCTTCCCACACTGAGAAAGATTGCTGCAGTCCTTCCTCCTCCACCAGCCCCGCCCCCATCTTTCCATATTGTGCTTGGCCATCAATTAAATCAGGAGTGGGGAACTTGTGGCCCTCCCTATGTCACTGAGTTGCAACTTCAACATAGCCAGCATACCCAATGGTGTGAGATGATAGAAGTTCCAGTCCCACCCTGATCTAAATTCATATGCCTGGGTTGGCTCAGGACTTTGGACTTCAATGCCTACATCTAATGATAGGAAATGGTTCACTGAGAGTGCCAAGAGGGAGGCATGGGAAAGAATTTCACTATATCTGGTGGTCCCTGTGTAGTAAACCTCTTCACACTTCCCAAAACTTGTGGTAGGAATTGGAGAAATGCACCAAAATTGAGACTGAAATTTTCACACCTCTGCCCAGAGGTATTGGTTGAGTCTTCTTTACAGGAACATATGTGTTTCTTTGTGGAATTAAAAAGTCAGATTAAAAAGACACCCAGCAGGTGTGGGTAGTAATTTCACACAAGGAAGTATTAGGGAAGGAGGCATTGCAGAATCATCAGCCACCTCCAATAAGTTGCTTCTCATCAGCCAATTTCCACTCCCTTTACTTGTGTGCCAAGCTGGGCTTTTCCCAGAAGCCATTCAGTAGATAAGGAAGGAGGGATAAAGTCAGAGATCCAGTATAAGGAAGGAGGGATAAAGTCAGAGATCCAGTAAGCCTTCACATTTACTGCACTTCTGTCATGAAATCTCCCCATTTGCTTTATTTCTGTTTGGTGCCATGCCAAAAAAAGCAGGTCTCTTTCACACTAGATTTTGATCCTGTTTTAATGGCCATGGGTCCGTCCAATGGAATCCTGCTTTTTACCACAGGATTTGTAGTTTTGTAAGGGACTTAGGTTTCTCTGCCACAGAACTCCAATGTACTTCTGAACTACAAATCGTAGAATTCCATAGGATGCTGCCATACCAGTTAAACTTGCATCAAACTACTATAACTGTGTAGAAAGACAGGTGTTTGTATGTGTGTGTGTGTGTATGTATGTATGCATGCATGCATGCATATGTGTGTGTGTACATATGTAGGTACATATGTATATGTATGTCTATGTTCCTGTGTGTACTTATATATTTGTGTGTATGTATATGAAAAAGTTTAACAGTGTTCATTTTAGCAGATGTAAATATAAGTTATTTTCATTTGTTTCTATCTGGTATGTGTGGGTAATTTAGAACACTTCTGTGGAGATTTTGCAAGGTTTGCAAGTACATCTGACTTGTTTTGTTGTCTTGTTTGGAAAAAGCAGGTGTGTCTGTGTGTGACAGCATTCTTTGTCACACCATGTTCATTTAATTACAGCAGGTCTCTTTCACTTGTTAGGTGCTTCTTGGCTTCAGGGCATAGATATATATTTACTGTCCAGCCATGCCTGAGCAATTAAATATCCACTGAGGGCAGTTAAATGAAATGACTTGACCCAGTTGTTATGGCCAGTCTGGTGTACTGTGAAAATGGCTTTTGCATGGTTTTTACATTTTTTAATTGATTGATTGATTGAAATATTTATATCCTGACCTTTATCATGGAATTTCAAGGTAGCATACAGATAATTAAGTTTAAAACAACTCTAGATTAAACAATAAATAGGTAAAAACAGGGGTTCTTAATCTCGGATCCAGGGACCCCTGGGGGTCTGCAGAGGCCTCACAAAGGGTCCACAAGGCCCTGCTGCTGGAGATGGACAACCCTAAAATGAAGCTATCACAGTGGGTGGGGGGTTTATAAGACTTGTTCAGAGAAGGTTTGCCTTTGCCTTTCTCTGAGGCTGAGATAACATGACTTGCCTAAGGTCACCAGGTGTCTGAGTGGGGATTTCAAGCCTACTCTCCAGAGGCCTTTAATAAATAAATAAATAAATATTTAGATATTTAAATCTAAATTTAAATATTTAAATCTTGAGTTAATTGAGGGACCCCCAACAACAAATTATATCCCTAGGGGGTCCTCAGTAAAGAAAAGGTTAAGAACCACTGGGCGGAAATGTATTAAACATGAGAACAAGTTAATACAACTTAAAAGGCCGCAACAATTGAAACCATGTTCATATGTGTTTAAAGTAAATTAAGCCTCAAAGCCTTTAATAAAAAGCCATGTTTTGACTTGGCATTTTTACTGCATTTGCTAACCTGGATTTGAAGATGCTGAATATCATTTTGATATCAATAATTTGGCTCTCTTCCATCACCCCTCTCCATGTGTTTGTGAGGTTTCTGGACAAGCACAGAACTAGACTCAGCCATCAAACGCTGCAATATCTCAAGACAATACAGGCAGGCCAGAAATAGCCAGATCACCGCTTTAGGAGACTTCTCTGCAAACACCCTTATTATGTATGCACGCTGTTTACAAAGGACTCCCTGCCCCGAGCAGGCAACTTGGCAAGCTGAATACTCAACTGCCAAGCACTGAGCATTTGCATACTGTCTACCTCTTTGTCAATTTGGACCTAACTCAATCATGCTAAATTCTGACCTTTCCAAAGCTTTGTGTCGTGCCTGAAACTCATTGTTTTCCCCAAGTACGGATTAGCCTGCAGTTACATTTCTCCCTATAAAGACCCCTGATTCTGAGACCTTCCTCAGATCGCTCCGGACTTCCATCCCGCCTTGCTGCCACTTTATGTGGCGAGCTGTCCCCTCAGTCCCACATACTGAGAATTCATATCTCCGAACTCAATCTGCAGACTACCCGGGCTTCAGGACAGGTGTCGTATCACCCAATTCAACAATCCCTCTCAAAAATCCCTCTATACCTTTCCAACCTTTATTTTCTATAGTTATCTGTGTGAGTGTGTTACATACACTGTTTGTATTTAATAAAATAACAATTATTCTTAAACTCCGGTTTGCTTCTTGGCTTGGCCTGACCCCATAGACATTGGGTAAAAGATTCCGCTGCGTTGCCCTGCCTCTTGCATTGCTAACTTGTGCTCTCAGCTAATTTCCCCAAACTTAGTTAATTGTGAGCGCTTTTAGGTGTCCCTCCCGGGACCCCCAGTAAACAGGGTAACAACTGGAAAGGAACTTAGTTTGCTCAGTCTGGCATGTATTGATATAACCAATCATTTTGTTAACCTTTGCCCAGTTACCAAAAGCCACAACTGGTCAGATGTTTTTGAATGGACCGAAGATTCCAGTAAGTTCAGTACAGGACACGTAAACCACCAACTGATCAAAGGGCAGGTTTTGTGAAATGGCATGCCTCTTAAAAGTACCCAGTTATGCTCTGAAGTCCTCTGTGGTATGAACAACAAAGGACTCAGTTCACTGCCTTTCTTTGCTGTAATCTTATCTCAGGGAGAACTCTGTACCCCTAATTTGGTAGGTGCCAGGTATGGTAACTCTTCCCACATGCTCCTGGTATATTGATTTTTTGAATTACTGTATTCATAAGACACTTTGCAGCCTGAGGCAAAAGACAAGATAGTACACATGTGTACACATCCACTTACTCCATGTACAGAAGTAACTTGGACAAACAGCTGAATCTTATTTCTATCCTGGGGATGGGACAGTGTTTTCCAGCCTCTCTGAGATCAGCAAGTCCATTTAGAGGGTGCTAGAGGCACCATGTGACATGCTCAGCTCTGTTCTCCAGTAAACAAAAACCAAAAAAAAAGCAAATTATATAACCAAAAATATCAAATTACATTTTATATAACTAATTTCAAGCCCAGTTTAGACCCAAGAATGATGCTAGAGGTTTTTTTTTCTTCTTTTGCCTCTAATGCGATAGTGTATGTCTGTAGTCCTGAATACGGCTGAAGTGATTTACAACAAATGTCTGCTTTTGAAAATATGAATAATCGTGTCTGGAAAAATGGATGCTTTCCTGGATATCCTCCCAGCACTCTTCATTTAAGTATGCTAGTCTTAGAGTTTCTAATAGTGAGAAAAACTTTTGAGCATGTATATACACAGGATAATTCAGCAGCATTACAAAAGTTCAGGTTTGTTGTTTTTTTAAACATGCATGGTTTTTAATCTGTTACATTTATATCTCAAGTGTCCTCTAAGGAGGTTAGGATTCTGTTCCCCATTTTCACAAGAACTGTGTGAACTATAAGTTAGGCAGAAAGACAGTGACTGGCTCAGCATCACCCAAAGACTTTCACAGCTGAATGAGGATTTGAACCTGGCTTGCCCGAGTAAGAATGAATGCACTAATCACTACCACCATGCTCCAATTCAATGTTTATTTGAAAGTAAGCCCAAATAAGTTTATCAGTTTTTATTTGGAAGTTCATATCCTTCAATGTTTCACAGATGAAAACTGGGACACATGTGGCCAAGTAATATTAGAGTGTGTTCAAAACAGCAAAAGTAATTAATGAGGAAAAACACACAAGCTAAGAGAGTGTCAAGGTCAGAGACCTGGGCGGCGAGCAAGCCCAGAGAAGGGAGTGTGAGAGCCAGCAAAGTCCAGCCAGGAGGAGACAAGCAAGCACTTTACACAAGGGAGTTCATTTACCAGGGCATCAAGCGAAAGCTGTAGTCAGATGCCCTTTGTGCATGGCAGTTTAGAAGCGAAAGGGCCCCTTGAGTGTCGTGTAAATGTCAGGAGTGGTCTGCATGATGCACTCTCATTTCCGCCACGCTCAAGGCCTGCAAGCGCAGCAAATATGCATTTTCTTATTTTCGGCTTTTAGTCGAAAATAAGCTGCGCTTGCGCAAAGCTCACGGGCCTGGGCCGCACTCACCTGCAGTGCAGAGCCTCTGGAGCCAGGCCTGTCGTGCGCCCCTCTCCTCAGAGCAGCCTACAACACCCAGGCTGCACTGCGGAAGGAAGGAAGGAAGGAAGGAAGGAAGGAAGGAAGGAAGGAAGGAAGGAAGGAAGGAAGGGGCACGGGCAGGGCTCTCGCACGAGCAGGAAGGAGCTGCGGAGCTTAAGCAGCAGGGAAGCAGGAAGCTTGCAAGAGCCTGCCTGTCCAGGCTTTTCACACAAGGCCCATACTCCAGCAGCATGAGAAGGTAAGCTGCAGAAAGGGCCAGGGTTCCAAAAGCCAAGAGTCAAGTGATCAATTCAAGGTAGCAGGAACCGGGTGCTGGGAGCAAGGAACAGGCAAGAGGAGGGTTTGAAAGAAGTTTGCCACAAGCAAAGGAAAGCTTCCAGGCAGGCAGTTATATAGCCCAAGACACAGGTGTGGCTAGTCACTGCTTCTTGAACTTAATCAAGGAAGCCCCCCTTTGCTCAGCTCTCTTGAGACTCCGCCTTGTTTGTGGGCTGATTGGCACAGGCTCCAAACCATCTTCAGAATCGGATCCCTGTTGCCCTAAAGGAGCAGGCAGAGGAACGTCCAAGCCTGCTTGGTCCATGGCAGCAGGGGGAGCTCTTGAGCTGCAGGACTCATCTCCATCCAGAGCCACAGGGACCAACAGCTGCTGCTCGTCATCAGCAGCTCTGACAGGGGCTTCAGTTATCACAGAGAGGATGCAGCAGTTTGCCTTTGACTGAGCCTACTGAGAAGGGCAAGAATCATAGAATCATAGAAATGTAGAGTTGGAAGAGACCAACTCTGACCCCTCCTCTTCTTTCTGTTATACCGAATTAACTGGGTACAAACTATTTTGCTCTTTGAACTCAGCTTGCAGCAATTGAAATATGCTGAAGACAAAGGGAGAAAGTGGGAAGGAGGAAGAAGAGACTTAAAAAGTGGGATGACAGAGGATCAGGACAGTGCAAAGGTATGTGAGTTTAACAGGACTTACCTCCAAGTAAATATGGGTAGCATTACTTTATGGTAAGAATCATTGTACTGCCTAAATACCCTAAAGGCACCAGGATCTTGTCTGATCTTGGAAGCTAAGCAGGGTCATCCCAGGTTAGAACTTGGATGGGACACAGCCAATGAATACCAAGTGCTGTAGGCCGTATTTCAGAGGAAGGAACTGACAAAACCACCTCAGCATATTCTTTGCCTAAGAAACCCTATGAAATCCATGGGGTGCCCATAAGTTGATAGGAGACTTGAAGGCACGTACACACCACGGGAATCAGTATGCATGTGTGGCAAAGTGATTTAATGACCTCCTTCCTTTTCTCAATGTGTTGCTCACACTTTTGCTGTGCAAAAATGTTCTTGTGAGTGTAAGAAGATACTTAGCTGTGAATGTTTTTGCTTTACAGAATGGATTACAAGAAATCTCCTTCAGTGGACCGATGACATCTCACTCAAGCACAGTTCTGCCTTTCAACCAAAGTAAAGGCTAGAGTTTGCATCACATAGTTGCTAGCATGTTTGCTGTGTGTTTCTGTTAGTATTTGTGTACTACACCTCAGTAAAATATAAAGAGAGGGGTGACGTAGAGCTGAAGTTCCCTTGGTGTGTCACTACTCTAAGTTTGGATTTTGTTTAAATGAAATGAACTTACATTTTTCACCCACCTGCGATGGCTGAATTCAATAGCTGTAGCTACGCTAGCATAGAACAAGCCATGGTGTACCTGTCTGCCATTATACGTATTATGGATGAGGAATCTTTAGGAAAGAGAAATGATAACCTCAGTTCAGTACCACTAACATGGTTAAACACACAGTGATTCAAATACAGACTTGTCAGTGCTTTAAACCCTAGGTCTGGATGAATAAATTTATCAGTTTCCTTTTTCTCCCACATTCAGCTATTTCTGTGTTTTCTCCCATTCTGAATATGAAAAAAATGCAATTAAAAAAACTTATAAAAATGAACAGAAATGAATGCCCCCCATTCCTATCACGGGCACATGACTTCTCTTTGCACCTGCCAATACCTCTTTATTCCTCAGAATAAATGCCGATATATGATTCTATGATTCTATGGACTACGGAGCCTTTGGGAATCTGGGGGATAACTTACTGTATGATTCCTCCTTTTAGCCAATAGGTGGCATTACATCCTATCAATTTTTTTTGTCAGGCTCTGAGCTAGACTGATGAAGATGCTGTGAAACACCGTGTGGCTGTGAGTGGTAGGTTTACGTCACCATTTTATCCCAGTGCAGAGAGAGAGGGTCTCTTTCACAGAGATTTCCTCACAGCTGCAGTTGGCAGCACTAGAGCCAGGGGGCTGCCAGGCAGTCATATATGTATGTCTCTTCTGAGATCCTCAAGGGCTCCAGCTGTACACTCACTGCCAAGAGCCAAATCTGTACTTGTACCAGGTTTCTTAATTGCTATGCTGTGGCTCTGCCTTTGCCAAGGCAAAGAACAGCTAAGGAGTCACTTTTATTAATATCTAGCTATGGACCTGGGCCAGTCCAAGATATTTTGTTGTCTGAAGCAAAGGATAAAATGATATCCACTTCCTTTCCACATATGGAAATAGATTAGTGGAAGGATAGAAGATAAAAGTAGCTCCAGAGGTTGCTGGAGTTGCAGCCAACATTATCCGGAGGGCCACATGATTCCCACGCCATGGTTTAGAGAGTGCAATTAACCTTAGGGACAGGGATTTAAAGCCAACAATGGCCCACCCCCATCTGTGGGTCCTTTCTCATGCTACATAGTTATAGCACACTGATTCCACTTTAACTGCTATGGTTCCATCCTGTGAATCCTGAGATGTGTCATTTCATGAGATATTTAGAATTCACTGCCAGAGAACTCTAGTGCATTCCCACACTACAAACCTCAGGACTCTGCAAGATGCAGCCATGGCAGTTAAAGTGGAATCAAACTGCTATAGCTGTGTGGTGTGAAAAGGTCCTGAAAGAATCAAGATATGCTAACAGCTAACATCCAAACCAGGGGATCCTGTAGCACTTGAGAGTGAGAAAGAGAAATATCGAGCCTAAGCTCCCACAGACTCCAGTCTGCTTCATCAGACGCAAGTTTGAGTCCATGAATGTTTATGCTAGATATTTCTTTCTCAGTTAATCTCAAAGATGCTCCAGGACTCCTTTATATCTTTTTATGCTGAAACAGACTGGCTATGTCTTTGAACATAAACCAAGGACATGTAAATTGCAGCCCTCTCAATGCTGTCATAATGTAAAACTCCTCAGCTATGCTGAGGAATGCTGGGAGTTGCAGTCTGGCCACATCTAGAAGGATAGAGTGGTTGTTGACTCTTCCTTCAGTACTGCTGATGGAAAAATTTCCTCTGTTACATCTCAGGAGAGGCAATCAGAGGTGCTGGATGAGATATACATCCACACAGCTTTTTCCTCCATCTCACTGCTGCTATATCTGCATCTGCCACTTGAGGCAGCTTCCTCACTCTGCCTAAGAATAGGGCCAGACCTGCTGTGTATTGTCCACCTTGATTGGTTGAAGATTGTCAACCATGGGGTAGGATCTCAGGCAGAAGTCGTAGAAGTCTTGCCATTTGACATACCTACAATCACACAATCAAATCAATTCTTTGATTAGACAGGCTTTGGGCTATTAATTCCTTTGCTGCAGCAGAGTCTTTTAATGGAAGTTGGCAGGAAATGTTTAATGCAAGTGTACTTTTATTCTCCTTGTTATGCTTTAAATGCATTTGAATTGTTTTAATTAGATATCTAAATGTTTTGAAAAGTTTTAAAAATATTATTATTGGTTTTGGGCTATGTTTTGTTTTGATCAATGTTGTGAGTTGGGTCTCATATTGGGAGAAAGGTATCATGTAAAATGAACAAATATACAAACAAAGCGTATAATCCATGCTCAAATTATGGGGTGGGGGAAAAAATCATATACCCCAGCCTTTAAAGCAGCCCTATCACTTTCCCAGACACATTTGATGGAAACAAGGAAGAGGGCCTTCCCTAAACTTTTGAACTCCATCCCTAGCAACACTAGGATGACTTTCTCCATGCTGTCCTCAAAGGGCCCTCCCTAAACTGCAAACCCCAGGATTCCATAAGATGTTGGAAGTGGAATAATGGCACTATAACAGGCTAGTGCGGAAATGGCTGAAGACTTTCCTGTTACGGTATGCTGTTAGCAATTGACTGCAATGGGCTTTTAATGATGAGGTGTTTCGTCAGTTTTTATATCCTATCTTTTATTGAATATTTAATGGTTTTAATTTTGTAGATTCTTTTGAAAAATAACTTTTAAATATATTCTATTGCTATTTTTGTATATTTTTAATCTGTATTGATGTTAACATTTTGCCTTGAGTCCCAGTATTGGGAGAAAAGTGGGAAATAAATTAAATTTCAATTAATTCATAAAAAAATCAGGAGTGGGGAATTTGTATTCCTCCCTTGGACTGCTAAGGTAATTTCCCTGAGCCTTAACCAAAAGAGCCAATGGTGAGAGCTGCAGTCCAGCAATATCTTGACCGTCACAAGTCACCCATTCCAAAAGTATGAAAGGCAAAGGAACTGCATCTCGCCTTCACTGACCCCAGAACTGTATTTATGGTGGGGCAGTCAACTCTGGCAAGAAGGTCATTATTAATGTTGCCTATTCCCAGGTATGTTTTACAATGAGAAACATCTCCCTCAAGACACTACTTAAAAGCAGAAGTTTTGGAGGCAATATGTTAAAAGATAATTATACCCATAATACTCTCAAAAGAAAATAGAAAACATATATATCTTCTAAGAGTGAAAGTGAGGAGAATCTACTGATGCAAAACCTGGAACTAGGGGTGTTGAGTGAGGTGGTGGTAGGAATAAAAAGAGATTGTGAAGAGTTCCAAAAGAGTTACTGAACTGGAAGTATAGGCTTTAAAATGGCAAATGAAAAGTAGGTGAAAATAAGGACGAAGTGGTGCATTGTGGGGAGGAGGAATGATGTGTGAAGGGAGAAAACCCAAATTCACATATCCACTGATGGAACGTGAGCTGGCAGCAGCTGACCATTCTCTACTACATAAAAGTCAATGTTTATCTGTGCATTTGTCTGTTGGGCAGGTGAAGGCCCATACAATTGGCTGTGTGAGGTGAGAAGACCTCATATGATTGGCTGGCTGTGAAGATTCCGTGGAATCCTGGGGTTGGCAGTTCAGGGAGGGGCCTTTTAAATTCTCAGCCAGAGAGCTCAGGCCCGTTGCTATGGAGATGAGGCCTAGCAGGCAAGGAGGGGGACTCTGCATTTCCCTCAGGAACCCAAACTCTGTATGTAAACAACTCTGAATATAGATTGGATTGGGGAATATGGGGAAAAGTTACAAGTACTGGACAAGGCAGTTTGGAGAGTTACAGACACAGGATCTCAAATCTGTGTGTTTTAACCGCATCTAATTCCTCAAGTAAGGTAAGGTAATTCCTAAGGTATTTCTAACAAGTGTTACCTATGAGAAAATAAAATCCCGGGCAACATCGGGTAAATAGGCTAGTCTCTTAGAAGTCCCATCCATATGTTCAATATAGTTTAGTCTCAAGTAAGCATGCTTAGATACCAGGCACTGTTATTCCTAGGAGGACTGAACTACAATAGTTCTCCTACTTTTTGCGTTACCTTATATAAGTACATTTCTGATAATTCTTGAGGGGGGTTCAACTATATAAGAATCTTGGTGCGTTGTTGTTGTTAACTGCCGTCAAGCTGACTTCAACGTATGGTGATCCTACAAATGAGACCTCCAGGTCACCCTATCATCAGCATCTCTACTCATGTCTTGCAGACTCAGGGCCATGGCTTCCTCGATTGAGTCTATCCTGTAGTGCAGTCTTCCTCTTTGACTACTGCCTTCTACCTTACCAAGCATTATTATCTTTTCTAGTGAGTCATGTCTTATGATATATTCAAACAGTCTCAGCTTAGTCATTTTGGCTTCTAGGGAGAGTTCAGGCTTGATTTGTTTTAGGACCCATTTATTTGTCTTTTTAGCAGTCTGCGGTATTTGTAGAACTCTTCTCCAGCATATTTCAAATTAGTTGATTTTCTTCCTATCAGTTTTCTTCACTGCCTAGCTTTCCCAAGCACACATAAATAATGGAAATAGGATGGCATGGAGAATCCTAAGTTTAGTAATCAATTATATATCTTTACACTTCAGGATCTTGTCTAGTTCCTTCATAGCTGCCCTTCTAAGTCCTAGGCCCTTTCTGCAATTCACCTTTTCTTGGCGCTGGGGTGCGGGGATTGTGTGAACAGCCTCCAGCAAGAGGGTCTCACATCCCCGTTGCTTCAGCTCCGCAGCTGCTTCCTAGTCACGTGAGAGCCCCACCTCTTCCTTCTGCACTGCAGCCTGGGGCAGGAAGCATGACCGGCGCAGCTCTGGAGCTCCGCACACCAGGTAAGTGTGTGTGGGGCCCTGGAGCAATGCACAATCGCACACCATTTTTGACTCAGAGCCAAAAATGAAAAAGTGTGCGAGGGCGCCTGCCAGGTCCTGGAGTGTCGCATGAATGTGAGTGCATCATGTGGACCGCTCGTCACATTTGCGTGACATTCGAGGGGCCCTTTCGCATGGCAAATGCCTTGCGAAAAGGGCCCTAGTCTTCTGATTTCTTGACTGTAGTCCCCATTTGGATTAATGACTGAGATAAGGTATGGAAAATCTTGAAGTACTTAAATGTCTTCTTCATCTACTTTACAGTTATGTAAATCTTCTGTGGTCATTATTTTTGTTTTCTTTCTTACTTTATTGTGTGTTATGTTGTAGAACTTTGTAAACAATCAAATAAAGTTTTTGCAAAAGGATAAAATATTCAAAATTCATGACCTAGAAATTAAACAGTTTACAGTGAGCAGGTAGTTCAAGTTTACAGTTGATAAATGGTCTTCTTTGCTTTGTTTGGAAGACTCACGTCTTGGAGGAATGGTTAGCTGTTTCATTATGTGTCTAGGTTTAGAAAATCTGTCCAGAGAGCTAGATAATTCTTGAGAGGTTGCAAAATATATGCTTTTGTATTGATGTAATTAATAAATGGAAACCAAAATTCAATGAAACTCTCTCTCTTTACTTGATCCTTGTGAACATTATCCAATAATTTTTCCATTAACCAGTAGTCTCATATCCTTTTTGATTATAATCTCACATTTTCTATTTCTTTGCTATTTCTATATGAGCAGCCACAATAAAAAACTGAATTAATTTTTTTGTGTTTCAAGTTCTTATTTGTCGTAAGTAAGAAATAGAGGACAACTGTAAACCTGCCTTTATACTTTCTTCCTTAATTTCTTTAGTAATTGTTCCAAGTCTTTGCTATTTTCTGCTAGTAGGATGATGTCATCTGCATATCTTATATTGATGATGTTCCTTCCTTCAATTTGCATGCCTTCTTCCTGTGAGTTTAATTTTGCTTTACATATGATATGTTCAGCATTCAAGTTGAACAGGTAGAATTATAAAATGTAGCCTTGCCTGATCACCTTGCCAATTGGAAACCTTTCCGTTTCTCTACATTCTGTCCTCACAGTAGCCTGTTGCCCTGAGCTGAAGCTACACATCAAGAAAATCAAATGTTGTGGCACACCCATTTCTTTAACAGTGATCTATAGTTTTTCTTGATCTACACAATCAAAGTCTTTGCTATAATCTATAATGCACAGGATGATTTTCATCTGAAATTCTTTGGTGTGCTCTGTTATCCAGCAGATGCTTGCAATATGATCCTTAGTGTTCTTCCTTTCCTGAACCTATCTTGGGCATCTGGCATTTCTCACTCCATATGTGGTAAAAGTCTTTGTAATAGAATTTTATGCATGACTGTTGCATGGGATATTAATGCAGTGGTCCTGTGGTTATTGCAATCCCTTGAGTCCCTTTCCTTGGGGATTGGAATGTAAACTGAGAGTTTCCACTCTTTGAATCATTCTTTTGTTTTCCATATTTGTGGACAGATTTGGTTAGAATGAGAGTCAATTCTATCTCTGTAGACTGAAGAAGCTCTATTGGTATGCCATCTATTCCTGGTGATTTATTTTTCCCAAGTGCTCTGAGTGCATCTTCCACTTCACTTTCTAAAATTGGAATTTCATCTTCATATGGTTCTTCCTTGAAGGAATCTGTGTTCCTTTCATCTCTTTTATGTAGTTCTTCCATATATTGTTTCCATTGCCTTTTTATTTCTTCTTGGTCATGTAAAGTGTTCCCTTGCTGGTCACAGAGCATCCCCACTCTTGGTTTAGATTTCCCTTTGATTTCTCAGATTTTGTGGAAGAGGTCTTTTTTCCTTTTTTGTTGTCACCTTCTATTTCCCTGCATTGATTATTATAGCAGTTCTCTTTGAATGCAACTTCTATGCAGGGACAGAGTTCTGCCTCTCTTTCTGTCACCTTTTACTTTTCATCTGTCCTTAACTGCTTGGTGCCTACTCACCTATATTTCATAGATGAAAACCAGGACACATCTGGCCAAGCAACATGAGAGTGTGTTCAAGGTGGCACACAGTATTAATGAGGAAGAATGCACAAGCTAGCAGAGGCTACAGAAGTTTGCTTTTGCCTCATTTTACCTGAAAGGGCAAGACTTTGCCCCTCACCCACTCCTCTCTCCAAGTTAATGGAGTACTCCTCTCTCCAAGTTAATGGAGTATAAACTACTTTTGCATATTGATCTCAGTTTGAAGTGATTGAAGTAAACTGAGGAGAAAGGAAGAAAGTAGGATGAGGAGAGAGAAACCAGTACATTTTAAAAGCAGCTGAAGAAGTGGGATGACAAAAAATTTATCAGAACTACCAATGCCATATGAGCAGGGTTGGAGAGTATGTTTGTGGTCCAATTTTACCTGAACATCAGAGGGGGTTCAAGCTGAGTTTTAGAGGAAGCTCAAGTCCTCCCCCTCCCCCATTCTGGGGTCCATACTCATCTTGCTCTCTTGCAAGCATTCCCCAACCTGATGCCTTCCAGATGTGTTGCACCATACAGCAGTGCAACACCTCTGAAAGCCATCTGTTCTTGATCTTGAGACCCTTCTCTGCTCCTGCCATACAGTTACTCAGTTTGCTTTGCATCAGCATTGCTTCTTTACAAGGGTTGCGTATAATTAGTCACCCTATAATATAACTAAGGAAGAAACTGTTCTGGGGATAGGGATTAGAAATCCCACAACTGGGGCCCTTATTTCTTATTCTGGAGGCTGACAGACTAATACTGTATGGGTTAGAAGAGTGGAGGGCAGATGAGGAGTTTCT
Source organism: Ctenosaura bakeri (assembly GCA_948474755.1). Taxonomy (NCBI): domain Eukaryota; kingdom Metazoa; phylum Chordata; class Lepidosauria; order Squamata; family Iguanidae; genus Ctenosaura; species Ctenosaura bakeri. The sequence goes on from CAOLHI010001518.1 coordinate 439,434, forward strand.
GCCTTATCTTGAAAGAAGAATGACAGGTCTCAGGAGTGGAAGAGTGGAGAAAACAGCAAGAAAATGCCCGGGGTAGGGATATTATTTGTTGTTATATGCCTTCAAGACTTATTCCGAGGAGGTTTGCCCCTGCCTTCCTCTAAGGCTGAAAGACACATTTTCATGGCTGAGTGGGGATTCAAATCCTGGCTTAGCAGAGTCCTAGACCAAGGCCATTTCCACACTACTCTTTTATAGTGCGATTGTTCCACTTTCAACATCCCATGGAATTCTGGGGTTTGTACTTTACTGAGGCCAAAGAGCTCTCTGGCTGAGAATTCTAAATGCCCCTCCCTAAACTGCAAACTCCAGTATTCCATAGGATGTTGAAAGTGGTATAACAGCACTATAACAGTGTAGTGTGGAAATGGCCTTAGAAGTTAATGAAAGAGCCATTTAGAGGAGACTAGTTTACCTGAAAAAGAATACAATGCCAGCTTTGACCAATAGGCCAAAATACCAGAGTACTGCCTGTTTGGCTGCCTGAAGCAAAAGAAAAGACAACTAATCCCCATCCTTATTTCCCATACACGAAGTAATTTAATTGAAAGTGGAATAATAGCACTACAACATGTAGTGTGGAAATGGCTGAACATTCTGCCAGACTGAAAACTGCAGAGGGATCCTCTACTTTTCATGGTTATGTAGAAGAGGGAATTTCAGAGGACCATTGCTTATTACCTGGTTGTATTACAAGCAACATCTGCTGACATTCCCTCTCTTACACAGCCATGAAAGAAACAGCAGCTCTCTCCAGTTTTCAGTCTGGCAACCATACACCATACTGGCTCTCCTTAGTTTTACTACCTGGAATATAACAGATATAGTTCACAGGATTTATATTTATTAATCTACCTGTAAGATATTTGCTGGGCTTTCTGGTACCCCAGAACTGTTGTTTTTGCTGCAGCTTAGGAACTTGTTCCTTTCTGGGGCCATCCGCTCCCCAGTACTGCACGGGGTGTGTCCCCCCTGTATTTCATCCCATGCCCTTGCTATTTTAGCCCTTTTGTTGTGCTCATCTGGGGAGCGGAGTGATCGCTTGGTTCGAGCCGCGTCGCGGCGAAATGGCGGGAATGTGACCGAGGGGAGCGGGCTGGTGCTGCAGCAGGCAGGCAGGTAGGCCGCAGCCGTGAGGAAGGCTAGGCGAGGGGTTCAGGGGAGTCGGAGGGCGTCCGGGGCTGCTCTGAGAGGAGAAAGGGCTTCTCAAGGAGTTTTTCACTCAAGAGATACCCCCCTCCCACGCACATCCCATCTATTTTTATCCGCGCTGCTGCCTGAATGAGCAGAATCCCTTCCCCGCGCTGACATCTAATTTAGCAGGATCCCTGCTGGCTCAGCACGTGAGGGGGAAACCGAATGCCGAAGCTATTTTCAAGCGCCATAAATATTCATCTCCTTGAGGCAGCAGCCTGTTCTTTCCCTCTCTCTCCTCCTCCCTGTGTGAGGAAACCAGGAGGCGGCGACGATCGGGCGAGGGGGAAGGAGGGACTAAAAAGACGGGGGACGTCGGGATTTCTCTCGGCACCCTCGCTCTCCAGCGGAGGCGGCGAAGCGCCCCTCCTCGCCCTGACAGCTCCGGCTCTTTCGAGGAAGACGGAGATGCTCAAGGTTTCGCTCTTTCGTTCCCATTCGTGCTCGTCTGCGTGAGATTTCTTTCTGTGGTCTGCCCCTGCTGACTGTGCGAGCAGCCTGGGACAGGCAACTATCTACCCATCCATCCATCCATCCCTCTGTACTAGCCTATATATACCCAGAGTTGCCCAGGATTTTATTTTCTCATAGGTAATAGAAAGATTTGTTAGAAAGATTTGAGATCCTGTGTCTCTCCCAAACTGTCATGTCCAGTACCTGTAACTTTCCTTCCTATTCCCTAATCCTATCTGTATTCACAGTTATTAACATAGAGGTTGGGTTCCTGAGGGAATCCGCTGCCCTCCTTGCCCCTAGGCCTCATCGCCATAGCAACCAGCCTATTCAGGACAGGCACAGTTGACTGAGGCCCAAGAGCTCTCTGGCTGAGAATTCTAAAGACCCCTCCCTGAACTGCAAACCCCAAGATTCCATAGTATCTTCTTAGGCAGCCAATCATATGAGGTCTTCACCTGACACAGACAAACTTTAACTTTTATATATTAGATCTGTATGTATTTTAAATGATTTAATAATTTTAATTCCCCCTCCAAATAAGGATTCCACCTCCCAATGAAATTTTACACAAGAAATACAGTCAGCCTTCCACATTCGCTTGGTTTAGGGGACAAGAACCCCACAAAAGTGGAAAAATCACAAATATCTAAATGTATGTGAATCTATGGGAAGGGGGTCAAGGCGTGATGGGAAGACCAGGTGCCCAGGGTCCAAAGCAGGTCAGGGAAAGGAGAGGGAAAGGGGGTGGGTTGGCATGCCACTTGCCCATCTCCTTCGTTGGGAGCAGAGAGGCATTTGGAGAGGGTTTGTGGTGCTGAGAAATTGGGCTGCATGCCCTGATCAAAGGAACCAAGAGGTAGGGTATCCCTGGGAAAGAAGCACTTCAAGTGCAGGGGCAGGAGTTGGAGAAACTCACAAATAATCAAATCTATGAAAGTCAAACCTGCAAATGTGGAGGGCCAACTGTATAAGCACCTTCAGTGTAAATATTTTTCAGTGTATCACTCTCTGCAATGCTAGAGATTCAGGCACTGAAGGGAAATTTCATTGGGGGGCAGAATTCTTATTTGCAGGGACAGTGCAGCCCTGTATAAATAAGAAGAGACACATACTGCATTTCAATCTCTAAAGCATATACAGAAATTATATTGCTGTGTTTATGTGGTTGTGCATAGCATTTTAGCCTTGGGATGTGATACTTTGGTGCACGCTTTGGTGACAGGCCTGTTGAATCTACTGTGACTCAGCTCAAAGGTCTGCAGTATCTGAAAGCTTGCATGATTGTGGAATTGTAGTTGCTCCCAATAAAAATGTCATCTCCCTGTAAATTCTGGATTGTTTTCTTTTTCTGGATCAGTATGGTGGCTATCACTATTGTAAAAACGTTGCACTGTGATTGTACACCACTGACTGTGTGGAAAATCAGACAGTTAGATCAGCATTCCTCAATTTGGCATTCTACAAAGATGTTGGACTCTAGCTCCCCTCATCCCCAGCAACAGGAGCCAAGAATGTCTGGCTTGTGGGATTCCAGATTCTATCAACCCCAGCTCCTATGCAAAAATGATGGGAGTTGAAGTGCAACAACATCTGGGAGGGCACAGCTTCATCAAACTTGTTTTAGAGCCCTCTCAAGGCAGCTTACATCAAAAGAATAAAAACACAATTGCAATAAAACAGAATTGTATTAAAAGAGCAGTTAAAATATGACAGTAAAGCAGATGGTTGAAATGCGAAAGCAAAGCATAATAAAAGGAAAGCAAAGCTGCAGGCTGCTCTATCTGTCTTATTTTACATACTACACTGGGATAGGCAACTCGTGGTGGGCAAGATTTGCTGTGTATATGTTATCCTCCAGCTCTGTTTTAGGCCAGGGAAAAGAAACAGTTAAGTGACCAGATGGCTTCTGGAAGGATGATTTGACATTTTTAGGGTGCCAGGGAGGGGAGGGAAGGTTGGAGGTGGCCCCTTGCTCAGAGGGAATGTACCCATCAAGTGATGGCCACCCTTGGATTATACAGGGAAACCCTGGGTGGAGGGAAGGGCAGAAACCAAGAACCAAAGGACTTTGCATGGATCGCTCCAGCAAGTTGTGGCAGATATTACAGTGAAAAAGAAGTCCCTCTGGACCTTCCCAGCAACCCTGTGCTAGTCCTTGCAGTGACATTGCAGATTTCTCCCTGGCTGAGTTAGAAGCATCTCTCCCAATTCTTTGTGCCACCCCTCTATATATATACACCCAGTCAGGACCTGTTCTGTGTGTTCCTCCCTCCTTCATTGCTCTCTGTCTCTGCAAGCTACTGACGCCCCCAAACCCAGAGGTCAATGCTGCTCCAACTGCTCTGCTTTGTAGTCTGGGTCAATACTCCCTTTTCTATATTTAGCAGGAGCTGCTTCAGCGACATCGACTATTTATAAACCTCCCTGCCAGTCTCCCACGCACTCCCACCCCATCTGAATGCAGAATGAGTGTGTGAAGAGGTGGGGAGGGGGAACTCCTTGACTGCTGGGGGAAGAGCTAGGTGTGCGGCACAAGCAGATACCGCACTGCAGCCTGGCTTGGGGGTGGGCGGGGGATGAAGGCTAGGGGCGAGGGGAGAGAGAGAGAGAGAGAGAGAGAGAGACTGATGTATCTCTGGGCAGCTGCCAGAGGGCTTCCCAGACTCAGTAATGCAGGTAGCCATCGAGGAAAATGGAACCGTGTTTAACAGTAATTAACAGAGCGGGCCATACAGCAAGCAGAAGCATGTGCATTTGTAAAGGCGTTCAGGGAGGGGAAGTGGGAGGTGGGAGGGGGACAGAGAGACAGAAGGGAGGGAAATCCTCTGAGCCTGTCAGAAGAAAAGAGCTCATGGAGAAAAGAAATCCAAGCAATTTTACAAGAATGCAATTAGATATTGTCTTAGGGACTGCTTTCTAGTAGAGAGAAAGAGAGAGATGAGGCAGTACTTGGAGCAGATGGATGCAGAGGAAGGAGAAAGCCAGAGTAGGGGGGCGGTGAGGGGTGGGGATGGGGAACATCAGGACCTGGTTGCTGAATGTGGCCCTTAAAGGATCCTGGTCCATTCCTCTCTCAGGGAAAATTCTCTATTGTGGAATAGGTTTGCCAAGAACTGCAACAAGGTGGGGTAACCCAGACCCTGAGACCCAGTCCATCCTTCCAGTGACCACCTCTCCTTGCCACTGGTAGTTGGTCAGCTTCTGGGAATTGTCAGAGTGAAAACTGGAGTGGAATTCCTGTGCCTTTAATGGTTTTGTCAAAGAGAGCATTTCAGCAGGTGTTTCTTATTGTGCAACCAGATAATAAAAAACACCTGCTGAAATTCCTTCTTCTGCAAAACTATTAAAGGCAGAGAAGCTGCCTCCCATGTTTATTTGGGCAGTTCTACCAGCTTCCCCATTTTAAAGTGCTGATCTGCCTCTTCCTGACAGTAAGAGCTTTTGGGCTACCACCACCTCTCACTTTGTCTCAGCCCACCACTGGAATGGGCAAACCCTGAGAACTTCTCTGGAACAGAATTCAGTCCTCTGGCTGAAAGAGGTTCCCTGCTCTTGCCTCAGAGAATGGTGGCATCAGGAGACACAGGTCATTTTAATTAGGTCCAAATAGGGCTGACCCTTCTATAAGACAGCATGTAGTCAACCGACAGGTGTGGGACAATAGTAGCAATGTGTTGAGAGATGGAGCTGTGGCTGCCATACAGCCTGTCCCCCCCGCCATGAGGTGTGGTACAGGATGCTGCCTGGTCATCAGTACTGAAGATAGATTCCATGGCCAGTGTGCATGGCATTTATACATAGGGCCTTTCTGCACTACACTGTTATAGTGCTATTATTCCACTTTGAAATCCCAGGATTCCATAGGATGCAACCACAGCAGTTTAAATGAAATCACAGTGCTGTACGTGTTTAGTGTGAAAAGGTCACTTATAGGAGCTGTAGAATCAGGCAGAGGTGCATGCAGTTCTTGGCCTGTGTGTTGCCCACTCACGATTTAGGGGGTGAAGGAGTGTTCAGGAGTAGGAGAGTGTGGCTTTCATGAGTCATTGAAGCACTTTGTATTCTGGATTGTATAGGAAGATGTGATAATGTGGTTGATGGGGGATGCTGAGTTTTGACAGAGGACTGGATAGAGTACATCTGTGTCTATACCACAAACCAAGTATGTTGGGTCTGACTGCAGTGCCATAGAAAGATGGCAAAGGGGATCATTGGAAGGGATGAAGATTATTCAGTGGCACCTGGTGGCATACATGACAATGCTCTGAGTTGTAGGGCCCTTTCACACTACACAATTATAGCACTGTATTTTCCACTTGAACTGCCATGGTTCCATTATATGGAATCCTGGGATTTGCAGTTTAGGATTATCAGCCAGAATTAGAATTATCAGCCAGAGAGCTCTAGTGCCTCACTAAACTACAAATCCCAGGATTCCTTAGGATGCAACCATGGCAATTAAAGTGGAACCACAGTGCTATAATTGGATAGTGTGAAAGGGCCCTTAGTCCAAATAATAAAGGAGCTAGCAAAGGTATGGAACGCTACTTCAAAATAGGTTCAGAACTTTGGACAGCTCTTTCAGAACTTTGGACAGCTCCTTTAAAGTTTTGATTTAAACGCATCAATTCATTGATATGGCAGCCAACAACTGGCATGGAGATTGCTGCTAACAAAGCTTCTGTGTGTATTCTTCCTTATTTATAACTTTTGCCGTTTTGAGCACACTCTGATGCTGCTTGGTCATACATGTCCCAGTTTTCATCTCCACTTGAGAGTAGTTAACAACAACTATGAAACACAGCTGTCAATAACAAGCTACTTTTTAAAAATAAAGGCATAATGGAGTTACATTTCAAAAGTAACAAAATGTGTGGGCATAACTGGTTTTAATGTAATTATATGTAACATGTTCTGGTTATTTAGAAAGCCATTTAAATGGTACTTTAATGCAAGTTTAGTGCCATTTTTCCAAACATTCTGCCACTCTCTCCTCAAGAGTTCATGCTATTAGAAGGGCCAGGTGCTCATTTGGGTGAGAATAGAGAGAAAAAAAGGTAATGCTGTAGGTCAATGCAAAAACTCAAGTGCACAAGTTGTTCAGTATCATGCTTTAAGATAATCTTCTTCTAACCTGGCACTTTCCAGATGAATTGGACTACAAACCCCATCATTCCAAGTCAGCAATCAGATTCGTGGCATTTGTGAAAAGTACAAGATTGAGGGAGGCAACTTAAATTCCCCCAGACAGCACTTTTAAAGGAGTCAACAAGAAAATATGCCACGTGAGGGCAACAGTTTATCTCAGCTAAAGAATTACGTGCCATTTTCTCTGTCAATCAGATGGCTTCTAACGTTCAGTAGTATTAACACAATGTATTAGAATATCCCTACCCAATATGAATTTGATTTTCGAACTAACTAGTGTTTAACAGAATATGTCTTTAAAAACCAACAATAACAACAGTAACTAACACTCCAACTGGCAGCAGAGCTGGACAATCTTTGGTTCTTCAGATATTTAGATAACAATAGCCACAATCCTTTACTATTGACCATTCTTGCTATTGTTTCTGGGCATTAAAATCCAAGACATCTGATAGGCCAACTGTTGTCCACTCCTGTCCCAACAGTTTGATCATTTGACCACAGCCTGGTTTTGGCACAGCTGTTGCATCTTCCTTGCTTCCAGCCACCAACTCAAGATTTTCCCTCCCCGAATCTGCTAAGGAGTTCTCAGCATTACCAGCAAACTATAGTTCTCTGGATTCTGTAGGTGAATGTGTGTCAGTTAAACTCATAATTGTGTAAGTATGGCCCTTTCCACACGCGGGCAAAGAAATGGCCGGAAACACGCTGAAATGGAGCTTACCTTAAACCGGGTAAGTCCATCGCCAATGGAGCAGCGCGTTTTCACTGCTCCACACTCGTCGGCATCCCGCAGCGTCCTGCAGCGCCCAAAATGGCAGCTTACGACTGGCGGAGGCTCTCCACCAACCAGGGAACCCCACTAGCCGGAAATCCCGCCCCCGGCAGATCTGCAGGCATGCCCTTGTGCGCGCCTGCAAATCCACACCGGGCACTGCGATGCAGCTGCATGAGGCTGCATGCCCCGTGCCTTTTAAAAACCACATAAAAAGTGGTTTTTAAAAAGCATGCGGTGCCACTACTTCCAGGCGCCCGAGCGCAGATTGGGGTGTGGAATTACAGTAAAGTAATCCGCCCCAATCCACTTTACGGTGTAGACAACCTCCCACGGAGGTTGCGCTACAACGTTTTATTTCCCCGTGTGAAAAGGGCCTATGTTGCATAGAGAAGTCTCAAATGGCCTTTTGATATCATCCAGCTATGTGTATGTGTGGTTGGTTGGTTGGAACAGCTGGCCTATGAATTTTTC